>JBBKCR010000031.1:6007219-6062050 GCA_037577295.1 Ladigesia roloffi | reverse complement strand
AATCTATCAGTAATATACCTACTTTGTGTATGTATAGACGCAAAGATATATACATATATATATGTAGGTGAGTATATATATATATATATATATATATATAGTTCCCAGGGAAAACAACTAAGCAGTGTTGTGTGTGGTGCCCCTGTATTGCGAAAGAATGTTTCTCCCAAGGGGTTATGATAACTATTTTCATGACCTTTCCTCCCCTGTAGTTGACTTAACTGCTGATTCCATTGAGGTAAAAAGTGTTCTAACAGAAAACACATCACTGGTACAGATCCTTTATTCTTTTATTTGAGGTGAAAAGTAAGATATATATTAGCACTGGGACAGATATTGGTAAAAGCTAATGAACTTACAGATGCAGTGTCTTGCAGCTCAGACTGTCACAAAATCACTGTCTTTAACTTCATATCCAACAGTATTACCCTGCAGCGCTCTAAAATAAGCTGCAGGAAGACTTTGGTATGGCACATCAACATTTTTCCACAGGGTGACTGTAGGTTTATTTGTCGGCAGACTTTGTAAATGAAATCCCATATTTACAAGCTAATATCCTCTATATAACGATAGGGGACACTTGTTAATGGACAACCAATATATTTCATTTTGGGAAATAATGTTATCCCACACTGGTGGATTCTCATAAAGCACAAAAGACCATGAGAAAAAGACAAGTTGACCCATCAGTGCTTAATGCACTCACTTCTAACCACAAAATTTACTGGGATGCAAAAAATACTACAGGTTACTGTATTGTTCTAAAGTGATGCATTTTGTGCATTTACACTTTGGATGAACATCTAAAAATAAGTATTATGGATTTTCTTTAATCCAAATCATTTACTAACTTTAATTAAAATTAGTTTGTTAAGTATTAAGACTCTCATGTGACCACAATATCAAATGTAATAAATTACATACTTCTTAAATATAGGATTGGATGCATTTAAAATCGGTGCTGAGGCAAGCCTAGACAACATCTGGACCTATCAAAAGCTTTACAATTTTTAAATGAGGTTGATTCAACATTCATCACGAACTTCTCATGAACCTCTTCAAAAGGACTGCTCAAAGAAAGCGGACTCACGTTGGTTTGCCGCAGATTTTGCGGTGGTACCACTGCTTGCAGTTGGTGAAGTACTTCTTATCTGTTCCCTGGATCCTCTGCATGGCACAGACGTTGGGTCTGCAGAGACAATGTATTACATTTTTTATCTTTAGGACCTTCTCAGCATGATGAACACACTCATGGTGCATTCAAACCAGTACAGAAATGAAAGTGAGAAGCTTCCCGGCAGTGTCCCTTTAGAAACATACAGTGCGAAATTCTACATGACTTTAACATCTGGATAACTCCTGTCAAACCCATCATTTTGATAAAAAAACTATAAAAAACCTACCCAACCCAGTGTGTGATGAACAAAGACTGACGGTGCGCTAGCTCATATAACACCGACTTTAAATTAAACACACATAAATATATACTTAAAACCTGCTGTGCCGGAGTCCTTACCCATGTTGTCTTCCTCTTATCCTGCTGTGTTGAAGAACAGACTGGTAAGGAGACTTTGCCACAATCACTGTGGCAAATAAAGTGACCACTAAAGCCTGTAAAGTTAGTCGCTTCATTTCTCCTCAGCGTTTCTTCCACCTCTCAGTGAGCCCGACCCGCTAAATACCTCTACACCCCTTCGAGGGGGGCGGGGCTTAGAACCTGCAGTCACTTGAGACTCCTCAAAAAAGATCAGTGAGCCACTACATATACGAATGTATTGGCGCCGTCTGACCATCAAACCAATAGGGATTTAATGACGTTGTATTTAAATGTACATACTTTAATATGGAGTTGTCCTCACTCTGTATTGCTATAACAGCTTCCACTCTTCCTGGAAAGCTTTCCACAAGAGTTTTGAGTTTCTGTGCGAAGTTGTGCCCATTCTTTCTGTAGGAGCATTTATGAGGTCAGGTACTGATGTTGGATGACATGGCCTGGCTCAAAATCTCCATTCCAGTTCATTCCAAAGGTGTTGGATGGAGCTGCGGTCAGGTTTCTCTGTGGGCCAGTCAAATTCGTCCACACTGAACCCATCCAGTCATCTCTTTATGGACACTGGTTTGTGCACTGGTACAATCATGCTAGAATAGAAAAGGTTCTTCGCATAAATGTGTCCATTATGTTGGAATCATGGCATTGTCTAAAATGTTTTGGAATGCTGACGCATTAAGATTACTCTGGAAGTGAAACGCCACTGGAATTCAATGATTAAGAGGTGTGTCCCAATACATTTGTCCATATAGTATATTTGGGGCATAGAACAAAAAAGGTAAGACAGGAAAAAATAACTGTATAGCTGCAGAAAACAATACTGGCAATAATCAATCAGATAAGCAATCTGATATTCACTTCATGTTTAGGCTGCATGTGTGCAGTAACAATAATAACTTTATCTCTTAAAAATGCACTATATTCACTATATGCACTCACGTGTAATAAACAGGACAAAGTAGTAGATCACAGGAAAATGAAAATACTTCTTTTGAACATTTATAAAACTTTAATAGGGCTTCAATCTTAATTCTAAAATCTGAAATCAGAAATCAGATACTGTCATATGAGAATCTAATTATTGCGTTTAGAGGTTCTATAAAGCCTTAATCTAAATCAGTATGCTTAGTAGGGGTTTTGCTATAATTTTTGAACATTGAACATTGTACACTAACATTGAATGAGGAATGAAATACATTGCATGTTTTAGTACTTAAAGTCTTTTTTCCATGATCAGCCCAATGGTGCGAGGGATTTCGTGTATGATGCTGGATGAGACAATTTTGAACCAAAACTGATGGCGATGTATCTTACTACATACACCTATAAAAGTGAACAAAGAAACAATGTTACTTTAAAAATGGCTAGGTTCTTTTAGACTCTGATAGATAGAATGAATGTTTAACATTCTTTGTTATGTTCCGCTTAACTGAAGAATCATATGGTCAGAAACATATGGTCAGTAAAATCTGGTTATATGGTGTCGTCATGTTAAGCACATGGTGTTACCGAGACCCACCTATGGCCTGTTTTTCAAATCTGACTCACATCACTGCCAAGTGGGGCCTTTTGATGAGAAAGGTATGGCAAGTCATCCTTTAAGCTCAGTTTGTGACTATGTGTTTAAAGCAGCTGTAGTTGTGGTGGCCTAGGCAGTCGGATGCTTTTAGCAAATCATTATAGGGTATGTTATTTCTGTGCAGGGCTGACAAGTATTTTAGGCTGAAAGATGAAAACGGTCTGTGATGTATAATCCTAGTCTTTCTTTAAGATAAATGTGGTGCTACCGAAGTCTTAAAGCACCCTTAGTGTCATCCTGCTTTCCTCAAATGTGAGGATGATGGCCTGCGGTGAAATGCTTTCAGAATGGTCTTAGCATTAATGGGCAAAGAGGACAAGAATGCAACATCTTGAGGCAGGTCCTGGTGCCTTTAATGAGAAATAATGGTACACAAGTTCAAATGACTTGCGTGACAGGAGCAGACATCAAATGTGGAAAAAACTGATAATGGTTCAAGGGGGGTTAGCTCACTGCAGTAAAAATGTAGTTTCCAGGAGTCATGAGGTTGTAAAAGAATCCCAAATGCTGAAACAAATAATAAAGGTATGAGAAGATATGCATGTATAGTATCCCTTGTAGAACCAGTGCAAACATCTGCAGGACAAGGCCAACAATTTTTTTTAAGTGTAATACTGTATTTGTCTATCCAGAGTGACTACACTTAAGTTTCAGTCAAGCATGGTTTTGAAGAGAGGAAGCAGATGTTGGATTACTCATTAAAGTCACCAAATCTCAGCAGTAAATTCTCAGAACAGAAAGTTGCCATGATCTCTGGTAAATGGCGTCATACGAGAAGCAAACGTCATAGTTGCTCGTTTTGCCTTTGTATCTATAAACGTATAAGGTCTATAATCTATAAGCCCAAACACTTTTTATTACTTTGGAACATATGATATATAATCTTAGCAAAGTACATAGATCAACCATAACATGAAGCATGTGTGCCTAATTTTATTCAGGTTCCCCTTGTGCCACAAATACCATTCAAGGCATGGACTCCACAAGACTTCTGAAGGTGTGTTGTTGTATCTGACAGGAAGATGTTAACAGCAGATCCTTTAAATCTCCTAAGTTGTAAGTAATGGCCTTTGTGGATCAGACTTTTTTGTCTGATCCACAAGTCATGTTCCCTAATCCATTGTAGTCATGTTCCCTAATCCATTATTGAAAAATGGTTTTGCACCGTTAATGTATTAAACATCCGATTCAATGCCAGGACTCACGGTTTCCCTGCAGAACATTGCCCTGAGCATCACACAGCCTCTGCTAGCCTGCCTTTTTCCCAGACGGCAGCCTCTCCCCTGGGTAGCTGACACAGAGGCACACAGCTGTTCACACAATAATAAAAACAATCGATCAGACTTTGTTTCCTTACAGATTGCTCCATGGTCCAGTTCAGATGCTCACATGCCCATAATCGGTGCTTTCAGGGGTAGACCTGGGTCAGCATGGGCACTCTGGCCAGTCTGCAGCAACACAGCCTCACACACAGTATGCTGTGATAGAATGGTTTTGAGTGTCCAATAACTCTGGAACACTTCACAAGACCTGCTGTCCTGGAGATGCTCTAACTCAGTCGTCTAGCCGTAACATTATTTCTTTCTGAATGGTGTTCAGGTTCTTAGGATTGCCTAGATTTCTGCATCCAACACATCAACTTTAAGAGCTGACCATATACTTGTGCATATTATATTTCACACTCTGTCAGTTACTCACCTGACGTGTCAAGTGTTTAATGTTAATATATACATACACATCAATATACTGATAGACAGTAATACATACAAAAGTATATCTTTGACTTGTATTAATAGTGGTATCCATTTTTGTTTCTATGTATGGTGTTCTATGTAAAATACTTTTCATGTCAGTATATAACAGGTCAGTTTCTAAGTAATTAAGAAGGACCAATTAAACACTCAATAACCTTCAACTCCAAGCATGCTTTAAGCAAATTTCCTTATTTGTTTATTCGTTTTATGTTTATTGTTGTTTGTTTATTTGTTTTCAAACGTAAAGAGCAAAATTCTAGTAAAAAGTTTTGTTACTAGAATTGATTTCGTATCCCAAATGTCACCAGCTTCATTGTTTGGGAAATACATTTAAAAAGAGTGTTTTCTGACTGACCTCAAGTAAAAAATGTCTTTCATCAGACCGGGCCATTGTCTTACAACACCAAAATCCCTTCAGGCCTCTTTCTGTGAAAACACAGAACACCCTCACCCTCACATTCTCTTGTAATAAAAGGGTTAGGTATAGGTATCAGATTTTGGGCAGGTATGTGCATACATTTAAGCACAGCTATTTGAGAAATATTCAGAACCAGTTGCAAAGTGAAGAATGTCTTTTATTGTTCTTTTTTATGTCACCAATTGAGATCTTAGATTACTTAAGCAGATTCATAACTTCTGTAACCTCCTCCACCGTTTTCTCTACTGCAGCATAAAGAGCTCTCTGTGAGGTGAAAGTGGCACAGCTTTTAAATTCTATATAAATTACTTTGCCAGCCTAAAATCACCATTTATAATTTCAAACGTCAAAATAAAAAGAGATCTTCTCCGTATGGTTTCATGAAATGATCATTAAGCAAACGTTAGTTGACATATTAATCTATGCCCAAAGTTAAGAATTAGACATGGATCTCGTTGACCTAAATATGAAACAGGACAAGGGCTGGGTTTGATTTTATTCATCCCAGACTCGATTCTGATGCCCAGTTCTTCATAGCAGACCTATTTACTTGATGCAGGCTAGCCGGGCTAACATAAAATGTTATAAACTTTAGCTCCAAAAATGTATCTTGATTATTTTAACTATGTTTTGTATTGACTAAAAGCAATTCAAATTAATATATTTAAAATGCCTGTTGCTTTTTCTGGCTTTAAGACTAATATGTGCAAATGAGCTCTGTTTTTCATTGGCAGCCCTATAGGGTGAAGCACTGTGAAATCACTGACTTTTGTAACATCACTAAAACAGAGAATTCAAATAGAGCCTTTAAAGTTTCACATTTAACCTTTACTCTTTTATAAAAAGTCCAGTTATCCATTATTTGGACCCTTTAAGTGATCGCTCGTATAAAATTATCATCTCATCACTAGAACCGCATTGTTGTTTACCCAACACTGACATTAAAATGCATTTATTCTTCTGAATGCTATTTGGATAATGTTCCCAGCCTTGGATTTCATCTCCAGTTTCAAACGCTGTTGGATCACATTAGAGGAAATGGAGCAAGAATCATTCCTTGATATTGATTTCAGACATGGCAGCGTTTAAAATGCCACACAATACAGCATTAAAGCCTTTAAAATCCATGGGGTTAGAGGGGTGGCAAAGTCTCGACACAACCCACAAATCCACTACTGTAAACCAATACACACGCTAAAGAGTCTTGCTGAGAAACTAGAGCTAATAATTAAATTATTGTTGATTCAGTCAACCACAAAGTATTTGCCTGCAGAGGAGGCACAGCCAAAGCAACCAGAAGACGATAAAAAAAAAGGGGGATTCAAATTGAACATGAATGACTGAAACTGTACAGTCTTCTGGTTGTGGGAAGTTTTTGTTTCTTCCGATGGATTTCCACTGGGCCAACATGGCAGGTTCGGGGGGTTAACCTATAAATCTGCAACAGCAGTGGCAAAAGGCCTCTCCTGTTCCCCCTCTGTACCTCCATAATGCTCCATTAGCTGTGTGGTATTTTCTTCTGGGGTTCTCCCTCTCCACAGAAAAGGGCATTAGATACCCTTATAATAGTTTCCTCACGTGCCTTCTAATACGGCTAATAAGACCTGAAACATTATTATATTACGAAACATTATTATATTATGCTCTAATCTCTTATTAGATCAGTGGAGAAACATGAAAATCTGGCAAAATCCCAAGATACTACACAACAAACTGCAGCTATGCATGTGGCTGCCACGTCAGCTACCACAGTACACATAAATCATCCCAGGAGCTCCTTCCTGTTGCAATTCAATGCCAAATTGGAATGAGGCATCTCCAATCTGCAGCAGATACAACAAATGTCTTCAGACATACCAAAGTATCTTCTGTCCTGTACTTATACTGTATTTTCTAGTTAGAGAAGAAAAAAAGCAAACATCACCCCATAGACCCTCGGAACAACTACAGTTTCTTTATTTCTCCAACAGCTTTTTTATGGATGGGTAGACATGCTCAGTATCTGTTTGTCCATGCATCTTCTTCAATTAAGCGTGCAAACTTCTCATTTTTATGCTCCATTTCAGTTATTATGCCATGAAAATGTAATATGAATGTTATTATTGAATTAAGTTTCCCCTCAATCAATTGCCTGGATATCAATGTAGTTTAATTGTAATTAATATCCTAGAGATGTACTCTTTTATTGCACACAGAAATAGAAAAAACACAAATGTAAAACTGACAAATGTTCACATTTTGTGTATTTAGTAAATCACACTGAAAGCAGATCGACAATCCGATCTACTTAGTCGTTAAGCATTTCTTATTTGTTATTCTGAGTCAGAGATGAAATATGACATGTTACCCTGTTGAGGTCTGTTTCTCCTATTAGTTTTTTATGACCGGGTCCAAAAGGCATTGCCATGGGGCCCTATGTTTAATGTTTAACTCAGCTACAGGCAGGGAAGCCTACATTCCTTTTCTCCAAACCCTCCAATTGAAGCGTAGCTGTGACCATTTCTCCTTTGAATTTTGATACTCTTCAAATTGACAATACAATGGAGTCCTTAGAAACAAAAAGAAAAAGTATCTGCCTGCAATAGCTGCATATCTCTTCAAGACACTTGAAATGCCATTCACACACATATTAATGACTCTAAATGTTTCTTCTGATGCATTAGTTTCTAAATGAGGCACCTACGTTCCCTCTTCATGTCAGTCCTCTTTGATTTATTAGGACTTTCCAGTATCTATCCACTGAACTCATGTCATCAGTCTTTGGGATTAAAAATAGTCCCTGCTTTTATGAATCCGGTGTCACGCGGATTCCATACCAAGTTGCAAGGCCTGGGGAATGGGTTACCTTAAGGGGAAACAATCAGGAGTGTTTTTCTAAAGTCCCTGGGGCAGTGAAGGTCTCACTACTGTCTGGCATTAACTCCTGCATCAATGTTTTACATTGACTATAGCCAGCTACCGACTTAAGTTGCCAAGGGACAGCATTCACCCCAGACAAAACAAGCTCATCCGATTTGGTTCATGACAGTACACAACAGAAGCTGTAAATGTGGCTGCTGAAAGGTTAAACCTTGTTCAGGATCCAGGTATGGCTCAGCTAGACCTAGAATCCCTGCAAGGACTGAACAGCTGGCTTTGTGTATTCAAGTAAATTCATGTGGTTATCCCATAAGTCTAGCGGAATCCCTCAAATAAACAATATGAGAGCATCTTTCCCGTCTGGGCCATGAATCTTCCGGAGAAGTCGTAGCAGTTGACATTACATCTCAAACTTGACTATGGCCAGTGCGCTAAACCCCTCATGGAGGCCTTCTTGTTATTTTTCGAGCATTTTTCTTGGAATGCATCACCCCACTTATTGTCTGTGTTTATCTGAGAACTTGCATTTGGCAGTTGAGAAGTATGCCTTTTAATCCAATCCATTATGCTATGTAATGCAACCAGTGGCATATTTCTGGGTGAGTACAAGACAAATTCCTACAATCCTACAACACATGGTTATTACCATGACGTAATGTTGCTAAGAAGGGCTCATCGTTTAGAAAAAAAAACACAGTTCTCTGGAGATCACAGATGATGAAGTGTGGGGAGACGATGTCACTGGGCTGAGATTTCCAAAGGGCTTTGGGGTGAAGCCCAAGGAGCTGAGAGCATGTCTTAATGAAACAGGCTGGGGAAACAGCGCAAAGAGTTCTTTGTGGCTGACATGTGATCAGGTTACTGGGGCAGATCCCTTGAGGTGGCAGAGGTTAATAAGCAAAAAGAAAAAGCCTTGGAGGCCTATTATTCATCAATTCACAAAACACTTTTCAGAATTTTTGGACTGTATTTCAAATTTCTGCAAAAAAAAGACAGCCGCAATGTCACAATGGACTAGAACCTACATTTTTAACACATGAAGCACCTTAATGTAACACTATAATGCTCCATCCGTCAGTGACTACTGGTGTTACCTGGAAAAAAGGGAAAGGAATCAGAAAGCTGGCATCCTCTCGTGTTTCCGTCACACGGTGAATGATTCTAAGGTCATCCCAAGACATTCCAGTCTGAAACGCCATTGAGACCTTCCAAGACTATAATATCATGTTGTCAGAGATTGATGAAAGGAGCCGTTGGCTTTCAAAAGTGGTCCAACTCTCAGAGGTGAGCATTTCCCTGAAAGTATTTGCTGGAAGTGTGTTTAGTTTTTGCAGTTAATCATCAGCCAAAATCAGATGGAACATTATTCTTGTCACATTTTAATTTTGAAGCAGCATTCCTGCATTAAACTGATGTTTAATATATTGATTATCATGTTATTCATTATTTTAACATGAACTGTGCCAAAAGGGTGAAGCTTATGTGCTGCTGTATTTACATAAGTCTCACTGGTTTGGCAGAATTCATGTTTGGTTTCCAGGTTTTGGTTCATCAGTATTATCCCACTACAGTTCCCAGCATGCATCAAGCAAATACAATCACTGGTGGTCCCTAAGACAATCAATAAATGCTGCCCAGCCTAGTAGTGTGGCCACTTATCTATAGGTTGATAAATAAAGCTGCCAAGTAGCTCCTTCATCAGTTGTTGCAGAAGCTTTTTTATCAGACATCACATTCCACTGAAGAGGTCTTGTGGAATGCACTAAGAAATACACTAAGAAATATTTGGCCCAATTCCAAGGATTTATGTATTTCAATTGCATAAAATATTTCCATCCATTTAAATGATTAGATTTAAAAGAAATAGGCCAATAAACTCTATGTGCTGCATATTTGTCAGTCACATGTAAATGAAACAATTAAGAATGAGATTTCTGTAATAATACCAATAAACCCAATGTGATTTTAATAAACAAAGGCAGATTTATTTTTTATATCATGAATCTTTACATTAGTGTTAATTTCATCAGACGAGACGAGACGAAATATGTTCGTCAACGACCTTTTTTCCATGACTAAGACGAGACGATGACGAGACTGCAAGTGTCCAAAAATGCTGACTAGGACTAAATTAACATGCATTATTGTTGACGAAAATAGACGATGCTAAAATGTTGTTTTTATCAAATAAAATCTAAGATAAAATCTCTCCTCAATTTTTCTACAATGGCCTCTACTTTTTCCATCATGAGATAGAATATTACAATACATTTGAACTAAATTAGCCTTGCATGACCCAAAGGCCATATGTTTTAGCGGATGAAATTCATTGTTTTTACAATTAACAGATTTATGCTGATTTTTGAATAAATACATTTTAAAATTATTTTTTTAAATAAAATCAAATCGATGCAAATACATAAAAATAAACTACACCAGGAATCATTTTATATATAGTATAGCCATGCTTGTGCATAGGTTTAAGCCAAAGCACATGCACCTTTAAGAGTCTTCTCAAAAAGATCTCCTCGCTCTCATGTAACCACTCTTTAAAGAAAGATCACACTAGATCTCAATTGTGAGTCATCCTTTGTACAACGGCATCTGCAATTTCCAGGATCAATTAAGTACTCTGAATGTGCATCTAGGCTTTGACTTGGCAATACAATGATTACATTTGTCATTTTGTCCAGACAGTTGCTTCTATTAAAATGTGCTCAATTACACTACAGAAGGTAATGCAGGAAAACATAATCTAAATAAGAAACAAATCCCCTTACATCCTGCATGTTTAAAGGCATGAACAAACATTTGGTATAATCTGCATTGAAAATGGGACACGCTGAAGCAGCTGCACATGAACCTAAGGTCACCGTGTAAAATGCTAAGCACGCTCCTACCCTCTATACATCTATATGAGCTTGTTGGACAAATCCATAGGTATGAAAATGGACTCAGCCCACTCTCTTTGCAGCCATAACAGCCTCCAATCATCTAGATTAGTCTGAACACAACCACAGTCGGTGCCTGGTTAAGTCATTCCCTACTATTAAATGTACACATACATATTTTATCCTAGTTATATGTGTTTTACAGCTGCATAAATAATATATGCCAGAATCTGTTAAATCTATTGAACAATATATCTGTAATAATGTGATGTAATGAAAGCGTTTGTACAGTCTTGTCTTATAGCACCTTCTTTCATGTTGATGCCAACTCTTCCTGTCTCTCATAATGACTGATAATTCTTCTTCTTTCTCTTCAGCCATGAGTGAGTTCATGGTGATGCACTGTACGGAACTGATGATAACAGCCCAATCCATTATTTCAACATGGAACCAATGGCACGTAGCCTGAAAGTCATTTCTAACGTATTCCAATTGAATTTACTATTATGAGGCATTCCAGATTTTATGAATGTAACCCCTGAGGCCAAATCCAAACAAATATTCAGATGTACTCTTTCTACTAACATTTTTATGTATCCAAATGGAATATGGCAACATTCCCTATGCTTCTTTCTCAATGAACTTTTTCAGCTGTGGAGCAGAATGTGCTAAAGTATGTGTGGTAATAGCTACATTAGTGTATAGTAAATCCTCATATGGTCAGACTTAGACTTACTGCCAAAGACTGCTTCTCTTTCTATCAGATATAGGGCAGTGGTCACCACTGCTCTGGAAGTGGTACTTATTAAATTGGATTCAAATAAGTATATAAAGTTTCTAAATGTAATTATTAACATCACAATTATACAGCTAAATAATGTAATGAAAGGCAAAAAATACAAGAAATGTCAGTGGTGTGGGTGGCTGTAAGAAAATTCATTGACATATGACAAAGTCCACCTCTGGTAAGGGCATGGGGGTCTCAGCAGCCATGAGTTTCCAGGGTCTCTACATGTAAAATTTTTTCTCCCGGGGTCCACAAAAAAGAAGAAATGTTAATTAAGCAACCTGAAGTAGCTAATAAAGTTTTTATTTAAATTTTATTTATATCAATTCATTAATAACCAAAATGTGCAGGATGCTAACTATCCAGATAAAGAATTTGATTTAAGCATCCAGTCATAATGCAGGCCTCAACTGGCTGAATTTAAATGTAGGATACAAGCTCCCAATCAGAATGCAGACTACAAAAAACTACACAGAACATGGAATAAAGTAGGCAACCAGACAGCTGGGTTCATTGCAAAACTCAAAGAGCCAATTTGAATGTATAATGTCCTTCATTTCTGTACTAATTTAACTCAAACCTATGTGTATATTTAACATTATGCTTGCCACCACCCTGCCTCCTTCTAACTCAACTGATCACCTTTGGGGCCCTAAGTCACCACCTCATCCCGGATCTGCAATTGCTGGGGCCTTGTGCTCAAGTTTCCTTGACTGATTTGGCTGCTTTCACCTCCCCATGCGCTTCTCCCCCATCCAAGTGCAACTGCTGTTCAAAGATCCGGCAGAGATTATTGTTCCTGTTGCTGTGGATTAGAGATTCTCAGCTACTTTTTTAAACAAAACGAACTCTACTGACTCTCAACTGTACCAGCTCCATTAGCCGTAGACATCCAACCAATCCAGTTTTGATTAACTTTTACACACACAGACCTTATAGCGTTATTTTTCTATTAAAGACTCTCTTTCTCTCTCCAGTCATGGCTCCTCCCAAAGTTTCCTCCACCCTACGTAATTTTTCCTCACCTCTATTGAACTGAATTGAATTTGGGATTGTGGCATTATCACAAAAGTTAAAAAAGAGCATCAAAACATAGACAAACAAAAACCACAGCAGTCTGTGTACAATACACCTGTTTGTCCTTATGGTCCATTAACCCAAAACACGAGGTTCACCATCACCTGTCAGGCTGTTTCAAACCGGTGGGATGCAAAATACAAACGTGGCCGAACAGGAACAGAGCCCACCGTGATGAAACAGGAGATGGGCTGAAGTGATCCACCCCGCCCAAGCTAAACAAATCGTGCTTTTGAATGGACAAACATGACACCTGATCCTGGGATCATCAGCTAGTCTGACTAAATGAGCCCGTGTGGACTGTCCCACCTGAAAAACGGCCCGTTGGTAACGTGATGCCATCCCTTTAAAACGCTCAGCCCGAAGAGCACCTGCTCGGTCAGAGCTTCTACCTGGCAGCATCGGAGCGGCTGCTGGGAACTTCAGGCTGCTCGGAAAACCCCAAGATTTCGGTTCCTGAAAACTTCATACTTATCCACTCGAAACAGAAGTACAGGACGTGGCAGAGGGGCTATTTTGCCATCCTGCCTGAAGCAATACCCTCGAGTGGACGGGTTTATGACAGAGAAGCCGTAGCCTATCTCACGGTGCTCTGAGGAAAAATGCCGGTCCAAATTCCGGACGACACCGATTTCGCCTCTTTCAAGGAACAGTGCGAAACCCAGGACGGATGGATAGCACGGTACAATAAAGGAGGAGTGACTGTTTGGTGTCGAGACGAGGAGACTAACACAGTGCAGAAACTGAAGGCAAGTAAATGAGACTCGAGTAGACTAGCATCCCTGCACTGCAGATGATACAGAGCGCCTAGCTCAGCAGAGGGACGGGGGCTAATGAAGAGACTGCATTACAATTTTTTACATTATATTAATACTAGAGAGTGTGGAGGATTACGGGATGTGCTTAATTCAGCCAATTCAGCTGCTTTGAATGTTCTGTTTGTGCGGACAAAATATAAAATATGCATATGCATGTTGACTATCCCACCTATATGTATATGAGGCAGTGGTGGAATTGCAGAGTATATATAGTGTATATATTTATAGAATATATAGATAGATTGATAGACAGATAAATAGATAGATAGATAGATAGAGAGAGAGAGAGAGAGAGAGAGTATGGAGCCTTACTGAAGATGATTAATTCATGAATATTCTACATCTGCTGAAGTACTAAAATATGCATAGATACATATTTATATATGAGAAATCCACCACTGCCTCACCTGTTCCTAGTCAATCCACCATAGTGTGCTCCCTCTTCACACCTCACTTTTAGTGTAGTGCCCTACAACACAGATATCCTGCTCTAAAGGTAGCTTAGCCAAGGGACAGGGGATAATGGAGAGAGAGCAGGAAGAAAGGTAACACAGTCAAATACAGTGTACTGTCTAAGGAAACCATTCCACATGCCTTCACCACCTTAATGAATAGCTGAAGGTGGTTCGAGTACACTGAGAGAAGATTTAGGGATGTAAATTGTTTATGGGAATCCATTCTTTTAAGGAGCCAGGATGTGTCTATTAAGGAAGCAGACCATAGTTAACTACTTACAGGCCAGGTCCTGTTCAGGAGTCAGGGGATTTTCTTTAGATTTACTTTGATGTATCGAGTTTGCAGAGGTTGATCTGTGGCTGTGGACGAAGTAAGATGAAGAGTCAAGTTTCATCTCTGTAGCTGTGGTAAGAATAATTATACGATAATTAATGGCTGCTTTAAGAGATTTAGGAAAACATTAGAGGGCCCAGTCCTGAGAGCTGTGGTGCGCCAGTTGTAAAATATTGAAAAGATGAGTTGGATGCGGTGCAGGAAACCTGATCAGAACAGTTTTGTAGAGAAAAGCGGAAACAAGTAAGTGCTTTGCCTGAGATACAAAGAGATACCAGGGATGGTAGAGTGGATAATAATCCTTTAATCTGAATTGTTTGGAATGAGGAATACGGAAGAGTTTATTTTCACAGAGGGAGGCGAGGAACAGAGAGGAGAGCTTTTATTAGAATTCAGCAATCCAGCTAATGCAAGTGAGAGAAGGCCTACTTTGGTGATGGAGGAAAGGGACTGTATCCCATGTCTTGGTGGTAGAGTGCAATGTAAATGAAGCTGTCACAGGCAGTATCACTGGCCTTTCGGTATGGCCTGTTTTGACACATGTCTTATGTTTCCCCAGCAGTGTTCCAGAACAGCTCCCTTTCTGAAAAACCTTGGAGAAACAAACATGCACAGGCCTATGGTCCATTAACAAGAGCGCGGCGAAGCTCAGTGTGTACTTGGAAGCAGGTCATGCCTGACCACTGTAGCTTGATGTGCCACACTATCAGAGATGAAAGGCTTGTCTCACAGGGCCTGCCCATACCCATGAGACGCTCTGAAAAATTAAGAGTGGAAAAGGGTGGTAACGACAGGCTCAGATGCTCAAATGAAGAAACCTGAGCCCCTCCTGCTGTCTTGCCAGAGTCAGCCCTTTTTTTTGACGTACATGGCTGCTGACCTCTCCGCTGAGGCCCAGAGGTCACCGCTATGAGAGCAGTCATGGACGAGGGGCCTTTCTTTGGGGCTACGGCTGACTGGGGTTTTATTTAGACAAACCCTACGTGCAAAAAAAAGGCAACAAAACAGAAAAGCAAAATTAAAGACGATAGAGCACTGTTAATAATTCATTTAACTTTCTGGGCTCTGATGCGCTCCTTGCCATGAATAATTGAGTTTTTGCAGGCTTTGACGACATTCCATTCATAGAGGCCGAATAGGGCTTGTTCTGGGAGCCAGTGGAAATGGGAAAGGCCTGTTCACCCTGGGGTTGCAGAGGGGGTGTTGAATGAATTATTTACCTTACGTTAGGGATCGAGTCGATTGGGTTACATGGTTGCTTGACTTGCAGGCCCATACAATATCTGATCACGTTGCACTTGATGTTCTCAAGTATTATATGACCGACAGACCTACAGAGGCAGTGTTAAGGGATCAGGGCGGGTAAGTTTAGAATGGAAAAAAACACAGGTTTCACTTGGCACCGGTTTTACATGAGAACTTTCAACCCAGCTGTGCATTTACATGTGCAAAGGCTTGTCCTGTGGCACACTTAGATCTGAACCGGGATTTAAAAGCAGCGTTGTAACACTGTTAAAAAATCGATTCGCTCAATTATAACAAAGAGATTGACAACAATCCCTGAAATCTTCATTGAAACATTTAAAATGTTTTTCTTTCTTGTTTTTCTAGATGAGAATTGTGTGCAAAGACGTCCGAGCTGAAACTCTGTATGATGTCTTGCATGACACAAGCTACCGGAAGAAATGGGACACCAACATGATCGACACATACGACATTGGGAGGCTGACAGTCAATGCAGACGTTGGGTATTACTCCTGTGAGTCACGGCAGTATTTACTAGTCTGTTTGCTCAGTTCCAAATCCTCATTTGTCTCCTAAGTGGCTTACAAATACACGGCTAAATCAATTTAACATGGTGTAGAGGGGGAACACAAATGATGCACACATGGAGTTTGTGGTAGTGAATAATTATCAGTTGCCACAAGTGCAGTCAATAGACAGTTTATGGCCAAAGTCTTGTTTCCACACACAGAACTCTTTGTAACTCTGTTGTGCTTGTCCTGACCTATAGGACTGATGGAAGATGCTGGAATAACATGTGAAATGCCTAGAATGTTCAAAACAGGCTTAGGAAATTAACCCATTACCCTATATGTGGTTTTGCACAATTTCTCTTTCTCTGAAAAGTAATTTCACTCATTTGAGCTGTAAACTGGAGTCAAAAGGTGATTAAAAGGTAATTTAATGCCTCACTGCTTAGTGCAGATAAACAACAGACCAATATGTTCAATATTTAATGTGTAAGCACCAACCACTCTAATAGTAAACATATTCAGAATATATTTTGAAAGAAAAACACAAGAAAGAATGGAAATATGTGCTCTTTATGTACTTTTTTGCCTCAGAATTCCTTGCATGTGCATTTTCAAATGTATGGTTTAGGCTTAGAGCAGCACATTAGGAACCATTTTCTGTTGTAGCTTCCTGTGAGATATATTTTTAGTGATATTACAAAGTTTAGAAACAGTGTCACCATCACTATGAACACTCTTGAATTGATGCTTCTGAATGGTGCAAAACATTTAAATGACCTAATATGAACATATTAACCATTTAATTGTAAACGTGATTATAGTCTGAACTCTGATAACTTTATCTTTATAATATCTACATCAGAATCACATTGTCATGAAACTAGAATTTTTAAATTAGAGACCCATAATCCTGCATATTAAGGAGGGACTGGTAAAAAGTATAATATCCTGCTGAAGGATATGAAAAGCAGTTAAGCTGGATGTAACTCAGACTTTAAATCAACATCTAGTGTGGTTCAGTTCTACAGTTGGCTACACTACAGTCAGCATACTGTACGCTATCTCAGCAAAAAGATATACTCAGGATCAAGACGCAGATAATTGGGTGATAGATGGGCCAGATCACTGGGTAATGTGTTTCGCAGGCTATGTCTGGAGCCACATAATACAATGCTTTAATCTCATCTAAGTGTACCTCTAAATCATGTCCTTTGTTTTTGAAGGGAAGTGCCCAAGTCCACTGAAGAACAGAGACTTTGTCACTATGCGCTCATGGCTTCCCCTTGGCAACGACTACTTGATAATCAACTACTCGGTCAAACACCCGGTACGTCTGTGCTTAATCTGGGCTGGGAGCGGTGCAGATGTTCTGGTTTTATGAGGCTCTTTGCCCGAGCCAGAAATACAGTACTGTGTATTGTGTAAGTTGGCATGTAGGACAGCTGTCTATGCCTAAAGTAGCCTGAAACTGAAGAAGCCTGGGTCAGTGGGAAAAGTCTGACTGAGCCATTGAGTAAGTGGTCAGGGCGATTGGATCTCTGTGTCGTAATAAATAATTACATGTCTAGTGTCCTGGGAAGGTTCTTCTGTGGTTTTTACATCGGTGGATTTTTTTTTTGTCTCAGTGGTCAATATTTTGTCATAATAATGAACTCTGTAATCAGCGTAGCACAAACAAAAGTACATGCCTTGTCTTGGTTGTTGTAAAACTCGAAGTGATGGTAAGCAGCAGTGATTTGACTCTTGCAGCTGGGTTTCATTATTGTTAAGTTTTTGCTTTCAGAATAGACATGTTTCATTGAAAACAATTCAATGTTGATTCGTTTCAGCAATACCCACCGAAGAAAGACTATGTGAGGGCTGTGTCTTTACTCACTGGCTACCTGATCCAGTCCAATGGTCCAAATTGCTGCACTCTTTACTACTTAACACAGGTAGATCCAAGAGGTGAGTAGATTTTTTTCAATTTGTACCTTCCTGTACTGTTTATTTCTCATGGAAAATAGGCTTTAACTTGTAATTATATCTTTAATCCTTTAGGCTTACTATTTAGACTTGATAATCAGTAACTATTATGAAGGAAAATGTAAGTCGTGTTATGTAGTGCGAGTTTTTCCACATATTGACTGTTGTAGTTTAAGGCATTGAAGTTACAGGAAGGTTTTTGAGCAACGCCACAATTAGGAGTGGAAAACATGCACAAATGTTCATTTAAGGTGAGGGAGCGGAATGTACCTTCATCTGTTTACACAAGACTTAAGAGTGTTTAAGCCTCCATCTAGAAATATTGCCTTATACACACTACAAATACACCACATACCTTGGATGTTAAAATGTAGAACCACTTCAGTACAATGATTCCTTTAAAAACACTTGTCCTACAGACGTATAGTTTGTGTATTTATATTTCAAGTGCTTTTTCCTCATATAGCCTGGATCCAGTTTAATTTCCTTTTTTGCATTGAGACCTCCTCCTCTGTTCTGGAGACTTAAAGGACACACTCCCAGTGATAAACTCCAGCTTAAGATGCATGTTATGAGTCTGCTGATGTCATCTTTCCTCTGCTGCTCCGAGCTATCGCTTTGATAATTAATGTCTTCCGCTGATGTGCCTCGACAGCTGTTTGTAGCCGGTGGGACAGTCACCAGAGTTCAGTCTAAACGCACTTTCACAGTAGGCTCCCTCTTCTTCCAGGACAGAAGAGACAAAACTACAGCTTACATAATACTCAGAGGAGCGCTCCCGCCGGTAGTGTTCGTTTAAACCAGACCTCACCACTTATACTCTTTGAACTTGTGTTTTCATTCTTCCATGCTGACCAAGGCCTCTAGCACAAGTACAAAGACATCTGTTAGTTGACGAATCCTATTAGTTGGAACACCTTGTTATATTTCTGTGTTTGTGAAAAAATCTTTTTTTGATTCTGCTACCAGGTTCTTTACCTAAATGGGTAGTGAATAGGGTCTCTCAGTTTGTGGCACCAAAGGTAAGACAAAGCTTTTTATTCATGTATACTACACACACACATACACACACACACACACACACACACACATATGTTTGTGTTGGGAGGTGGGGTCAGGTCTCCCATTACTGGGATGCCTGACCATTACACCAACAGACTTTAATGTTTATTATTTACAATAAATATTTGAACTGTAACTGTGTAAATGTGTTAACCATATATATTTACACATTGGTTCATATAGCAGTACTTTCAAAATAAAAGTGTGCAACATACGATTTTTCAGCTAATGAATTAATTTTGCATATATCAATGTGATTAAATGCCCAGTATATGTACCAGTATTCAACAGCATAGTTTTGCCTTAGTACTTTTGACAATATTTTTCCAAATTTCCAAATTAAAAAATTGTTTATTTGGCAAGGCAAAGCAAGGCAAGGCAAGTTTATTTATATAGCACATTTCACACACAAAGGTAATTCAAAGTGCTTTACATAAAAAGAATAAACACGAAAAAGAAAGTAAAACAATCATAAAAACAATGATCATAACAATAAAACAAAAATGTAAAATGTAATGATTTAAAAATGATTTAAAATTTGATTTAAAATACGTTTAAGACAGTTAAAAGATATATATATATATATATATATATATATATATATATATACTACGTACGTCTAGTAATGTTTTACCATCCAATGAGTATCAACTGGAGTAGAGTGTTGATTACCGCAGTATTTTTGTACTTTTCCTCATTAAAACAGAGTTGATTCAGGTGATCACTAATCAGTAACTCATAAAGCTGAATGAGGCACTTGTGTTGGAGTTTAACAGACACTAGGATGGAATGGTTGTCAATACACATAGAGCTGCTGATTTAAAAATAAATTGCACTGATCACTTTTTTCTGGCGCTGTAGATATGTGTGTGTGAGTGTGTGTGTATAATATATAATATTAAATATTTATATAATTTTAGTTGTATTCATATTTATTATCTACCTTAGCCTTGTAGCTCCAGCACTGAACAAAAAAGGACATTTTTTAATCTGATCATGTAAATCGTGTTTATTTCAAAAAATATTGTTGATGTCACATCACATATTTTTAAATACACCACTATGAATACAGTTATTTTATTTAGCATTTCACACATTGCGCTGCATTAAATCCAGCTTGATTAATCTCTGCACTTGGTCAGTATTTGTTATACACTAATGATGTCCATGAAATCCTCAATGTGTTGTAATTAATCACAGTAACTATTACAATAAACTATAAAGCTAAGTAGGCAACTAAAGAGACGTGGGATGTGGAATATATTTCTGCAGAACACATTTCTTTTCTCCAGGTCTGGTCTCCTGCTTTTCAGAAATAAAGACATTTGTTCGTCTGTTCAGGCCTCAGTGTCCTTCTGCTGACATCTGGTGGTCATAGAAAGAAAGCACAAACAATTAGATCCGTGATATTACATGAAAGACCCAATCCATGCAGCGGCCTCTGTCCTGAACGTTCCGGGGTTTTCTTGCTGTAACACAACAGCTACAAATAACCTGATTATTTAGGATCAAGCAAACAGAAAAAAGAGTAAATGTACTACAGGTCCAGTGTTGGGAGTTACTGTCTTGGTTATTTTGCCTTGACACCGTAAACAGGCTCATTATTTAGTTATTAGTCATACGCTTTATTATCTACTGTGAATTGTTTAAGACAGTAATATGTAATATAAGGCTCTGAGGATTACTTTAATAAAAATATAAACAAAAACTAGATAGTGAAGTGCGGAATGTTTAACGGGTAAATTGCATAGTGTTAATACACACTTAAAATGTATATCTCTTTTATTGTAAAAAAACAGAGCCTGATGGATACACTCATTTTATACATTTGTTCACATTGTGTGTACTTTCTTTATTAATCTTTATTTTAGATAGTTTAAACCATTTTGCTTTGACTTATTTTGGAAACATTTTAGATCTGGTTATGTATTACTATTTTATCATCAGAATTATTTGTATTTATTTTATATATGACAAATGTATATTTATACGTTTTTGTACACATCCTCTACTTTGAACATTTTTTACAATTTTAGACTTTGAAAATAGCCACAACCTGAAATGCATGTTCTTAAATTTCAAAGGGTTAAGAGTATTTTATGTATTTTATTAAAGGGTGAAAATGTATTTTATACATTCATGTGTTGATCAAAGTTTGTCTTTGTGGTATGTGTATCTGTGCTGCTCTACAGGCCATGAGGAAGATCTACAAAGCTTGTCTGAAGTACCCAGAGTGGAAGCGGAAACACAACCCTAACTTGAAGCCGTGGATGTACCCGGAGCAGAACACACTCCCTTGCATCAGCGTGGCCGACCTCACCATGCAGAGGGCCGACTCGCTGGAGAACATTGACGAGAGTGGCCTGAGTGAAGAGAAGTCCCATCACAACAGCGACGATGAGGAGACCTAAACTTGCAGACTCTATGCATTGTCTGAGTGTGTATGTGTGAATGTGAGTGTAGATCAGGGGTGTCAAGCTCCGGTCTTGGAGGGCCGGTGTCCAGCACTGTTTGATGGTAGTTCTCCTCACTAAACCTGTCAATTGACTGGTGAGATGAACCAGGCATTTCTGAGCAGAGAAACCACAAACGTGCTGGACTGCTGCTGTCCAGGACCGGAGTTTGACACCCCTGGTGTAGATCGATGTACACCGTTCAACCATAACCCTAAAAACACAGATAAAGTGAAGAGTATTAATTACCTCTTTACAGTGGCATCTGTCAAGGCATTAGGCAGCAAGTGAACACACAGTACTCAAATTTTATATCTGGGATGCAGGAAGAAGCGTAAGGATCTGGGTGACTTAAGTAGGCCAAACTGTGATGGCTAGACAGCTGGGTGAGAGCATCTCCTAAATAACAAGTCTTGAAGAGTGTTCCCAGGATTAGTACCTACCAAAAATTATCCAAGGAAGGACAACTAGTGAACTGGAGAGAGGGTTATTGGTGTCTCACTGATGGATGTGAGGAGTGAGGACTATTCCTGTCTAGTCCAATCCCACAGAAGAGTCACTGTTACACAAATAGTTAAAAATGTGCATCACCTGTGATGTGTATGAGGCTGTGTTGCTGCAGACTGGTCAGAGTGTCCATGCTAACCCTGGTCCGACTCTGAATGTGCCCTCAATGGGAATGTGAGTATCAGAACTTTATCGCTGAGCAATGGAAGACGGTAGCCTGGTCTGATCAATTTTCTTTTACATCATGTGGACGGTATGGGGCACATGCCCAGGGGATGAAAGGGCACCAGGATTCACTATGGACCGAACACAAGACAGCGCTGTGATTCTCTGGGCAATGTTCCTTGGGAAACCTTGGGTCCTGGTATTTGTGGTGAAGTTATTTGGACTCCTTACCTAAACATTTTTGCAGACCAGATCCCCTCCATGGCAGCAGTATTCTCTAATGGCTGTGGCCTGTTTTAGCTGGTTAATAAGCCCTGCCACACTGTAAAATTTGTTCAGGAGTGGATTGAGAATCGTGACAAAGTGTTCACACTGTTGACTGCTGTCCAGATTCCCCACATCTCAATCTAAGCTAGTATCTGTAGCTGACAAACTACTCTGATCCACAGATGTCCCACCTTGCAAAAGGACAGGATTTACTGCTAATGTCTTGGTGCCAGATCCCATAGCGCCCTTTCAGTGGTCATGTGGAGTCTGTGCCTCGACAGACCAGAGCTGTTTTGACAGCATGAGGGGTCTTACACAATATTAGGTGGCTGATTTTAATGTTATGGCTGATCGATGTACACCGGTATTTCTGCAGAACAAGACTCAGTTATTAGTTTCAAGTTGCACCTTATGATTTCTTTGCATTTGAGTTACTAATGACCATAACAATGTAATGTTTGAAAGTTTCCATATATTTTTGACATTAATGATTGTAAATGGTTGCATGCTAAAGTCAGATTTAGCAGGGTGCTGGACCTTTGACATCATATTGCACATATCACAACTATGTTTGTAGGTTGAATTTACACATACACTTTTAACATTAACACTTTTGCACACTGTTTAGGTTAACGGTATTTGAGATAACCTTGAAAATGTGTTAAAGTGGTAGTTTAGTGAAAAATCAAATATACACAATTTTCCCCCACAATATTGATTTAGGTGTTGCTATTTGGTGGACTGCTGCATTCATCTTGTGTAAACTGTAAAAAGCAAACTTTAGACACCAACCTTATCTCGATTGAGCAGCTATATTTGGGGTACTTTGTACATTTAATTATATTTTTGTCAAATAATCCTTTTAACCTGTCATTTATCCGGAGTTTACCCTGTCCGCTTCATGAGCAGTCTCTTTTCCAGGGTAGTGAGAAGTGAGAGTTACTCAGAACTCTGTGGCTAGCTGCAGGGATTTCCACTTCTTTACTGTTATCTTTGCATCAAACTCAATTCTGTCCAGCAAGGCCTCAGGAGTAATAAAAGAACAGCACTTTTCACTGTTCTCTTATTTGGAGTTTATGTGCTTTCAGCTCTCTGAGCCTGGATCACGTTGTGCTTTATTTCAGCTCAATCACATTAAGAAGAAACAGTTTACCGTAGTTTCGGGAATGACTTTATGCATGTATATTGTGACTGTATGACACCGTAATGCAAGAGTGGAGCACGGCTATTTTGTACCGGAAAATATCTTACATCAGGGCAAATTGCTTTTGGATGAAAAATGCTGTTTGGACAAAGTTCGTCTTGTATTTCTTTGGCTCAAGACAATATTTTGCCTGTAGTTTTGCTGTTGAGGGTGTGATCCTTGCATTCATCTGGACACATTTAGGCATCTTGAAAAAAAAAAGAAAGAAAAGAATGAGTATTTGATTTGCATGGGGAGAAACTTTTTTTCCTTGATTAAAAACAGCTCAGCTTAAGTACTACTATTTTAACAGCTTCTTTGAAATGAGTGTCGAGGGAATGAGCTTTTCCTTTCTCCTCCATTGGGCATAAAGAGAGGCTTATGCCTGCCTACGGCCTTTTTCGTCCTGAATCCTACAGCTGGCGGCCACTCCTCAAAATCTCTATTGTCTCAGACGCTTCCTGCTTCCCATTTGAAGCAGTTCCTGCCTACATCAGTCAGATTGTTCTACAGGGAAGGAAACTGCACAAGTTAGCCCCTCTTGATTTCTCGCACTCCTACGGCTTCTGCATTCATGATTTTCTCCACCAATACTTGAATCTTGAATAAAAAAATCTATTTCCTATTGTCTAGAATGTCGTTTTTCTTCTTGAGATTTCTGTTCCTGCAACACCGTGTATAATTTAATTCCCCTTCAATTTGCATGGAGGGGTTTTGTGAATATCTGAGTGTTTATTTGTGAGCAAGTCCTGCATTCTAAACTGTGGACTACAAAACTTTATAATGTGTCAAAATAGTTCTCCACCAAAACTTCACATTCTACAGCAGAGTAACATATTGTAGCATTTGGCATTTTGAAGCAAATGGTGGGAGGTTGATTATTACCAGTTTTTATAACTATTAAACCTAGCTGAGGTTACAGTATAACATAAGCTTGCCTATGACATGTCATGCTAATCTCTGTTTAATGTATTCGAAGGTATGTGAATTTTCAAATATTGTAATAACTACACGGGTTACAGGGTAATATAATCCTTCCTTAAGATATTTCATGCTATAGTTCCAATAAGATACATTTATCAAACCTATGTTGGCCTTTTAGATATTTGATATTTTTCCTTTTCGATGAAAGAATAAGATGATGAGAGGTTGATAATAACATGTTCAAATTGGGCTGAAGGGCCTTTTAAATTAAATATTTACTAATTAATGCTGGGCACGTTAACGCATTATTATGGTGTTAATGCCGTATCTATTGAACACAATTTTTTCCCAATGTTTTAATTTTGCAAGTTGCTTTTTGGCCTCGTAGGTGAGTGTAGCTCGCAACTCTGCGTCTTGGCTGGTTTTCGCGTGGGTCAGGGGTCCCATTACTTTTGTCCATATTATATGGCCCAAAGTAATGGGACGCCTGACAATTACACCAACAGAGACTGTGTAAGAGACACTGCATTCAGATACATAGACTTTCATATGGTGTTGCTCCCATTTTGCAGACGCTTGAATGTTTCTGCCCCCATGTTCTGCACTCTGAAGGAAACTTGTTTTTTCTATACCAAACTAGGTAAAACGTGAATGTCATGCTCTGGCAAATAGCTTTGTTTTATATTTGATTTGACTACATCAGTGTTTAAGTTTTACAAGAAACATGCACGATTTACAAGAAACACATAACTGTGTGACTGTTTTTAGGGAACACTGCTGCTTAAAAACGCTTCATATTTGTTTGTAATCTAAATGTAATTGCACTTCTGTTCATGTAACCGTAGATGTGTGCACAATATATTTCTTTTTAATTAATTATTAAATTTTCATACTGATGCGATTCATGCAGATGGCCATGTGATAAATGGCTAATACTAAATGTTTATTGTTGCCCAGCATTTACACTAATACAATGTGTACACTAACGTTCACTAAATATAAAATAAAATTTATTAATTATGTATCTAATGTGACAGTGATTTTCGCATGGTGGAGACACTTCAGGTTTATCCTTGATTAAAGGAATACACGATGATGGCAGGTTGATTATGGTATGTTCTACACATAGAGGGTAAAGGTGGGATAAAATGTTAGCAATATAACAAACATTTATCTAAATGATCTGACGTTAGAATGTGAGATTGGCGCTTGGTGTTTGTTAATTAACATCTGATAGAGTTGTGCAGAGAATGTATCGGCAGACTGCTTACCGCCCTTCCCTTTAAGAGCTCGGTGTAGTTAGAGTGAGCTAAACTGACTGAGCCCGGTGAACGGAGCTCCTCTCTGTCAGACTGGACCTTCTCCACAGATCTGGATCTTCGCACATAGCTCACACTCTCAACATGTAACCAGGAGAAAAGACACGAAAAAGGTAAAAACAAGTAACGGCTTTTTAATTATCTGATTTTGCTTTTCATTTCAAACTGTTTAAACTCAGATAACAGGAAAGTGCAACGTACACCGTTTTGTCCCACTCAAAAAGTGCAGGGACCGTGTCAGTATTCTAGTAATGTTTGCACTGCTTGCTTTGTTGTGCTGTAGTATTGGGGCTGTTTTATTGATTTGTAGTAGTTTTGGGGCTGTTTTGATAGTAGTTTAGTAATTTTGAAATATTAGTTGGATTGTTTGGTAGAAGTTTAGCAGTCTACTAATAGTGTTTGGGCTGTTTTGATAGTAGTTTAGTAGTTTTCTAACAGTAATAGAGCTATTTTGATAGTAGTTTAGTAGTTTTCTAGTAGTGTTGGGTCTGTTTTCATAGTAAATTAGTAGTTCTCAAATAGTGTTTGGGATGTTTTAATAGTTTAGTATTTTGGGGCTGTTTCCATAGTAGTCTAATAATGTTGAGGCTGTTATGTTCGTAGTTATTAGTGTTAATACTGTTTTAAAAGTACTTTACTAGTGTTAGGATTGTTTTGGTGTTAGTCTGATAGTATTAGGACTGTTTTGTTAGTAGTTTAGTAGTGTTTGGTCTGTTTTAAAACTCTGTAAACTGTATCCTGTAGGGGTTTTCAGTAAAGTGACGCTGACACAGCCCAGCTTTTTTCTCACGGTTCTACTGTGGTAGTTTTACCATCTCTGTTACAGAGTTTACAGCCCCTGACCTTCTGATAATGTCACTTTAACAGTTTTCAGCTTATTTAAATGGTTTAGGAAATGGTATGTTTTATAATAGCTGTTTAGGAGACTATGTTAGATGTTAAGATTTGTACATTAAAACGGTGTAACTGATAAGATTGTAAACTTTGAATTCAAACTACTGTTTCCCTTGGTGATAGTAATCTGTTATGTGGTGTTTGTGAGCGGAGTAGTTGACTTGGTAACTCTCTTGGTGCAGAATGTGGCCTGAATTTCTCCCACAGCTCTGAATGGGAGCTGAGGGATGAGGAATGTTTTCAGATCTGCCTGAGATATGGCCACTCACAATGGTCACTGCTGTATTTCCCAAATGATAAGGGCCTAGAAGAAATGAACTGACCTTGATTTAAAGAAACCCAGCATGTATTTGACTGCCTTGTTTGGACATGTCACAACATGATTTTCTTCGTCCTGTTTGTATGTTTGTGTGAGTGTGTTTGAAGGATACACTGTAATGTTCTCATTTACGTTCCTGTGCTGAATGTCTCTTTTTACACACTGCTCGGTAAGACTAAAGATTAGGCATAGTTTCACAACATCACACTTGTTACACCCGTAGACCATAATTTTTGACAGATCCTGTGTGAAAACTAGAAGTGGGGTTTTATTTTATTTAAAGAGTTCCAAGTGACAGGCTTGTTTTAACATCAGATTTTAGTGTAACATTCGATTTGTATTGATATAATTCATTATTTATTCATCTGGATACTCTCATTGTTTGTAATACGCTGCATAATAATCATTTGGTTTTAATGCTGTAAAGCCTTCGAAGGGTCCATATATGTCCACATTTGTGTAGTATGCCCTTTATGTGAAGTATCTCTGTTCTGATTCGTTTATTATTGATAAGTCAGTCTGGAGTGAAACATTCCTTATAACTTCAGCTTGAATGTGCAGTGCTAAAGAGCTGTAGGCAAAGTTATCAGATATTTGTATCCTTTTGGAAATCACTGCTTTTACAGTTTAACGTTAATGCATTGGCTGGGTTCATTTTTTGAAAAATTGTTTATAGTCATTACTTTATTAGCTGTTGCTGCGCTGAGACTCGTACATATTTTTGGAAATTAACCTCACAGTTTTAAACCGCTATTTTTAGATCAGTAAAAACGATTCCACACTCACAACACGGCATTGTTTACATAGAACTAAATTTGGGGATAATTGTATGGGATGCTCCCAGTGGCTTGTAATTGTGTTTTGATTGAGATATCCGGCAAACATCAGCAAAGAAATTGTGTGTGTAGTAACTAAGTGTCTAGAATTATACCACTTTTTCTTTTCTGTTGTCAGTAATGACACTCAGCATGGCTGATATGATATTCTTTCTTTAAAGACTACTAACCAATATTATAAAATCAATATTTAGCAATATATTGTTACTCCGAGCTCTCAAACACTCTATTTCCCACTCCCATTCTTATCATAGGAGATTTTCATGTGGTTACTGCTATCACAACAAGATTTACATGGCTAATATGTTTAATGGTTTGCAGTGCTGCTGGCTGTTCTGTGTTACTTTGTAATTAAATTCTCGTTAAAATTCACTCTTCTTTTAATGTTCTGTAAATACTAGCATAGCAGTAGTAGATTAGTGTTCTGACTACTGGTGGAGTAACAGTCCATTGGAATGTTAAAATGCTTTGTTCGAAATGCACATTTTATAAAATATTATTCGTGAAGAAACTGCATGGTTTGATTAACAAAGTTTGCAAGCATACAGCACATTCATGTTTAGGCCTGTCAAGATCATATAATGTTAGCTGAATGCCATGTAATTACTTGCAATCTAAAAACTGAATTGTTTTCTATTCGTTCATTATGTGTAGCCTAACACAGTCTTTGTTGTTTATTTAACATTTAGTTTCTCTCGAATTAAGCCAAACACAGCAAATTCGCAAATAAAGTACATGTGCACAGGCTATGTTTTCACAGCAGTCTGGTCTGAAATATCATCAGAATATCAAATCATGAGCTTGATGTTCTAAATGAAATTTTAATCATAATCTGATTGTATTGTTATACCCGTGCCATATATTATATATTGGCAGAGCACTTCCCTACAAGTGAAAGTGCGAGGGGAACTTAACTGGCAATTTCAGTTCAATGTGAGGGACAGAGTGAGAGATGTATGGTCGAAAGAGGGTCCAGCATATTACCACACACAAGTGTGTCCTGTCATCTCGACAGTGCTGCGCGGCCAACCTCGAACAATGACACATTGTGTCGCACAATAGTGCTTCACTGTTATTTATACACAGCCCCCAGTCCCCTGCATCCCTAACGCCTCCTTGCTTTTTCTCGTTCACAAATTGCTTTTGACTCTACAGCTTCCACTAATTGTTCACACTGGAAGCCATGGGATGTTTGAATAGGATATACAAGTGGAAGATGTTTCTGAGTGGTTTTGTACTTTGGT
Source organism: Ladigesia roloffi (assembly GCA_037577295.1). Lineage (NCBI taxonomy): Eukaryota > Metazoa > Chordata > Actinopteri > Characiformes > Alestidae > Ladigesia > Ladigesia roloffi. Next base: position 6,032,634 of record JBBKCR010000031.1, on the reverse strand, counting down.
TACATCAGTGTTGACAAGCTGGTGGCATCTCCATGGTATATTGTATTATATAGAAATTGTATATTTTTTTTGCAGTTTGAGTCATTATTGAGGCCGAATATGAAGGAAAAAAAAATCACGAGAAAGAAAATGACATGTCCCTTATGTCACGGGAATATCTTCAAGTGGCATGTGTCAGCTTGTCCCAGGTGTTCAGAGCAGATCAGTGTGGGAAGGCATCGCTCAGACTTGAGGTCAAAACAGGTGGTGATACATTCCTGGTTGTTAACATTGCTGAATTGGCGAACAAATATTAACTAAGAAGTTTCTGACCCAAGTAGCAGCTACAAATTTATAACGTATATATATATGTTATAAATTTGGAGCTGCCAATTGGGTCAGAAACTTATTAGTTCATATTTGTTTGTCAATTTGTTTATATATATATATATAAACTGTGTGTGTGTGTTACTTAATTCTATATCGACAGACAGTCAAGATGATATAGAGATGTCCCATTTTGTGTGACAGGCTTTTATTACATTTGAGACTAAAATTTGCAACCTTTAGCAGCTTGTTTAAACACAAACCTAAAAAAAAAAACAAGTTCTTTATTGTTGGCTAAGGTTATATATTTGATGCAATAAATTAGACACTTGGCACTAAAAATAAATTACTAAATAACAAACAGCATATGTTTAAAATCTAAACAATGTTTAGCCAAGCTGATATTTTACTTTCATTTTGACATTCAGTTCAGTTATTTCAACATACTAAGTTATGCAGATCATCTTTAGTAGTAGGCGTTAATAAGTGTCAATCAATAAGTATGTGTACATCCTTCGAACACCTTCAGGTGTTTCAACCACACCCATTGTGAACAGTTGTAGAAAGTAAACACATTGGCATTCATAGAAAAACACAGTTAATAGAAAGGCTCATAAACTGTTAGGTGTGGCACTATCATAGGATATCAGTTTTGTAACAAGTCAGTTTATGAAATGTACACATTGTTTGATCTCCCCCTGGTCAGCTTTTACTGGTATGATTGGGAAATAGGAACATTGAATGGCAGCACCAGCTCAGCCTCAAAACAGCAGACCACATAAACATGAAGAACAGGGCTGCCAAAAGCTGAAACACAATGCATATTAAGTATAGACATCTGAGCAGTCCTCATGAGAATTACAAAAATTATTAATATTAAATACAGTTTTTAAAAGCAGATTAAATATTTAAGCTTTTTTGCCAAATCAGAGCAGCATGAGGTAAAACAACCTTAGAAAAGCACATACCGGTACTTTAATTAAAACCAGGAGCATAGTTTTGTCAAAACAATGACGTGCTGAGGCTCATTAGGTGCTTTGTGGGGTCAGGCATTCAATTTAGCTATTGCTAGCCCTCCCTAAAAAAAAGCCTTTCACAGAAACCGGGACATCTCTGTCTCATTACAGAGTCTGTATAAACAGATCTTACACAAACACAATTGAAATAAGTAACACACACACACACACACACACACACACACACACAGGCACCCACACACTTACATACAAACATTAATAGGCCCAAAAAGCGAGCAATGAACATTTGTCAGGAAGATATTTTACTGAGGGACCATATTAAAAACACAGTGGTACTGAAATGTAGTAAACCTGATATTGTACCATTTTAAAATGGTTGGTTTCTGTGTATTGTTTTATGAATATTTATGACTATAGCTGCCTCTGGAAGCTACATTAAAACAATAACTATGTATGTGGTTCAATAATTGGGTTTCCATGGTCAAGCAGCTATGCACAAGCCTAAGATCAAGCATTGCCTGGAATAGTGTAAAGCATTCATAAATCTAGTTTGGCGGATGCTAGGACAACATTACCTGCTGGAATGCATGGTAGTTTGGTGGAAGAGAAATTATGGTCTGTTTTTATTTTTCATGGTTTGGACTTGGTGAAATTTAGGTTGATGCTACAGCATACAAATAATTTTTAGACCATTATATGCTTCCACCTTGGTGGCAACAGTTTGAGGAAGGCTGTTTCCTGTTCCAGCGTGACTGTGCCCCTGTGCACAAAGCAAGGTCCATAAAGAAACAGTTTGTTGAGTTTGGCATGGAGGAACTCCTTGAGGATGAATTGGAATGTTGATTTTGAGCCAAGACATCAATGACTGATTTCACAAATGAGGTCACGGGCAAAGTTAAGATTTCAAATTCACAAATCCAAAATCTTGTGGAGGCCACAGCTCCATTTCACTACCTATGCTTTTGGAATGGGCTGCCTGCAAGCTCATATAGGTGTGATGGATGGATGTCCACACACTTTTGAACATACTATGTGTAAATGATGAAAATTAAACAACTAAGAATGCTCTCTTCCAATGTAAAATGCTATGAGCTTCTCGGTGGATTTTTTCTGAGTGGCTTGACGGCTCAGTTCCTCCTTTCAGCTTTCGAGTGGACTTGAATGAACTCCGATGTTTGCTGTAACATATGTTTATTCCCATTGGTGAAACATCAGACGCAGTAAACATTTACACATTCAAAATCGAAGTGCATATGTACCTACATTTAATTCAATTGCGTTGTCAACCTAGAATATTTGCACTGGCTATGAAAAATGCTGAATTACTTATCACTGACTTACCAGCTTATCAGAAAGGTATTGCTGTGCTTTAATGTTAGCTGTGAGAGTCTGATGCTCATGTTCAAGGATTCTGGCAAAGACATGCCTGTTTACGTCATTTGGATTCCATGTTTTATTTTCAGTGCAAGGTCTTTAGCAAGAGATTAGCCAGCACGCAGTAACACTTTCAGATTGTTCTGCCCTCTGTATAACATCAGGAGTCTCTGTTGATGTCCAGTTTATCTGCACATCAGGGGCATTATCTCTCTTCCTCTGTAGCGGGAGAGGGGAGGGAGTGGGACTATGTTTGAGGGACAGCTGTATCCTGTGTTTTCTGTAACACTGAGAAAATCCAGATTTGCTGTCAAGATAAATATGGGTGGGGCTAGAGGAGAGCTTCATCAGACTTTGGCTTTCTAGTAAATGAAAATAAGCAAGATGGTTTGATGGCTTTGCAGCAAAAGCTCCATCACAATCACTGCTAAAGACAAAATGGTGATTGAAAAAAAATATCTGGTCCAGGTCTGTCTTCAATCACCATCTTTACTTTCATGAGAAGATGTTTTCTTTTTCAAGATTCTACTCCTGAGGCACCCCTCCCCCTTCATCAACACAACTGTCTGTGGATAAAGTGTAGGCCTAGTCATCAGACAAACATTGTCCTATTTAAAGCTATCTCTTCTCAGCTGTTGCCATTAACAGATGCAGGACTAGATATATTTGACTGAAATCTGACCATTAATGTTTACAGATATTTTTTCAGTCCATGTCATTACATGGTGCCATTTGTTTTTACATTGTGAGGATTTGTAAGTCTACAAGCACTGCAGACACATTTAAATAACTTCAAGGCAAAATCCACGGATGTTCCACAAATGTTTGCATAATTAAGTTACATATTGATGCCTCTAAAAATGTTATAATAAGAAGTTCCTGAAACATTTGCCTGATGTCTATGGACAATTTTCTTTTATTTATGTCAGATACATTACAATTTTACCATCATAAACACTGCATATTAAAACTGTTTTTAGATTAACTGAAAAATCAGTAACTCTATGTTGTGGCTCAAGGAGACATCCACCTTCATTAAATTCCACTTAGAAAGACTGGTTAATTCCAAACATGCCTCATTTACCAGACTTTAAAAAATTATAGTATAATTTATATTATAAATTAAAAATATCTACCACATTTGCAGCAAACAGCAATTAAAGTAATTTATTGTGGCATATTTCATGAACATAAAGAATGATTCAACATCAACCACATATATTATATGGGCTGATCCACTTTAGCTCTAGTGTGATGCAGTTCCCTGTGGCTTAGAGTACATACCTGAAACCAAAAGCTTACAACTGTAATGTTTTGTGTAGGCTGTGCTTTGCAGAAGTTTTGGTTTTTAGCATTTGCTGGTATCAATCTGCTTCTCCCTGCAGTACAGTGGCAGTCTATAACTTAAGGACATTTTCCACTGTGTGTCCAAAGTGTCCGTGGTCATGCTGGTCTGATAAAGCCACATTAGTGAGGAGGTCTCTTTGTTTTTCATATGGACTGTTAGCGCTAACAGGCCTGGGCACTGGTTCAAACACATGATGTGGTTTAGACCCGATAAACTAAAACACAAAACCCTGTGACTGTCTACTCTCGTGTCTTCTCAGGAACTAAAGTCACTTTTCCACTGCATGGTACAGGCTGTACTCGACTCTGTTTGCCTCCTTTGGGTTTCCCTTAATCTAATCTAATACCTTCAAATGGTTCTGTTTTTGTAGAACTGTCATACCGAGAATCAAGAACAACATCACTCAAGTGTTCTCCATTGCTGCTGTATTTGTTGCATTGACGAAAACCATGCAAACGTTTCCTACAGCTTCACCAGCTACATTCAAGTGGTACTAATTGCAGTGGAAAGTAACGAAGATACCAGGTACCTAAAAAGCAAGTGGAGGAATGTCGTATTGATACAGGCCGGAAACACATAATGGAGAAGTGACTTAAGGTTCTGGAGGTTCCAAACCACTTTCATGGAAAAGTGAACATCAACCACATCAGTTAAAAATTATATGTAATTTCCCAAAGTCTAGTGCACAGTGCACAAATCCCAGCATTCAAAGAGCACAAAATGGATGACTGATTTAGATTTGTGATGACAGCCTTGCTGAAGGGTGATTTGTGCATTGCTTGTAGGACAGAAAAAGAAAACACCCGGTGAGTGGGTTTCCCCAGGTCATGTTTTATCTGCCTGCTTCATGAGTTTCCTGCCTCCCTGCTCTGCGCAGAATCCGGTGTATCAGTGCACGGGAGCCAAAGGTTAGTGTCCAGAGTGCAGACAAAGGAAATCTAGGATATGACTCATGGCCCTTTTCAACAGCCTCCTTGCGTCTGCTTTCTCACTCAATCCCGGTGCTGACCAGTGGCACTGACGTTAACTGTGAGCTATTGCTGTTACCTGACGTTATCTGTGAGCTTTTGCTCACAGATCCTGTTGAACAAAAAAATCACAAGTGATTTTTCAGATATTTGAGATGTGGTCCCAGAAAAGATGATTTCATTTGCTTTCATGGTGCTTGTTTTCATGGATGTGTTGGCGTGAACCCCAGCTGCTCATTTGTTAAGGCATGTGAAGTTGAACCACTCATTTGGGATGCATACCGAGCCTTGTAAATCTTTTGTCTGAGGAGGGTTCAAGGCCCCCTCCGTTTGATTAAAGAGAGCTTGATCACTGTTTGAGACCCCACCTCTTGGCTAAGATGGAATATCGCCGCTCTCTGTTCCGGCCCCTGGTTGCGGTTGGCAGCAGGCCACTTATACAGCCTTGAGATCCTCCTTAGGGCTGTGTTCTCAAGAACCAACCTCTGGGACACAGAAGTCAGGAAAGTATCTCTCCTATGGCCTAGCACATTCTGAACGTTTTGCAGGAAGTGACTGCACAGGGGGCTCGTGGAGTCATGCCCTCCCGCCAAGTGGCCTTTTCCCACCCATGCAAAGCCTCTTCCTGGATAGTCTCCAGTATAGTTGCTGTTTCTCTCAAATCTCTCAGTACCTTTTAAATAATTTTCCAAACTCCCTTTTTCTATAAAAGGACTTTTCTAATAATAGATGAGCAGTGAAATTCAAATGTCAGTTCAAGTTTGTGGTCACATTGTGGTCTGCTTGTGAATTGGTACTTAGATAGGTTTGTATTTGTGTTGTGTTCCCACATGTTCTTCTTGGAATGGCCATTTGAATGGAACAAAGATGAGCCTTTGTTTGATTAATGACATCAGCCTTTGTTCTAAATCAGTGGTTTTAAGAGGTTGGAAGAAGGGTCAGAGCTTCATCTGGGAATGCCAAAATGATGCACATCTTCCATGAAAGGCCATTAATTCTCGCAACCATTCATTTGCTTGTGAATGCATTATTATGTAATATTGAAGGCATAACCACATATGCCATCATGTCACATATTAATGAAAGTGTATTATTATGCTCGTCATAGTGTACTAGGAAGTTGCACATTGCTGCAAAAATAAATGTGGCAATGCTTAAGGCTGACAAGCACTTGTCTTTGCTTCCTTTTTTAGATGAGGGACTGGCATGCTCCTTCTCTCTTGGCCTGTGTTACTGCAGCTTTGCATGCAGGCTAAAATCATTAGCCCATGTACACTATGGCAACAATTGATCCGGGCTCAGATGCAGAAGACCTGTTGGCTTCCATTCACCTTGAAAGATATCTGAACGACTTCAGACAAGCAGGATTTTTGCTGGCCCGAGACTTCTGTCATGTCGACAACACAGCTCTTAACAGGCTTGGAGTGACTGCCACTGGTCACAGGAAGCGGATCCTCAAACTGGTTGAGCACATTCAGCTGATCTGCCAGTATCAAAGGAAGGATTCCCAGTTGGACCGCTGTAACTCAGAGTCAGCCATTCATGAGGGGTCGCCTGAAGAGCCAGGGCCTCTTTCTTCTCAAGACAATGTGGACACAGCCTTAAAAGACTTGAAAAACAGCTCCATTCCAAATGTGTCTGCAATTGTGAAACGTTCTCACTCAGAGCGTAGCCCTGGCATCATTAAGCCTGTACCAAAACCTAGAACTGTTTTCAACAAACAAAAGGTGCAGCAACCTTCTCTGCCCAAACGACAGTCAAGACAGATGTGCAGAAGATCCTCACAGGACTCTCCAGATTCTGAAAATCTGAAAGGTTCTCCTGCTGAGGAATCCAGCTCTGCGTCTATAGGTGCAAGACGAAACTTGTTTAACGACAAGTTGACTAGCGCTATCTTTGCCACAGTGACTAGTGGACCACTACCTCCAGTACCCCCAAGGTTCAACCGAGGGATTCCCCCATCTACATTCAAAAGGATGTCTGACCAGGACCAGTTAAGCACCCCACCCCTGTCCTCTTCTCCGGAATCTCCTTCCAGTTATCAGTGTTCTCCTTTCACCAGTAATCCTGGCTCCCCTCCTAGCCCTCCATGCTCAAGCCTGGAAATGGTCTCCAACGAAATCTACTGTGGCACTTTACCTGGCACTCCACCCACTCTTTGGAGACGCTCTGTACCCACCCCTCCTCCACGACAAGAGTTCAAAACGTCTACTGACAGCAATAGGTAGGTCTTAACTCAACAGAACCAATATTACAACCAGGGATACTGTTTGCCATGAATCTTGTAAGTTAGGGTTCACTAACTAATTCTTATATCTGTATTTCTACAGCACTTTAAACCACATCTCACTGGAACCACCTAAACAAACATTCGGTAGGCTTTATAAGCTGCACTTAATGGAGTCTTTTTTTTCCCTCTGTATACTTCTGTGTCATTAATTAGGGGTAATTTTGTGTAATGTAGCACCTGCAGGTGACCAAGATGAACTTATTAGTCCATATTGTGAAACTGTTTTTCAAAGCAAGCGACAATATCAACATCCTGAGGTGAGTGAAGTTGTCAAGTAGATGATAACTAAAAGGAAATGATGTGGCTAAAAATAATTTTAAAATACTTTGTAAATGTTTTTTTATTTTGCTAAGGTTGAAAGGCTCAAGGGTGAGGAAAAGGTTGGAACTAAAGTGGACAAACCAGGAGAGGATCATGGGTAATTACCGTTTTCATGGCAGTATAAGAAAGGAATGTGTCAAACCAATGTGATGCATTTATAAAATGTCAAAGTTCATGACCCTTTTTTATGACATGCCTTTTGAAGCATATGTAGAGAAATGATGTCAACTAACCTCTGCTTGTTTCGCCTACAAATGCCCTCATTTGTCATTAGCTTAGCAGGAAGCATGGCTAATTCAGTTTATTCTAAAGAGGACTTGTGCCACATCAGTCTGCTTTTTCATTATCAAAATAAATATGTAAATTTTATGTGTGTTAATTTAAAATGCAGTTTGTTTGTATCCCTCTGGTCAGTTTTTCTAAACACAAGTACAGGGATAAACATCTATCAGATGTGAGAAATGTAGCTTAAGCAGTACAGTGTCCATTGATGATCACCACTACCTACCATGGTTGATTGAAACATTAAATATATTTAATTTAAACATGAAATTAACCAGCCGACCATGCCGACCATGTATTATGATACATATACATTTTTAGCACAGTTTATGATCATATAGGCCTAGTGCATTTACTTTCTGCAAAAGCAGAAAATGTAATGTGTTACCTCAAGATATTTAAAGAATGTAGGCACTCAACAATGTTAAAACAGCAGGGCTAGGGTATACTTGATCCCGCAGCAAAAAATAAGGGTACCAAAGCCCCTTTTGTTATGCCGATTACTGGTTCCCTAGAGTCAATTGATTATTCTTTTTGTAAGTGATTTTTTAATACAGACACCTAATGTAAAAGTTTTGTTAAGAATCTTTAAATTGTCAAAGAAATTTATGAATTTTCATGCCTTTAAGTGTATACGAGCATGGATAAATTTATTGTCTGAATGATGATCTACAACCATATTGTAATTTTGCGTAGTATATCTCTCTGCCTGTTGTTGCTGCCTCTCCAGGTCCAGTCTTAAGCGTCATTCCCATACTTCCCCCAATGACTCTCCAGGCTACTGTACAGTGGGCGGTCCGTCTTCTGCCACGCGCTCTTTCTCTCTGCCTTCGCACACCCTGTTCCCCAGTGAACTAGAAGAGGATCAAACCATCTCTCCTTATGCCAGCTATACCTCACTGTCCGAGAGGGCTGCACCCATCATCAGTGGCTGGCTGGACAAGCTCTCTCCCCAAGGGTATAGCCAATCTGGCCTACTGCTCACCACCTGTCTCTGCGTTCTCTCCCTTCTCAAGGCCTGTCTCTGCCTCCTGTCCATCCTTTCCTGCCGGTGTGTTCTTTTTTTCTTTGACTTAGATCGTTCTTGGTCCTGTCCCTGCCCTGCACAGCTAAGTGTTGTGACTTCTCCAATACACCCACTAGAACTTAGGGAGAACTCTTTAGCTGCTATCGGGTGTAGACCAAGGAGAGCATCAAAACCATCTGAGCAGGGTTGGCCAAGGACCAGGGTTAGGAACTTCTGTACACCAGTCAGTCAGAACAATAATTAAAGAATGATGTTCCTCAAGCCATTCCTGAACAGTTTTTTGCAGTGTGGCAGGGTGCATTTTCTTATTAGGGATTCCCAGTGCCATGAGGGGATGTACTTGGTCTGTAGCAGTGTTTTTTACACGACAACAAAGTGTTGGCCACACAAAGATTTCCCATCTGTTGCCGTGGTAAATTATATATTAACATAGCTCAGGTCCTTATGTTTGCCATTTTTAACTGCTTCAACGTGTCAACTTAAAAAACGGACTTCTCACTTGCTGTCTAATATATTCCACCCATGACAAGTGCTGTTTAAATAGATGGTCAAATTTATTCACATCACCTATCAGTGGTTGCAGTGTTGTGGCTGATTGGTGTATTTTTCCTTCTTTGTACTCAGTCTCTTTCCTTTTCCTCAATCTCCCAGACTCTGTGGTTTCTCATATGATTATCTTAAAATAATTGTATGCTGTTTTTGTAAATTATTTTGTGTTTGCCTGGACACAACTGATATCTTTCTTTATATGTTTCAGGAATTATGTGTTTCAGAAGCGCTATGTGAAGTTTGATGGAAAGAACTTGATGTACTTCGGGAGTGAGAAGGTATGGTCAGCTTTCGTCAGTGCCTTTTGCGAAGGCACATTTCACTGTGCAATACGATTTTCATTTGAAAGCTTGTATTGTCTAGGGTTAGTCTTTACCTGTGGCTAGACAATGACCCTAGCCGTCTTGGTGTTGTTTGCTGCCATTTGATATTCAACAAAGCAGATAAACAGAAAGTAATCAATGAAGCATTCTGTTCTTAGGAGTTTTAAAGGCTGTTCTCATTTTCTCAAATGACCTCCCTCGCTCTCTTTTCTTAGGACATGTACCCAAAAGGTGTGATTCCTTTGGCTGCGATACAGATGGCTCGCATAGCTAAAGACAACAAGTTTGAAGTTGTGACAAACCAGAGGACATTTGTCTTTCGTGCTGACAATGAAGGTAAACAGAACCCTCTTGCGGCTAAACTAGAGCTGTCCTGCAATAACAGTGATCATCTGAGTGTAGACCTGGAGTTCATCAAATTTTGTAATTTGAATGACCAGTTACCACTTATAATAGGTGTAGGGGAAGTTACCAAACTGTGATGAACATTACACAACGCCTGTGTTTTAAATATTTGAAGCATCAAATGTCAACTTCTGAAATCAGTATAGCATAAGAAATAACACAGTGAATAAGGAATAATGTGAACATGCAGTCACATTTTAATTTCATTTTAAACGCTTAAGACTTTACCCTTAAAGAAAATGTAAAGGTAAACCTGTATCTTTAGAGTACATTTTACCATGAACTCCCTGTAAAATGCAGATGTTGCCCCTGTATAGACTGTACTGTAATTTATGTTTGGCCGTTTTCTTTGGTATGCGTGGTCGATATCTTGATTACTTTGGTATACGCAGAGTAAATACAATAATAAATTACTCCTGCCTCTGAGTAAGGGGGTATTTCATCATCCCAAGACATACTTTCTTTGTGTACAGTACAAACATGTTTACAGTTATTTTTTACATGGAAATGTAGCTACGTTTATATTCATATTAGTAAAATAAATTAAGGTTTTCTTAATAATTTAGCACCTAAATGTTTGAAAATGTTCTATATTGGCACGGAAAAAGCTGTGATGTCCTGCTGTCATCCACCATGGCTCCTTGTCCTTTGCCGGGTTTATGTTTGAGTACAGTGCTTAGCAACCCAGCACGAGGACGAGGGGACGTGTCGGGCAAGGCCCAGACATCACAAAAGTAAAAAATAATGTGGAGATGTCTGCAGTCTCTGTGTTAGTGCGGGGGTTTTAGCAAACAATTATTAGTTCGGTTCTCAGAAAAAAATCTGTGTTGGACTGAAACTGACTGCTGATCTGCTTTGGGTTATACAGCTGTGCATTCAGCAATAATTTTGTGGAAATACAGTACATTTTGTGCAATTAAATGTCTGGACTTTAATAATCTGTATAGTTTTTTTTTGCTGGTTACTTCACCAAAAGTTCTGAATGTGGCTCTGTCATTTCCCACTGCAGTGCAGAGGAGCAAATGGTGCAGTGTGCTACAGGAGCGGGTGAAGGAGCAGATGGTGTTTGGCCGGCCACGCTTCGGCCCAGGGAGCCACTGCCAGAAGAGCGGCCCCTTAGAGCTAAAAGGGATCAAGTCAAAGATCTATGCTGCCATAATTACTGAGCAAATCTGGCTATACAAGAGCGAGCAGGTGATTTTTGTGATCATTACACATGCAGTACTCTGGTGAAGCTTACAGAAATCAGAGTCCCGGAAATGTGGCCAGACACACCAGCTTTTCTGTTGTTGTATACACCTTTCCTTCCTCAAAATGTTCTTTGAAGGCCATTGCAAAAGACCTTTCTTTGCCAGAGTCTAGGCTTTTAGCAGTTGGCTAATTTTCTCAGTGATGTAACTGGCAAAGTAAAAACTAGAAACCTCAGACAAAAGGAATTGTGCTCAAGTGTTTTTCTCACATTCGATTTTTTCAGAGTTTTAAGAATGGGATCGGAATCACTGTAATTGAGGCCAGAGGTGCTACAATCCGAGATGGCAAGGGCAAAAGCTTTGACCTAATAACCCCCTACAAGACTTTTAGGTAAATGCTTATTTATACACAATGTGAAGGTAAACAATGCAATAGATTTTATTGCACATTATTACAGAATGAACTGATGTGTCTGTGGTTAAATGTGTGTGTATATAGAACATATTAAAATGCCTTAGAGTATGGGGCATTTAGCAAAATTAGAAACAGAACTATTGTTTTATTAATATGCCTTTGTAAGTATTTCAGGAAATAACCACATGTAATACCCATATATATTTAACCATCTCTCTACAGCTTTACAGCGGAGTCAGAGCGAGAGAAGCGTGAGTGGATGGAGGCTATGCAAGAGACCATTGCAGAGACACTCTCTGATTACGAGGTGGCTGAAAAAATCTGGTCCAACCGCTCCAACAAAGTGTGTGCTGACTGCAAAGCCATCAGTCCTGACTGGGCCTCCATCAACCTGTGTGTTGTCATCTGCAAGAACTGTGCAGGTAAGTGGAAGCTGTTGGGGTACCTCTAGAACCTCTAGACTGTTTAATCTAGGCTCATATTCTCAAAACTACGGGTGCCACAATTGTTGGATGATGCTTTTGGTTCCCTAAAGACCATTTAAATTAATATGGCCACAAACAATGCCAGCAAAGTTTCCTGTTCTTAAATGGACAGACAACCCACTGACTCCAAAAACATGTATAATAGAAGCCAATGTACCGTGTGTGCTGTTTCTTCTTTTACAAGTACAAGGAATGTGTCTTAAAAAACTATTTTAAGATCAGACTAATAGTCGTTTTTGTTTGTCATCGTACCAAATACCATTTATCACCTTTATTTTGACAGGGTAGGAATTTAACTGCATTTGCGGAAGTGGCTTACTGTCTAATCAAGCAACATTTAGGTTTGAAATTTAATGCAGGTGTTGGGTTATAAAATAGTTTTTATAACATTATTCCTTTCATTTGGAGCAATTTTGTTGTTTGCTAAAGCAGTGGCTTGGAAAGATGTTGGCTGTTGAGAGAACTCTGAACCCTGGTGACTCCTGTGTGCTACACTCTAAAGATAAGAACTGGCTCGGAGGCAGCATCTTGGGAAGCCATTCCAGGCCAAACAGAGTGAATGGAGCGCAGCGAGTGGTGTGATGGCTCTTTTGTTCTTTCTGCCTGCAGGCCAGCACAGAGGCCTGGGCACAATGGTGTCCAAAGTGCAGAGTCTGAAACTGGACACCAGCGTTTGGAGCAACGAGATTGTTCAGGTGGGGGTTGTTGGGTGGCAGAGATGGGTCATGACACAAGTCTTTTCCTTTGAAGCTCCTTGCATTCTACCTCTGTAGGGATTTGTAGGGATTTTTAAAGAATTGCTCAAATGTTCAGTGGCATTAACATCTAACAAAAGTGAGGTTTTGCTCAGTGTTGTACAAGATGACTATATATACACTTCATGTATTCTCCTTATATGATAGTTAATATTTTCAAAATGTTTCTCGATATGTTTCAGTAAGAAATGTGTGAGATAATTAGAGTCATCTTGGATGAAAAATCCAAAATTAAGCTTACATGAGAAGGAAGAAATGTTCTTTACTATAAGTGTGAGATAATGAGAGATGATTTGAGAGAATATTTTGGACTATTTTGTATAATGGTCATTGTTTTATTGGAATGTGAAATCTAAAGTGAAAAAAAATATATTTTGATAAATGTCAAGTTAATTTATGATGTTTTTACACATCTGGCACAATAATGGAAACAACCATTTGTGTGTGTGTATGTGTGGTTGTGTGTATGTGTGTTTGCGTTTATATATCAGCTGTTCATAATGCTGGGCAATGACCGAGCCAACGAGTTCTGGGCTGCTAGACTGCCAACGACTGAGGAACTGGACTGTGATGCCTCCCCAGAACAGCGCAGAGAATTCATTACCCGCAAGTACAGGGATGGACGTTACCGCTACCCTCATCCCAGCTTCAACACGCAGGAAGAGTTACTTAAAGTGAGTTACTTTAACAGGATGGAGCTATTTCTATAAATGATTAACCCACCCAGTACTGCTATGCTGTGATGTATATTCAAAGAAATTAAGATAAATATTTGGCATGGTGTTTCTTAAGGGTCCGTTTTTCCTCTTCGTGATCGTGTTGCCTCAGAGTGTGAGTTCCTCTCTGACATATCTTCACCACAAAAGAAAACCTCAGATAACACAGGAGCGAAGAGGACATCCTTGCCCAAAATAGCATGATCATTTAACTACAGTGCCAGTGGTTATGCCTTGACTTATATATTAAGCTTTATTCAGTGCTTTATCAGAGCAGTTACCATAGAGGACCGATGCTCATTGGATTGTGAAATGAAGCTTTCAGATAAAGGACCATGCTGAATAGAGGAGTTTTTGGAAGGCTGGGCTTTGCATGTCCTGTGGCTGAAAGTGCTTTTAATGATGCTTTTGATCCAGTGTGTGTCCGCATGTTTACTCTTGCAGACTCTGTGCACAGCAGTGACCGAACAGAACCTCCTGAAGACAGTCACTCAGATTTTCGCTGAGGCAGAAGCAGCTCGATTCTCTGACTCTAATGGACATGAAAAGCACCTGTCCATACATTACTCCTACGTGCAACCCTCAGGTGCTCAGAGCTCACTTACATATTCACTTACTTTCTTCCTTTTTTACTTACACACACACAAACACACACACACGCACACACAGAAACATTCACTTGCCACACAACCACTTCCACCGTGTAGAATCCAGTCACTGACTGCTAAACCACAGTTGTTGACGTCAGAACAGTACCCTTTCTGAATTGGTTCCAAACAACAAAATTAAATTTTTTATGCAACATGTAACTGAAGTTTAGTATGAAGCTGAAGCATAAAGCTGGAGGTTAATTTTATTGGATCTGACCAATCTGTCAGTTGGCTTATATTAATATTTCACAAATGTACAAGTATCATGCCCTGAACAATGCCAGTATTCATAGGTTGCTATGTTTTGATTTATGGATCCCCCACTTATTTTGTATTTTATCTGTTGTATATTAGATTTTAAGAAGTCTGACAAAACTGAGTATTATATTTGACAGTTTACAGTTAAGAACTGACAGACATATATTAGTCTTTATCAGTTTAACCACAGCTATAGGTTATTTAATACCATATAAAATTATATCTTCTAGTCTTATGAGAAATTGGTATTGGTATCTGTATGATTTTTATATCAATCTGACATTAGTATAATGTCCTTTTACATTTTTATATTTTGTTGCAGATTCCAGTGTGTATGATGAGATCATGCAGCCGGTTCTGTATTCAGGCTACCTCTACAAGTCGGGCTCCATGAACAAAGGCACTTTATCCCGCCGAACTAGAGAAGGTAGGCGACAATGTTTCGAACACAGCCCTTGGCATGACTGAGGAGCAGATTGTACTTCAAAAGGCTGTGGAATAAAGGGCCTTTCAAGCCCTACTTCACTTGTTTGTGCAGTAACACTCAAATGTTTGGTTATACATGGTTTGCATGAGAATTTTTATTCTTAATTTCATAACTATTTAATTAATACAGTCAGATATTGGGGCCTTTTAATAATTCTCTATCGTACAACATGTTGATTGGCTCAGTCACATTACTGAAGACAGACATCCACAAATTCACACACACTGAGGCACACACACTATGTACATTTTACTGTCTCTTTAATGAAAATGTAATTTAATCCAGCATGATCGTCTTGGCATTTTGACATAGTAGTTTGGCTTATGCTTATAGCAAAATGCTTGTTATAAAAACCAAACTGTGCTTTGTAAAAGTAAAGTCCCGGCGTGACAGTGCCGTTGGGCTCAAAGCAAGTTCCACCATGTAGATTCATGTGGAGAAAGACCTATGGCCAGCACAGAGCTTCACATGCCTTGTTTAACACCAGAGTCTGAACTTTTGACTGAATAGGCACACATTTCCAAAGAAATCCTTCTCAGAATAGTGGAAGTTTTGTTGTGTTGAAGGAGGAAGAACTCCATTATAATGCCCTTAGTTTTGGAATGGCATGTCCAATAAGTTTATTCAGGTTTGAAGGTTAGGTGTCCACATACTTTTGGCTGTATAGCGTAGCTGTGAAATAATTTATCATTTGCACAATTATAGGTGGTGTATAGTCCATGTTAGCTACATTTAATGTCATTGTTACTGTACAAATCTTTCTCCATATAGCTTAGCATAGCATAAATTAGAATTAAATAAAAAATTTTGACTTCTGCTTTTTGACTTTGTATGTGCTATTTTTATTTTTCTCTTCAGATTTTCAGAAGTATTGGTGTTCAGTGGAGAAGTCTCTTCTGTTTTATGAATCTGACAGGTGCCATGAACCCAACATGAAAATTGATGTCAAAGACATTATCTGTTTAGGGGTAAACAGGCCAGACTCCTGCAACAACAATAATGGCTTTATTGATAGGTATACCACTTCTTGTCTTATCTTTTCTGTTTAGTTTTAGAAATTGCTGCATATCATTGTATATCCAAAAAAAAAGAATTTAAATGTAAACTTTTTTTATGGTCTCAGATTTCGATACACTTTTGAACTCTACTTAACGTCTGAAAAGCTTGCCCAGTTTGGCCTAGAGACTCCGGACGCACTGCACAGTTGGGCAAAAGCTATTGGAAAGGTAAAGCTGAGATGAATTCGAAGTCGATGTATGACCCTGCTAAAAATGATTCCAGTTATTAGAATGTTGTCCAGAAGTGCTGCGTCAGCTAAGACAGTCTTAAGTATTTGAAGTTTGCACTTCAGATTGGTACTGGAACTATGATATAAATGTAGCTAACATGAGTGGACACTTTGACACCTCCTAAAACTGTGCAAAATATAAACTGTTTCCCAGCTACCTCGCTTTTGTATATGAATGTCATACAGTGGCTGACGCAAAAGCACATCTGGTATTAAAATGCATATGAAGACGCGTATACATTATAAATGTAGTCAATAAGCATCCAATTCTTGTTAGCCACATTAATTCAAATCTGTAATACAAAAACCAGGAAAGGAAGCATAGGAAACAAATGTCCACATGTGTTCAGATTTGAGTGCAAAGTGCATGAATGAGATTTTTCTAATAAGCTGGAGCATTTTCATCACACGGTTTACTGTATTCACACTGCTGTCACTCAGGCCACCACGCCTCTGAGCTGCCACTGCTTGCTGGCGCGGGAGTTTGAACGGGTGGGCATGCTGCGCTATAAGGCCATGCTGGACCCCCAGCAGTGGAAGGAGGGCTTCTTCGTCCTGCAGAAATCCAACCTTTTCATCTGTCCTGGAAATGACGGAGCTGCTGAGGATATTATCAATCTGAAACGCCTGCAGGAGCTGAGTGAGTCACTGAACCCCACTGCAGTTTAGCTGGAAGAGTGTATGATTTCTGCTGTTATGCTGAATTTTTAAATACCAATATACTCAAAAGTTACATTTTAGATACACATTTCTGTTCATTGTACATGGACTGACCTGCATCTGTTATCTTTGTAGGCATAGCATCTGAGACAGACAACAACGAAAAGAAAGACATTTTGGTTCTGGTTGAGAAAGGAAGGTGAGGTTTTGTAACTCTGAACTCAACGTATCAATTAAATTGTTAGCTTGTACATCAATTAATTGATCAATCAATGAATCGATTATTCATCACTACTGGTTGATGAAGCCCTACATGCATTTGTTTTCGTGTTTAGGACTCTGCACCTGCAGGGGATGGGACGGATGGACTTCTCCCTCTGGTATACAGACATCCAGAAAGCAGCAGGAGGGAAGGGCAACACACTGAAGGACCAGCAGCTCAGCAGAAATGACATCCCCATCATTGTGGACAGCTGTATTGCCTTCATCACCCAGTATGGTGAGTGCAAAGAAAGAACACATCAGACACTAAACACTTCCTGCCTGATCAGAGAGAGGCTGTTAATGCTTTTGAGGATTATGTGAATGCGGCTTCCAATCATGCTCATAGTTTATGTATGAATTTCTTGTCGGCTTTGGTTTGGTTTCAGTAGAAGGCGAGTTAGGCTACAGTAATTTATTTATATTTGATTCGTATTAATGTATTATTAATGCTAACATTTTACATTAATCACTTATCTCCTAATGATCAGTCATATTGACAGTTGTTACACTGTGTGTGGATACCATAGTGTTTTAGATTTAGTACACACTCATTTTGTGTACAGGCTATATTTAGGGGTCATTTTTAACGACAGTGTATATATTTAGGGTACTGACTTTTAGCAATGTGACATGTTTTGTAGCTTTTATAGCTGTCAGTATGTCATGCAGAAACCACGTAAGTAGGCCTATTTTGGTTAGAATTTTTTTGCTCCAAATGCAGTCAGTCAAGTTTAAAACTTGCTTCTTTAGTTTTGTAGTAGACTTACAAAATTCCTATAGAAGTAATAGAACCTTAGAGCCACCATACTATTTTCTGAAACTTTATAAACTCTAAAAATATGGTCCAAATTTAGCAGCCAGCTTGAAATCGGTACTTTTGTTTTATTTTATAAATAAAATTGTGAAACATAGATCACATTTGCTGATGGTTGAGTTTACTGAACAACTCCACACATATGGAGGCAGGTGTGCTGTCTGTGCAGCTAAACCCTACAACTGTTCCATGTCCTCAGGTCTGGGCCATGAGGGGATCTACAGAAAAAATGGAGCCAAATCCAGAATCAAGCTTCTGATGGATGAGTTCCGGAAGGATGCTCGCAATGTAAAACTGCGCATCGGGGACAACTTTATTGAGGACGTGACTGATGTTCTGAAGAGATTCTTCCGTGAGATCGATGACCCAATATTCATGGCCGACCTGCACCCCTACTGGAAGGAGGCTGCAAGTCAGTGCAGTGTAGCTCACTTAGATGGCGATTATGTGGATTTCCCTCTTGCCTGAAATAAATATTATTACAGTTTAGTGGTTAATCATTAAGTTTGCCTCTTTTCTCTTTTCAGAGGTATCTAATAAGAAGCAGAGGTTGGATAGATATAAGGAATTAATTCGTGGTTTGCCGCGGGTCAACCGGACCACTTTAGCTGCTCTCATCAGTCACCTCTACAGGTCTGCTGAAATATGCAGTTTTGATTTGGACATAAGCTGTGATAATTCTATAGGTCAGTAATTTGTTAACCTCTCTTTTTTCTGTCTGTCTCTCAGGGTACAGAAGTGTGCTGACCTTAATCAGATGTGCACTAAGAACCTGTCCCTGCTGTTTGCTCCCAGCCTCTTTCAGACAGATGGGAAAGGGGAACATGAAGTGAAAATCGTAGAGGATCTCATTGACAACTACCTCTATGTCTTTGATGTGAGTAGAACATCTGCTTTACTTTCTGTGCCAATTCTAATAGGATTTTTGTGAGGTTAAAATAAATGGGCATGTGTATGAACTTAAATGTAGCTTCACAAATCATGTCATGCTGTGTATGCATTAGTAAGAGGATGAGAAAAAATAGTACTTTGTATTTTAGAATAATTAATTTCATGTTCATTAAGAACAAGTAAAAGTTTATAGGTAAAGTAATGTTGGACCATTTGAGTCATTCAGCTGCGTGATAAGTGTCTTTTCAAATTATTTTAAAAATCTGATAATTACAGTATAACAGTAGCAATTCTCTTTGAAGGTTGATGAGGAACACCAAACCCAGATTGACCTGGAGGTCAGTCTCATCACAACCTGGAAGGACACACAGGTAGGGTAACATTACATACCTTCTTGTACTAGAAACTCCTTAAATGTAGTAAACAGACACAGTGGGACTGACTTCATAATGCTGTTTTTGCTTTCTGCTTCTAGCTCTCCCAGGCAGGAGATCTAATTATTGAGGTCTATCTGGAGGAAAAAACACCAGACTGCTGCATCACACTTAAAGTGAGTGCAGATTTACCCAATGTGCAGTTTTTTACTACTTTATTCTAAATAATTATACATTAAAATGTTTTGTACATTTGCCATTTGTGGATGAAAGGTGCAGTTTTAGGTTATGGCCACATGGTGGCATGCTCTCACCATTTTAGCAACCTTCTTGCTGCTTTTCTGACAGCACATTGAACAGGTTTGTAGTGTTTTGGATTTTTTCCCCCTGCCTCAATGCAGGTCTCTCCCACAATGTGTGCTGAGGAACTGACTAACCAAATCCTGTATCTGAGGAACGTCCCTGCTGTCGACAATGTGTGGATGACCTTTGAAGTCATCGAGGACGGAGAACTTGGTAAATATATCCTTACTTACTTTCTCAAACAAATGGGTCCTTGTACAACAAACAACACATTTCAGAAAGAGAAGATTCTATATTATAATTAAAAAATGTCACTTTTAAATGTACACTACTGCATCCTCTGTGAATAAAACTACAATCTGCGTACATCACAGAGCGGCCCCTTCACCCCAAAGAGAAGGTTTTGGAACAAGCCCTCCAGTGGTGTAAGATGGCTGATCCTAGTTCTGCACATCTGTTGGTAAAGAAGGTTCCCAGAGGAGAAGCAATTGACATCTTTACAGGTGATTTCAAGAGCTTATATATTACTGACATTCTCCACTCTTACAATTAATATAAAGAAATAAATAACTTTAGGCTATGAACTCCGCATCCATCCTAGGCTAAATCATAGGGTTTTGCACTAAAAGTCATTTCGTGAGCTAAGCTGTATTTTCTGTATATTTGACTCTCAGCTTACAAGAGTGAGATTGTGAAGTTTGGAGTTTTGAAATGCCGAGAAGAACCACCCAAACTCCTGCAAGGGACCAAATTCCAAGAGCGCGCCTTCCAAATCCGAGATCACAAATTAATCCTAATGAAGGATAAGAAAGTGTGTCTGCTGTTCAGCTGCATTTTTGCATATTGCAATACATTATAATTTTTTGGATTAAGCAGAGGCCTGTAAAACTAAAATTGTAATGTATCTGTCTGTGTTTTTGCTTCAATTATTGTAGAGCATCAAACCAGAAAAAGAATGGTTACTGAAAACCATGAAGATTTACATTGGTATAAGAAAGAAGTTAAAAGCGCCCACAAAGTAAGTGATATATTTCCTTCCACGTCAGAAAGTTTTTATATGATTTTGAATTAACCATGTGCATTGTTGCAGATGGGGTATCACTGTGATGATAGACAAACATCAGATGTAAGTATTTTCCTTATACAGACTTTACCTGTAATGTATCCGTTATAAATGAATCATCAGACCAGTTCAGTTAAAGTTTTAATAATGGGGAGTGATCACTATCCTCATCTTGGCAGGTACCTCAGTTGCTACAGTGAGACAGAGCTATGGGATTGGATAGCCAGTCTATTAAAAGCACAGGCATGTGAAATCACCTTTTGTTTGGATATCATTGTCAATATCAAATGCTTGTTGGTAATCTGAGGCTCTGTTTACTGCGCTCTGATTGTTCACTTGGTTTCTCAGAATGATGACTTGCGGCTGCCTGTCCTGAGACGCCACTCCTCCTCTGATATCTCCAAGCAGAAGTTTGGCACCATGCCATTAGTGCCCATTAGAGGGGAAGAGAGCAACACCAACTCCACCATGCTTTCTGCTAACCAGACCCTGGTAATGCAAACGGATGTATTTGCTGCTCTGGTGCCCTCTTGTGGCACTTCTTATGTAGCACATGTCGATTTTTACCTTTGAGCCGATGCTCATTCATTCTTTTGCTATTGTGTTTGCAGCGGAAGCTTCATGATAGAAGGACACTGTCAATGTACTTTGTAAGTATGCTTTTGACTCTTGAATATTAGCACAATCTAAGATATAAACATTTTTGATGATGCTACGGAGGAATTCGATCTGGTTTCAATGGGGTCCTTAAAGAACCATTTTTGTAAAATGAGAACTGTTTGACATTTGCAGCACTGGCATATATTCTAAACTGACTATTGCATTTCATAGACCCATATGTCCATGCTAGGAATGAATCGTTATGTGTGAACAACTGTATAGATACTTTGGATCATGAAGGAAATTTAGGCAGAGATGTTCGTATTAGCCATAACATGTTGTTTAAAGCTGTACCTTTTCAGGGATTTGTTTTTGAGTCGCCATAGGTTCATGTAGCAGGACAGAGACAGCTTCTTTTCAATGGAGGGATTCCATCTGATTTCCTCGTCCCTCCCGTCCCTTTTGGGAGCTGAGGTTTCCTGATCTGACACCACCAGGATGTTGAGCTGAATGTCTGAAGTGAAGACAACAGGATGTGTTGGGTGGAAGAATTGTTCCACTGCATTGTTCTGTGGCCATAGCCTTGAGGGCAGGCAGGGGCCGCCGCTCAGCACTTGTGTTTCGGCGGGGAAAAAGCTATAGCCTCTGGTGGCTCCCAAGCCTACCGCATTTGCAAGCAAATTGTTTGCTGGCTTTTTTCTTTTGTCCCCAGTGTATTCGGTAATTATCTCGAGGTTGTCACTCTGATTGTCACTGTGATACTGAAACAGTAGATCGTACTTGTTAGAAAGCCAGTCAAATGTCATCCAAGTTTGATTTTTTTTCCCTGGTAAATGTCAAATGAAATAACTTAAATGCATCTCTCAGATATCTAGTTGATATTAAAATCTATCAGATAAATTCACTCCTGCTAAAATTTACAGATTATAATGATTGTATATGTTATTTACTGAATGATAAATCCTAAAATGAATAGGTAAATAACAATTTTACAGCTTAATTTTCTAATAGTTTCTTTTGTTGACTGCAGGTGTCTTTTGTGTGTACCTCATGATTTAAAAAGAGGGAAAGCGTTTTAATTGAATCTGTCTGTCTGTCTATCTTATACATATCTATGTGTACTCACCAGTGTTTTCAGTAAAATAACACTAAGCTGATTTACTGTACATCCAAACCACATGTATGGTGTGATGATAAATAATGTCATAAGCTTTTCTGAGCATGTTAATTCTGTCTGAACAAAAATGGCCATTGCTTCCAGCTACTAATTATTATGGACCAGTTTCATGTAAAACATTATTTTTAAGATTTGCTAGCTTGTGGGCTAGATTTTGTTGTACCATAATACGTAAATGAGGCGTGTGGTTTTGTCAAAATCAGAGATCCTATTGACTGTAATAATCAATAAAATATTTTTATTCTGTCTTTCTGGTACCAACTGACTCAGGGACCAATCCTGGTCTGCGGCCCGGTGGCTGAGGACCTCTGCTTTAGAGCATAAGTGGTCCTATTTAATTGGATCTTGGGAAAAACTTCATACTCTGTTTTTGAGAGACATTTTACTACTGTTTTGTCCATGAGTTTAACTCATAACCCCCAAAAAAGCAAAATATTTTTTTACTTCTTGTGTGTCATGAATCTGTATGTCCACATTAACAGTCCTGTTTTCTGAATGTGCTTGCTCTGTTTAGCCCATGAAAGTGCAGCAAGACTCTGTGGAGGAGTGTGATGAAAACCCTGAGCCACTGTATGAGGAGGTGGGTGATTTCAGCGTGCAGGTGCTGAAGTCTCTGGAGACCAGCTTCCGGACCAGCGCCCATGCCGAGACACTGGAGGTTCCGCCCAGACCCGCCAGCCTTGGGCAGAGGAAGACCGGATCGCTGGACCGCATGATTGGCCCAAACCCTGTGCACTCTGTTGGGGGAGAGGGTCTGCTGACCCCCATGGGCTCTCTGAACACTCTTACGCAGGAGGAGCCCCACAGCAGACACAGTCAAGGAAGAATGCACAGCTCATCACAAGAGCTGCTGCTACAGGAACTATCTACAATGTTCAATAAAACCCTGGCTGAAGATCAGCATAGCACTGAAAGCCTGGACTGACCAACATGTCTTAGAATGGGCTGTTCTGTCCATCTGCCTGAATGTACAATCACATATCAGAGCAGCTTTTTCTTGTAAAAATATTGAACTGTTATATAAGTAAGTGAAATTGACCAGTATTATCATCAGAAAATGTACATGTACATTACCTACTGTAAACTTGTACCAAAGCACTAACACTGTTCTAAATGATTGGCACATAGCTGAAAATGTCTACTGTATTGTATATATTTTTCTCCTGCTAACAGGACATGATTTGAAAAAAAATCACCTGTTATGAAGATGCTACTGGGTGAAATTGGGAGATGAGTTTATTTTATTGGACCGCACTGGGAATAGACAGCATGTCAATAACAGATTTACTGGGGGATATATTACACACTTATCATAACTGTACAAAGATAAATCTCAATGTTTATGAAACTTGAATAGGCCAAACCAAATGTGGCCCAATTTTATATATATATTATATATATAATATAAACACAGTAATATGACCATTTTAAATTTTTTAGAGATCCTTTTTTTGGGCAGAGATGATATCCATTAATTATTTACTGAGAGTGACGCCTCTTTAGTGCTGATTTTTGATAAGTAAACCACAATAAGTCCAATGATCTTGACAAAACCTTATTCAATATTGCTTCTTCATAGCAAACCAGAGAATATGCATGTTTTTAGGAACACATCAGTTCTGGGTCTTTCACCAAAAGTTCTGCATGTAAAATTTGTTGTATTTATTAATTTATTTCTATATTTGCCAGCATTCGTCATCATTCAGACACACTGTGAAAAAGGTGGTCAATATGCAAGCAGCTCTACGTTTCTCCCAGATGACATTGAACAGTAGAGGGCAGTGTAGATCCAGCACTGAATGGCTTGACAATCTTAAACATCTTCCACTTAAGCAGGTGTATGCAACTCTGGTCCTGGAGGGCCGGTGTCTAGCACGTTTTGGTGGGTTCCCTGTTCAGAAACACCTGGTTGACCTCACTAGTTTATTGTGAGGTTTAGTGAATGTATTTGAGGAGGAGAACCATCAAACTGTGCTGGATGCCAGCCGTCCAGGACCGGAGTTCGACACCCTTGACTTAAGACTTTTCTATTGACACTGACCTTGTACCGTATCCTATTGCCTAATAAATAGATATGTATATGCTCCTGTATGCTATAATATTGCATTTTAAGCAATGCAACATTCTTGTCTGATAATTGTTTTTATATTTTGAGCCAGTTTGTTTGTGATCCCCTGTTGGTTCTCTGCCACAAATTCAAATGTTTCATTCCTTTTTCGCTATGTAGCATATCACTGTGCAAGATAGTCAGTATTGTGAGTTAGTATAGTACCACTCAGTCGCTGTTTTCAGGCTGTTATTAGGAATAAATACTGTTGTACACTGTAAAAATTGCGTATATTTCTGTACCAAACCAATGTATTGCTTCTGTCAAATGTGTTGCTGAAACTAAAAGGATATATTGAAATATATGACTGTTTTGAAAATGGACTTAATATTTTGCATAAAACTATTCATGCAAATTATTGTGCATGTTTTAATAGAAATGTATTTAATGTGAGGAGTGTTCTATTGTTAAGGATGTTTACTTACAGCATCTTGTTGTAATAAATCAGGACCCCTCACAGCAAGTCAGTGCATAGAAAACAGGTTATCAAATACTTAGATGCATTTAGTCTACTCAAACTACAATAACAGACAGCATTTAATAGTGGAATATTTGTTAAAGGGAATAGTTTGCCATGAGAAAATGAATTGTGATTTAACTAAAACATTAACAATAAGAATCATTTACTACTATTACTACTAATGATCATAGAAATAATAGTACATATTATTGAAATCTATTAATACAAAGACATAGACATGAACTAGTGTTAAGACCTGCATCTTAAATGTAGAAGATCTGTCAAACA
>JBBKCR010000031.1:5996998-6007119 GCA_037577295.1 Ladigesia roloffi | reverse complement strand
AATAGAAATGTATTTAATGTGAGGAGTGTTCTATTGTTAAGGATGTTTACTTACAGCATCTTGTTGTAATAAATCAGTACCCTTCACAGCAAGTCAGTGCATAGAAAACAGGTTATCAAATACTTAGATGCATTTGATCTACTCAAACTACAATAACAGACAGCATTTAATAGTGGAATATTTGTTAAAAGTAATAGTTTGCTATGAGAAAATGAATTGTGATTTAACTAAAACATTAACAATAAGAATCATTTACTACTGTTACTACTAATGATCATAGAAATAATAGTACATATTATTGAAATCTATTAACACAAAGACATAGACATGAACTAGTGTTAAGAACTGCATCTTAAATGTAGAAGATCTTTCAAACAAAATGATTGTTTATTACAGAGATGAGACATCTTGCTGTAATATTTCAAGACACAGCAAGTACCAAAGGAAATAGATTATCAAATGCTTAACTGCATTTAGTCTACTCCAGCTACAATAACAGACATCATGTATTAAAGGAATAGTTTGTCAAAACAAATTAATGTATATTTTTGCTTATGATAAATGTAGTCAATCAACTGCCCGAAGTTTACATTCAGCAAAATCAAGTCACTTTAATTTTGCCCTGGAGCTTCAAGAATAATGTACCTAACAAAAAGATACACTTGCTTACGTGGTGTTTGAAAGTATTAAAATTTTTTCTTCCAAAAACTACAATCAAACTTCAGGATGTTACTACTATTCATTTGGAAAAGTAGCAGTGCATCATCTGGGATTTCCTCCAGCACCCCTCACCCTCCCCAACCCTTAGAAAAAGCAGCTAAAACGAATGTTACCAAGGATGGATGGATTTTATCAAGTAAGATAATCTACAGCTGTTAATTGTGCATCCTTTCAAATTCCCAGTTTGACTTTAAATGACTTAGATGCTTACCTGATTTATATAAGATCAGAGTAATTTATCACCATTAAACTCACAGCTCAGTTCTGCATGAGATCAGCTTTTGTTAGTTCAGGATACTGGCCATAAGGTAATTCCCATCAAGTAAACCCCAATTTTTCTATTTATTTGCATTAAAATCCAGGCGGTTAAATTTCTCATGGTTCATTCTGCCAGAAGTTCTTCTCAACCATGTTGCAGGAGTTCCCATAAGTGGTTGCTTTGCTTTCACTCTTCTGTCCAGTCTGGAGACTTCTGGCCCACTTTGTGTTTTCCAGCTCACCATCTTGTTCTTTTTTTAAGGTACTTCTGGCAGAGATTGGGACACTCTTGCTGTAAGATGAACCCGACCAAGTAGACATATATACCAGAGGTCCTGAATGGAGCTACAGAATTATTTCCCACTTCTGGGTAACCTAACAATTTTTAAACATTTAAAAGTTCAGCATTGTCCTTTGTACAGTTTCATGATATTCATTGGATTTAAATTGTTTGAATGTCAATAAAAAAGCTTGAAACAGCTTGAAACCAGAAGCATATATATACATGTAAAAATTAAAGATACAATTTCCAAAAATTGATTTTTAAAACTAAATGTTTACTTCCCAGTACATGCAGTGCATATATGTAAACTAAGTAGTAAAATCATTTTTTAACTACCATTTTTTGGATTTCCTGATAACCAACCTATTCACAAACAATAATATTGCACATTTACAATGAAGTTCTCAAAGTCCTGCTTTTCAAAATGGGATCACTCACATACATCCTTCTTAAAGGCACCGTAAAAAAACACTGCTCTGTTCCTGGTCTAGTACTGTTTGGTGATTTTTCTCAAACATTCCCTGTTCAACACACCTGGTTACTGCCAGGTTTAGAGTGTGTATCTGAGGGAAAAACCAAACTGAGCTGGACATTGGGAAAATTGTTATAAAAATGAACAAAACTCACATTGTTGTGTGTGAGCCTCATAGGGGGAAAAACAAGAACAATGCAGAAAATGGGACCTTTGAAACCACTTTAGTCACATGACATGCCACAAGATACACTGAAATGAGGTAGTTATATAAGTATTATTATGACATGTGTGAAAATGAAATGGGTTGTAACTAACAACAGCAATGATAACAATAACAAAAACAATAAACACTATCATCATTACACTACTACTCCTATTTCTACTACTACTATTATTACTACTACTTCTTCTATTGATGAAAATCAAAATAATAGTACATTCTATTAAAGTCTATGAACCAGAAGACATATTAGACATGAACTAGTGTTAAGAGCAGTGTCTTGAACAAAGGGAACTGTTAATATAATGATAGGAATTTGCAAAACATTTAGATGATCAGTCAAACCAAAATGTCTTCTGGGGAGATTTAACTTTAGGAGTAATCTCATTATCCTAGCTTTTAACTGGACACCTCCACGCTGAAGTGATTCCTGTCCAGATTTGCCCCCTTTGGGCAAAAGTGTGCACATATGGGTTTGGATTTAGTTCCACATCAGAAACTGAACGTTGCCTTAATCTGAAACAACTTTGTACTCAGAATGACCTTAAATTAGGTCAATCAAATGCTTTCACTTATTTACAGTCTCATGCAAATGCTGATTATTGTGAACACATTTTTTTTTTATTTGCATCAACCTGTTCTCATCACATTTGCATCAGACTGTTATCATAAAAACATATAATGTCCTGTTTTTTCTTGTGTAACCACAGAGCATCTTTCCTTTTTTTAATTGTGTGCCACCATTTTTAGGCGTTTAGGAGGAAATGCCTCTACAAGTTTGATAGTGCAAATCAGCTCTGGCAGAAACTCCCTCCCAGTGATTCCACAAGTGTGTTGCCAGATAAGATTTTGTCTGCAGATGTTGCTTGTTTTTTTCTGATGTTAGTCAAATATTACCACTTTAATATAAAAGAAACAAGTGCTGCAAACTCCCATTTGCAGGTGGCTTTTTTTCTGGGTGGGTGCAGCAGACTCAAACTGGGGGCTCTTGTTTGACTCGCTTTGTGAGGTTGGGGTCTTTTCTGGGGGAAGGAGGGAGAGCAAAGACAAGCCCCAACAAGAGCTTAGGGGATTAAGTTCATTCTCACTGCCACTTCATCACCTTTTTGCTGCCCTCTGCCAGGGCTCTCAATGTGCTCCAGTGTTTTGTGATGGCTGATTCACGCCAGTGAACAATTATAAGAACCATCAGCTCCTCCAAGGGCAGCAGGAAAAATATCCTCAGGGTGGTACTCGCTCACTGAGAACAAGGGCGAAAAAGCTCTAAATCATGAGGCAGCGTACAAGTTGCTTGGCTGCTGATGAACACAAACTATAGTGAGCGCTCGTCTGTACGTCTGTGCTGAACTTTTAAACTCACAGCGTCCTTTGAGAGGTACTTCTGTAAAGGCTTTTTGTATGGCATGTCAACATGTTGTTTCATTTATTACACAGCTCTTTTGACACATTGAAACAGAGACGCCTTCTCACTACAGTTCACTAATCCTTCGGCCAAAACGTGTCCGGTGTCCGAAATCTGATTTAGTGTTGCACAGGAGCTACAAAGTGGTTTGTTTTTGCATGACGTGCACTTATGTCCTGTTTAACCTGCAGATTCAGTGCAAAATGAAGGTTAAGTGAACAATATTTAGAGGGAGGGTCACACTTTATAACAAAGTATAGTTTATTAATTAGGCCATAAAAACCTTAAAATCATTAATAAACAGATAATAATCATGCAATAAAATGGCAACAGTGACCTGTTCTGTGTGTTGTTTTACTATGGCTTCATGATATCTCCGGAAGTTTCTAGCTGATATGGTGTTCCAGGTAGTTGCTAAAGTGTTCAGTCATTATTATTATGGTATCTCTTGTTTTTAAGATGCTGCCAAGCTTTTGATATAGTACCCGTGGTGGCAATTAAGGTTCTGCCAGATTGCTGCAGTGTTGTCCTATGTAGTCACTAAGGTGTTGCTACACAATTGTTATTGTATCCCAGGTGATTGCAAAAGTGTCACTACGTCCCTGCTATCGTTTCTGCGATGGCAACTAATATGTTTTTTATTTTTGTTCAAGTTTATGGCTTTAGGATATCTCAGGCAGTTGCTAGGTGGTTGATTTGGTGGTCCAGGTGGTTGCTTAAGTGTCGTTAGGCCATTGATATGGTATCCCTGGCAGTTGCTTAAGGGTTGCTAGGCTGTTTCAAGGTGTCCCAAAGGGTTACTAAGGTATTACCAGGCAGTTGCTATGTTCTCCTAGGTGGTTTGCAAGGTGCTGCTAGGCCATCGCTTAGATATCCCAAGTGGTTGGTTGTTTTTAGACAATTGCTATGTTATCTCAGGTGATTTCGAAGGTGTTGTAGGCCATTGCTATCATATCTGTGGTGACAAAAAATATGTATATGTATATTTATGTTAGTACGTATATGAATTTGTGTGTAGTGTGTATGAGGCTTTGTGAGAAAGATGTGAATTGGGACATTAATTGTGAACAGCTTGATTTGAATTTTCTGAATGCTCCAGTAAAAATCACAAGCACACCACTTGCATATAAGACAGTTTTGTGGATTTTGGACAAAACTGTAAGAACAGTTCTTAAATGTTCAGCATTAAACTGATGATAAAAAGAATAATAAAAAAATATCAAAGGACTGTGAGATATTAGCATTTACATTATAGGTGATTGTGAGCTCACTATCTGGAAAGCAACATGTTGCCCTGTTTTGTGTTAGTTACATATTGATGATCTTGACATAATTTTGACACATTTGTTAAATAATAATAAACAATTAAAAATAAGCATTCATTTATAGGTGCTTTATGAGGATTGTCTTATTGTAACATAACACATTTGGATTAAGCGGAACATTTTGTTCATTTGTTTCTTTTAGTGAACCTTCAGTGCTTTTGAAGAACTGTGTTTGCTTACCTATAGAACCTTTTAATGGAAATCTAATATCTTTTTTTCAATAAGAGGCTAAGTGCAAATACGCTTTTAAAGTTTGAGGAACCTCCACATGAGCTAAATGTATACTAGTTGTAGGATTTGTCTTAGAAGAATACATCGACATCAGGAACCAATCGGAAATGTTACTTCTAAAGGGTGTAAAGGCCCCATATGTCTACAACAGAGGTTAAAGAAGACAGAAGAGTCAAAAGCATTCGTATTTTGTGTCTCAACTTTTCCAAGTGTTTCTAGTTCTGTCTTTGATTCCCCTCAGAATTACTTAACAAAGACCCATGTTGAGATGATGGACAGTTGTCAAGTGATGACACACAAGGCTGGGTATTCTCATACCAGGCACCCTCTTGTGAGCAAACACTTGTTAAGTCTGTCTGTGTATGAGTAGCCCTGCTCTGAAAGGCTTCATTGAGTCCATGGATGAGTAAGCTCGGCACTCTCTGAACCGCCAGCACACCCTTCAAAAGGATCCGCTGGTGTCTCTTTGAAAGCAGGCTCCTTCAGTGGGAATTCGAGAAAGATTCTACACCCATTCGACTGTATTTCGGCAGCAAGCCTCACTCTTGGTGGCGCCTTATCCAATGGGGAGGAAGGAGCAGCAAAAAAAGGGTGAAGAAACCCCAGGATTAGCACCAAACAGGATCTCGTTTCAGTCTCAAGGAGGCAGTGCTTCTGTCCAAGCCCCATGACAATTGGAAGTAATTGGGACTTTTGTCTGAGTAGCATATCTTCAAAGACAAGGGAGCTCCTCAGATAACCTCCATTATAGCTGTCCATTGGCTTGGCAATTAGGAGCCGAAGTGGATGGCCACAAACCAAACCTTAAAGAGACTCTGAAGTTTGTTTGGGGACGGATGATAATATGGTAACTAAAAGGCACACTCCATGTAAAGCTTTTCAAATTAGGAGGCAAATGAATGCTGTAGTATCTTCAATTTAAGACAAGGCACTATTATATCCCAAATAAAATATGAACTATGTGGGAAATGTCTTTCAAAATTCAAATAAGCTAGCAATGGCTGTTGTAAATTGTTACTGCCATTTTTTCATTTGTTCAATTAATTGTTTATTTTTACGCCATTTGAAAGCATCAACTTTCCTTTACCTTATGTGACCAATTTATTGAAAGAAATGGTCTGAAATTGCTTGGAATATATTCTTCTATTAACCCCATTTAACCCCAATACCATATTTTCTTTTCTTGTATTAAAATTATCAGTTTAAACTGTCAGAAAATACTTACTTCACTCCTTAAAATAAACCTAGTATTGACATCCTGATATGAAATGACTGAAAGGTCTATACTCATGAGTGAGCTTGGGATGGCCCTGGTGGAATTTTAGCTAATTGCACATGCATATTTGTAGCTATTCCATCCTATACACACATTAATGAGAGTATGATTTGTTTCTAGTTAGTTGGCCAAATAGTTGCCCACTTAGACAACAATCGCATCCTGTTAGTTGCCCCAATTATTTAAAACAACTTAGCCTTGTTTAGATGAGACTGAGTTATGTAAATCTGCATTGGACCTGCATTGTTGCACACACATCCCAAGAGACTGGGGCCTGTAAATACCATGGAAGCATTCTTCTCCTGTCCCAAATAGCCCCCCCAGCACCCGCTCCATAAATAAAAGCTATGTTAAAGGGGTCTAATCCCGGCGATGACCTCGCTTTGTCACGTCACCTCACCGGAGCTAAGGGGGGACGGCCAGGACAGAGGACAAAACAAAACCAAAAAAAAAAAGAAAGAAAAAAAACGTGGGGAGAAACACTCCACATTAAATCCACAACAGTGAGCGTCTAAGCTGTCACCTTCGTAAATGACCTCGGGGTCCGAACGGGTAAGATGGGAGAAAAGGACACACTTTATAACTCAGACTTCGGGCCTGGCGCAGGGGCTCTGAAGGCCCCTCCTTATATTTTGGCTGCACGGTGTGTGTTGTTGCTGGCTTCTTCGTACATTAATCTTCAACCCCCCAGCCACCGCGCCCCCATCTCCTCTTGGCTGGCTCGCTCTATTGTAGCCAGCCTCATTGTAATGTGAGCCTGACTCCATCTCTATGCACCGGCAGGCATGACTGTCTTTTCCTCTGTCCTGCACTTCTCTCCCCTTAACCCCCCACACGCACCCCCCTTACCCATTCCCCTGCCTTAATTGCCTCAGACCACCAGTATGTTGAGGCTGCAGATGTCTCGCTCCTTAATTTGCGTAGAGAGCACAATCAGCCCCATCTGCTGCAGTTTTTACTTTCCACCACCACCCCCTCCACCAAAAAAAAAAAAAAATTACCTCAGCACTCCCTTAAATCTCTGTGGTAAGCCCCCCGCCCCAACACCAAAAAAGCCACAACTCCTACTCCTCCTAAAGAAAACCTTGTCAGTGGGGCTGGGATTGAAAGCCTATCAAAAAGCTATAGAAGAGTGCTTTGGTTTGGAAGGGCACAATCGAGGATTGGTGCGAAATGAAGGCCCCCTACCAGTTTACTCTTTTTGTCGCTACTCCCTGTCAGGGACTCTGAAAGAGGCTCAGGCTGCAGAATCGAGGGACAGATGGGAGGACTTTAGGGAGGAATAATCAGGACGCAGCACGACCGATAAAGGTAGCGCGTAGTGCCGTTGTTTATACAAAACAAAATAAAATACACAAACATGAATCTCCTCAATGGCCTGGGTGACACTTGGCCAAAGGCGGCCTCCCCTCCTGCCGGGCCGGTCTGTTCACACTTTGTAAAAGAACATATTAAACTATCCAGCCACATTACATGCAGCTGAGGCTGCTCAAGAGGAAACATCCTTCGTTTTTTCATTGTCATATTTTACTTCATATGTAAAACATTTGGGAGGTAAATTAAAATATAAAAATTATGTCAACAAAGGTAAAAACGAGTAAGCCGTTTCACACTAGGCTTAAATATCATGTGGAATAAGACATATTTCGTGACATAGTCTCAAAAAGATGACTGATGCAGCAATTACTCTTAAAGTGACAGATGAACAGGGTGGGCATTTTGAGTGATGTCTCAAGCTTTTAAATACCTTTGGATTGCTTTGGGATGGTGACTGGGGACTGTGGGATGATTGATGGTGCATTGGAAGAGGAGGAACTCCTTCTTTTGGCTCATTTTCATAATTTTGAGGGGCAACTTTTGTTCTTCTGCTCTCAGTTCTTTCTTTTTTAAAGTCTTTGTCTCCTGGCCAGAAGAAGGCAGTGAGATGAGTACGGCCACTGACACCCGCTCACTGCCTGTATTGTGGAGGAGTGAATGAGCATTCATGCCAGTTCATGTGTGTTGTTATCCACAAGTCTCTTTCTTGGTTCTGTTTTCTCACTGCTTTTTAAAGATAAATATTTTGATAAATGCTTGGCGTCATCTATCATCAAATAATAATAATGTCACATGCAACCACATAACACCAGGTTTGTACATGCTGTGGAGTTTGTTTATTGTAAGGAAGTCTCACATACCTTTGCAAAAGCACATGCCACAAAAACAGTCCTCGGACTTTAAATTTGCCTCCCTGTCTGCATCGAACGTAACAGTCCATTGAGTGTGAACTGTGTGTGCTAAAGGCAGTGAAAGGCTATTGTGGTGGGCTGTTTCGCGTGTTATCTGTGGCAGCCTCTCATGTCACTCAGCGGCCCTGAAGAGCACAGAGGCTCAGAGAGTCAGGGGCCCAGAGTGCGGCGGCCCGCCTCGTTACCCGGCCCCCCTGCAGCACCCACAGGAACTGGAGGGCAGCCCACTGCGGCCCATCGTCATGCTCCCTTCTAATTCAATGACAGTTTGTTCTCAATTAGATTGCTTTGTAAAAAGGTGAATGCCTTTTTTGCAAAATTCTTCGCTGCCATCTGGGGAGGGCTTTCATGGGTATAAAAGATGGCATCCGCACCATAATACCGATGTTTCGCCTCTTTTCCCCTTGCCGTTCTCCTTTTGGCTAAATGTAGGATGTACTGAGATTTTCTTTGTACATTAGGTTTGGAGAGCTCAGTCACTTGGCTAGAGGAATATTTTACTAAATTTCCCCTGTATCCGAAATGTAATTGACAAACCAAGTAACATGTTACTGGAACCACCAACACAGAATCCACACAGAACCACCAACTGTCACTTGCCTATGTGGCTTCAGACATGGGATGACAATGAATATGGTTTATAAAACTAAAAGCAAATTGAATATTAGGCCACAGGATGATTGCTACACTTTTAGACAGATGACAACTTTCATCTACATTTATAGACAATACACTGTGATGCATTACGCAGAGTAATTTACTAAATAAACAAGTCAACTGAGATTAATAGAATTAACAGCAGTTTGAGTCATGAGTGCACTGTGTTCAGCACAAACTTCCAATGTTTGTTAGCTGTGTTAGTTTTGCAAGCAACAAACATGATTTCAATTTGACTTTAGAAATATTTATATGCATCTAGTTATAACAAACTTTAGAATGGTTTGAATACGCATATGGGATGTGATGTAAAAATTGCGACATATGCATTTTCAAATGATTGCCTATTATTAAGATGATTGTAAACAAATATATTCAGGTAATTTTAAAGCATGTTTTCAAAGGAACTTAATCTGTCTAAGACATTCATTGTGCCATGCTGTTAAGAGTGATATGTCTGAGTCATCATCATCATCAGATTCATCACTATTATTATTATTTAGGGTTTCTTTAGGCAATGTAAGTGGTGCCAATTTTTAAGAACAAGGGAGACATACAGGATTGTAGCAACTACAGAGGTATAAAGCTAATGAGTCACACGATGAAGTTTGGAAAAGAGTGGTCGAAGTTAGACTTAGATTAGTGAGCATTTGTGAGCAGCAGTATAATTTCATGCCAAGGAAGAGTACTACAGATGCTATTTTTGCTCTGAGGATGCTGATGGAGAAGTTCAGAGAAGGTCAGAGGGAACTGCATTGTGTCTTTGTTGATCTAGAGCACAGGTGTCAAACCTGTCCAGAAAGGGCCACTGTGGGTGCAGGTTTTTTACTCCAACCCAGCAGGAGGCACACCTGATTCCACCTCTGTAATCAGTTGGTCTTGGTTTTCAGTTACTCAGGTGTAGCTTCTTCTTGGTTGGAACAAAAACCTGCACCCACAGCGGCCCTTTCTGGACAGGTTTGACACCTGTGATCTAGAGAAAGCATATGACAGGGTGCCGAGAGAGGAGCTGTGGTATTGCATGAGGAGGTCTGGAGTGGCAGAGA
>JBBKCR010000031.1:5984692-5996898 GCA_037577295.1 Ladigesia roloffi | reverse complement strand
GACTGAGATGGTTCGGACACGTCCAGAGGAGAGACGATGATTACAGAGGTAGAAGGATGCTGCAGTTGGAGCCACCATGCAGGAGGCTGGGAGGAGGTCCGAAAAGGAGATTTATGGATGTGCTAAAAAAGGACATGAAGTTAGTTGATGTAAGGGTAGAGGACGCAGAAGATAGGACTAGGTGGAGACAGATGATTCGCTGTGGCGAGCCCAGAGGGGAAAAGCCGAAAGAGGAAGAAGAAGAAGTTTCTTTAGGCAATGTGTGCAAGAACACGCAATGCCTATATTACCTTTAGAGGAATTTGGTTAGATTCTCTTTTATTACTATTATTTATTCTTATGTATACTTATTTTAAATAGAATATATCTGTTATGTGTTTGGCCTAATGGTTGACACTTTAGTGTTATTATTTAATAATAATATTATTTGGGGAAGTATCTCTTGACATAAATACATTTAATTTGATGAATTGCCAGCAACTGCGTTACTGTATTTGTTGTTGTATTTGTTGTACTACTGTACTGTAGTGTTATGTAACCATCTTATCTATGTGCATAATTTGTATTAGGCATTTTCCTTTCTTTATGTATCATATGCTATAATATAAAAAAAAAATATATTTTTTGCAAAGTAAAAATAACAGAAAAAAATCCACAACAGTAATGTCATGCAATTACAAACCCGCACTTCTCTGCCTCTGATTGGCTAACCATGGAAATTGACTAAATCTAAGCCAATCATCGCATTCTCAGTTACACCACGTGTACAGACACACCAATCATCATCACTGGTTATGTGTTCCACCCCGCCCCCGAACACACACGCACACACACACACACACTAGAGAGAGACGCTGCTCGCATGAAAAAGGCTTCAGTGTTCTCAGTTATAGTAACGCACATTTTATTGTCAGTAATGGTAATGGCGTTGTAACGGGGGAAACAGTAATTGGTTTGATTACTCGTTACTGAAAAAAGTATCGGCATTAGTAACGCCGTTTGTTTATAGCGCCGTTATTCCCATCACTGCTAAAGGTACATTCTAAACATGAGATCTAACCCTTTATGGGTCCCACATGTTACAGCTGTAAAAAGAAGAAAGTGAGACCAGCCATAGCAACATTATCTATAACACATTAGGATAATATAAAAAGTGCACTGTGCAAATATAAATATACATACAGAACATATACAAACCAACATAAATAAATGTATTAATGTACACGTGTATGCATGTACAGTGCTCAGCATAAATGAGTACACCCCTTTGAAAAGTGAGATTTTAATCAATAGCTCAATGAGCACAATAATAATTTCCAAAATATTCACAAGGCATAGTTTTATGTAACACGTATTTAGCTCCATAACATGAAATGAAGGTTAATAATATAACTTATATCACAAAATCTTCAGTTATACGTAGATTAATTAAAGCAAAAATGAATACACCCAGCAACAAAAACGTACTTTGTCCTCCATGATTTTTAAGGACAGGCATGGAATGAAAAAGTTTGCGACATATTTCAACATCTATCTTTTCCATTCTTCAAGAACAACCTCTTTTAGAGCCTGGAGGCTCGATGGAGAGTGATGCTCAACATGTCTCTTAAGAATTCCCCACAGGTGTTCGATTGGGTTAAGATCAGGAGACATACTTGGCCATTCAATCACCTTCAGCCTGTTCTTCCACAGAAATGCAACAGTAGCTTTAGATGTGTGTTTTGGATCATTGTCGTGTTGGAAAAGTGCACGACGTCCAAGGGAATGGAGTGATGGTAGAATCTTCTCTTTCAGTATGGAAGAGTACATCTGTGAGTTCATGATACCATCAATGAAATGCAATTCCCTGACTCCAGCAGCACTTACGCAGTCCCATATCAGGACACTGCCACCACCATGTTTTTCTGTAGGCACCATGCATTTTTTGCGACGCCATACAGTTTTGAAGCTTTGCGACGCCATACAGTTTTGAAGCTGTCAGTTCCAAAAAAACTGATCTTTGTCTTATCATTCCAGAGTATAGAGTCCCAGTAGTCTTCACCTTTTTCAGCATGGACCCTAGCAAATTCTAGGCATGCTTTCTGTGCATGGGCTTTAGGAGAGCTTCATTCGTGTACGATACCCATGCATGCCATTCCTCTGCAGTGTGCGCCGTATGGTGTCACGGGAAACTCCAGTTTGGCTTTCTAATGCTTTAGCTAACTGCAGTGAATTTGCATGCCGATTTTCTTCAACCCTTCTCATCAGAAGACGCTCCTGTCGAGATGTTAACTTCTGTGGACGGCCTTGATGTCTCTGTGAGATGGTTGTACTTCCATCTTTCTTAAATTTTTGGATCACTTTTGCTAAAATATTCTGACTGATATTTAAAGCTTTGCTGATCTCCTTGTAGCCCCTGCCTTTTTTGTGCAAATAAATAATTTCCTTTCTCAAATTTTGTGACATTTCTCTGCCATGCAGAGCCATTGCTGACAGCATGAACTAGGATGGGCTTTTCTTTGTTAAGTAATGCCCCTTTATAGTCACCTGTCTGTTGAACACCTCTTAAATGAATAATTATACTCTCCTGTGTTTGAATTCTTGTTCATTAGAATTGTGTGGGCTTAAGTATGGCTTTTCTTCTAAGATTTTAATTGGGGTGTACTCATTTTTGCGTGCCAATTAACAAATTTTGTTTGCAACCAATGGCCCACATTTGTGGGAGTATTTTGTAGTATTGTATCCCATAGAATATGTTGATTCTGAAAGGAACGTAAAGGTTTTCTGAAAATTCTGGTGGGGTGTACTCATTTATGCTGAGCACTGTATGTAAATTGTGGATATATACATGTGTGTATGTATGTGTGAACTCAGTTTTACAAATAAAGGTGCTCAAAATGCTTGTTTGCATGATCCCACTGAGAAAACATTTCTGGTTTGCAGAACCCTTATTGGAGAAACATTACAGTATGTGAAGACTTACACATCTAATTGACAGACATGTTTACTAAGGGAACCCTTCTGGAGATAAGAGGTTTTGTAATGGGACAAAAAAAATGATCTAAACAAAGTGTTCCCATTCTGATCCCATAATCATGAGAAAATCGAGAGGAGCTGTTTATCAGTAGGGAATCGTTACCGTGTGATTAGACCGCTAATTGTGCCAAGCCCTCTGCTGGAGTCCCTCTGAGTTTGCAGCAGTCTGGCAAGTGACTCGGAGGGACACACACACCCTGCATAGGTGAGACATTGGCACAATTGTTGTGGGGGTCTGGGAGCCTCCCCTGGTCTCAGGATGTGAACCCCCCACGGAGCCCGCTTTGCTGTGAAGCACCGCCTTTTGTTTGCCATTTGTTTACCTTGCTTGCCCAAGCCATAGTGGTGAGCACAATGAGGTCTAGATCAACAGCTCCTTGAATAGGCCGCGGCTTCTTTATCCCCGGCCTCAGAACACTGGTTACCTCGGAGAGGCAGTGATTAAGAGCCCGACAGGCTATCTTCAGTTCAAAAGCACAAAGGCACTCCACTTATCCAATAAAAAGAGCCCACCACTCTGCACCCGATGCTGCTTGCCCCCAGAAAGAGCGGCGTGTGAGTAGTACTGGTTGGAGTTTTGGAGGTTTCAGTTACTTCACCTTCGTAGAGGCTTGACCTTACTCCATTCCATGGTCGTAAATTTGCATTTTAGGATGTAGATTTGCGATCAGTTACTGTAGTTAGCAGGAAACTACACATCTGTGCAGTTCTTCGCTTGAATTAATGTCCTTGTAGAAAAAACCCAATAACTAAGTGTAGTTTTTAAATTTATACTTAATCTGAAAACAACGTTCACCGTGAAAAATGTATTGAAATATCAAATCAAGAATTTGGAATGACGTGACATTGTAATTAATCTGTTTGTAAATTTGGTAATGCTTTTGATTGACTGCTAAACATGCAATTAAGTATGTAATAATTTTGAACACAATTTAAATAAGAATACTACATACTGTGTACACAAGATATACATCAGTGCAACTTTAGTTATACTGCATCTGTAATAAATATAACTGAAATCTTATATATAGGGTAGACAATTCTCAGTCGATAGGGTCAATTTTGTTGACTGAGGGATGGAGAGTGTGGGCGTGGTGAGATCATTTTTAAAATAATTTTTGTAAATCAGCCAATTTCCTCCCAGCTAGGAGTCAGAAGATCAATATTTTTTTATTGAGGGATAAAAAAATCTACAGGGATCTACAATTTTTTGTCAAATGATGAGGATGTTTGTCCAATTGTTACCTCATGTTGGTTCCACTTTAGACAACTGCCTGGTTTTCATGTTCCTAGATATACACTTGCCCTACTATTAGTTGACATGATACTTTAGTCTACTGCTTCAATATACTAATACTTTTATTTCTTTGTGTTTTAAGCACATCAAACTACACCTTGGAATGTATTACTCACCAATACATTTTGTATACCATATAATATGCTTAATTTGTAATGACAATCAAAAATGATTTTATTCCAGTGTGCTTTAGTGTGATCCAAATTACAGTATAATGTGAATAACTTTAGTTTGGTGTGTTTTTAAAAGAACAGAAACATGCAGTTTAGGTGTATTTCCATAAAATACATTATATAAAATTATATATTTTCTCTGTATTTCCATTATAATATGTATTGAGTAACATTCTTTTTCACATAGGTGGTTCTGTAGGAGAACTTTATATTAAACTTCAAATAGGGTCTTTCCCCTCTGATGATTCTCTAAAGGACTGTCTATGAGAAAGTATTGAAAACACTTCATTTTCACCTTCATTTTTAAAATGACACTTGGCTGCCTTTCAGCATTTTAACATTTAGTCTACATGGCTGCGCAGGTATATTGAGAAATGTGTGTTTTTAAAACTATCATTGTCCCCAAGCTTGGTGATATGAAGGGAACTGTTTGCTGAGCTCGCTGGTCGATTCCAAGGGTTGGTGTGGCTGCATGGGGTGGAGGCGAAGTTTGGGAATCGGCTGCCTAAACCAGCTGCATGGCAAAAACACCGCCCATTCCCTGCTCCCCAACAAAAGATGAAAGCATGTCCTGCTGGGTGGCATAGACACCAGGTGACTAGAGCAACCTGACGGGTAAAACCCATGGCTCCCCAGTGCAGGAAAAAAAGCAAGATCCAGTTGTATAGCAGCCATTGATGCATTCTAGAAAAAAAGAGGGGGGTG
This sequence comes from Ladigesia roloffi, assembly GCA_037577295.1. Classification (NCBI taxonomy): domain Eukaryota; kingdom Metazoa; phylum Chordata; class Actinopteri; order Characiformes; family Alestidae; genus Ladigesia; species Ladigesia roloffi. The sequence continues at coordinate 5,991,708 of JBBKCR010000031.1, read as the reverse complement.
CTGGCTCCCCAGCTTTTTAAAACACCAACACATAATCCTTTCCTTCGCCAAACAGACAATGGAGTGGCTAGAAGGTGGCACCTTTGCGGTTCTTTCCTAACAAGGCTGAGCATTCTGGACCAATGCACACAGATCGAGTTTCAGAAGAAATCAGCTTTTTAATAGCTACCCTGTCTGCTAGTGTTGTCTGTCTGTCGCCTGTCATGTCTTTCATCAATTTAACATTGATTTTGTTTTTTTGTGAATGCATAGATTTCTCTGTCAGTACCAAAAATAAATGCATTCATTTAGTCACCACAAGAGTCGGATCTCATAATAATTAATGTTGTAATAACTTAAGTCACATGATAATGTTTACAAGCGTCCTCTGGTTAGCTATCATCACAACACATTACTGCATCTGGCATAACAATTATAAATAAATCCTAAGGCATCTAAATACTTTTACAGTATTGTGTTGGCCAATAAAATACTACAAGATTATAGCTGGCTGAATTTTGCATAGTATGTTTATTATTTTTCCACATTACCGCTCATTTTGTATAAAGGCTGACAATAAAGCCAACCAATCACTGTTATCTGGGGCTTTCATATATGCTGAGTATCACTCCATTTCAGGCCAAAGAAAGACACATCTTTTGTTCTATCTTTATATAACCAAATGGAGTGTCTTTATGGAATCTGAATTGCATCCAGTTTGTGTTTACACAGTGGTCAAAATAATAGGTTCAGAAGTTCATGCAGTAAAACCTGCCTGCGCCGAAAGTTCACGATTGTTTCACTGAAAGAAAAGGGGCTTGTTAATCTGACTAACTCTTTGTCTTCTTTGCTCTGTTGTGTCCTCTTATATAAATGTTTATGGCATGTTCTTCAAGTAAGGGGATGCATTCGATATCTTAAGTAAAGGGATGTATAATGAGAAGATTTATAGATGGAAGGAGTTAATTAACATTGTTGTTTCAGACTTGCACAATAAAATGAAGGGGCGGGATAACTCACAGAGAGACCTCTGAAGATGTAAATGAATAACGGTAAATGAATACACGCCTTGTCTTTATCCTAACTTTTATTATTGCCTGGTTCTACAGGAGCATAAGCACAATTAAGTACAAACTTGTTAAGCTGTGCTGTCATCACCGTCTTATTAAACATCAACACAAAATGTATTTGATTTTGCCTTCTGTAGCACGACACAACAATCCTATTAATTAATATACAATTGAAATACATTTAATAAGGTTATATTCTTATTTGAAAATAGATGTGAGTTCATGAATTTGTTATCATTGTAATATCAAGACCATTTAATTACAGTTTTGTGCAGTTTCTTAATGTTATTTGAAAATGACAACTGCATTTTATATTGTGTTAACTGAATAATTGGTGCACGGTTCAAGAAATTGGTTCAAAACCATTTTCTGAGAATGCATTTCGGTTATTTAATCAACAAATAAACACACAGTCTGTAAAAGAAACACACATATTGCTTCTTCTAAATTGATTAAATGACTTATCTGAAGACATTGCAGCTTCTGCTAAAGCCTGAGGAAACTAGTGAAATCAATGTCATAATGCCATAACTTCACAATAGTAGACTTTCTGACCAATGATAAGATTAGCTTCAATGTTATGGACCCACACTTTTTTGTTGCATGTCGATGCATAAATAAAAATAAACTTAAATCAGTCTGCTTGAACCTTGCTACATATCATTGACAAAACCATGCCACAGGTGTCATATGATTCTCCTGACAAATTTTGTTTGGTAATACAGTAGTGTCATGTTAGCGTGACCAGTAATTGTTGTGACAGATGGCATTGTGATGTCATGACAGATTATGTCACATTCCTGTCCAAATGTAGCTGGGCTAACTGGAATCCCATAGGTACCCATGTTAGAATCGTATTTGCATAATTAGCTTTTGGCTAATGCTACATGGTATTATGCTCAGTACCAGTGAACGATGCACATATGTGCACATATAGCATAAACAGCCTATATAAATGAAGCTGTGCCTTGCCATTAAATATGAGATTTGCAATAACTTACAGTTACAGAAGCATGGCATTAAATCTCACATATATAGCACAGTCAACGTTTGGTTAGCTTGTTGCTAACAATATTGTACTGTTGGAGGCATATGTAATTTTTCCCACATTGTAGGACCTGAAATAAGAAAGAACTAAAAAAAAATACAGTTTTGAATTTGTGCAACGAAATCGTTATATGTAATCGTTATATATAAGAATCTGAGGACAAATTACATAATGCCTCTGATAGTCAAATATTGTTAGAAACAATCTAACCATATTAACTGTGATGTGAGTGATAGCTTTAATGCCATGGTGCATTTTGCTTCTATAATATGATGCTGCATGATGAAGTGTATGTAGTGATTGCAGAGTCATGATATATTTCCAGAAGAAATAATAAAAATGGAAACAAGTTCATTTGTACTCGGGTAACCTGTTATACCTGTTATATACACACATCCCCTCCCCCTCTCCCTCACATACGGAATCCATATTGCACTGTATCTGTTGCGATTAAGATTACATTAAGAGAACTGTTTGCAGAATAAAAACTTAAATCATTTCTTCTTTGCAATGTATACAGAAGTGTGGTGTGTGCATTTTACACTTTATGCTAATTTCTGACTCATTTCTCTTACATATCATGAACAAATCCATAGTCTACACATAACCTTCATGTTGACAAATTATACAATTTATGTAATATTTTGTTCTTAAAGTAAAGTATCTTTTAAGAGAGGCTGTTTTCAGATGTAAATTAGCTTCCAAAAAGTTTTGTTTCCATGCTTGTTACATTGTAAACTATTTTTAATTCCAATGATTGAGAAAAACCTCAGGAAAGCCTCAGAATCTCAGATCCATCCAGAAGGTTTTCAGGAGTGCCCTGGACCACATTAGACTGTGAAAGAGAGGTGGTGGGCCAACTTAGGTTGGGGGGCATTAGTCAGTGTGTTAATGATTCTCTTGACAGAGTCATGGCAAGAGCCAATCTAAAAGCACTCACTGACATCTCCTCAGGGCTAATGACGAACGCTTGGCCCACTCCAAACCTCCAGGAGGGTGATCAACGATCTCCCCTGGACCAACAATAATGAGCACAGGAAGCCCAATCTGCAACAGAAGCGCTACATGGAGAGTGAAGTGGGCTCCTCAGCCATGAATAAGAAAGACAGAGGGTAGGATTGATCGGCAGAGTTATTGATCACTTCTCCCACTGCTTCACCTCAGTAGTGTTGTTGGAGGGACAGCTGAGGCGCTTCACACGTGTCTCTCCGCATGTACACGCCACTTTCTGCATTACCCCCCTGACAGCCTTAAAGACCCTCTTTATCATGTATTACGGATAATAAAACATATCTCCAAACCTGGATACTTCAAGGTGTTTTATGCATAAAATTGTTTAATGAAAAATAATTTATACAGTTTTCCATTACTTGTAGTTTGTAAAAGTGAGATTATTTTCACAGTTTTTCTTTCAGAAATGTGCATAACTGCATGGCATGGCAACTGATGGGTCAAAAAAGCTTCCATTACTTTGTAACTCCAGAACAAATCTAAAAAAGCTCAATTTGGACACTGATCATGTCCTTGTTGATCAGCCCATAATTTATGACAAACTATTGCTGTAAAGAGTTTCGCTGAAAATGTAATCCTTCCTGATGAAAATGATAACAACATTAACAATGATAAGAACAACAACAGTTATAACATCAATGCCACCACAACCAACAACAAGAACAATAATAATTATATAAAACAAAACAAAAAAAATCTTAAAATAATGAAAAGTAGTAATAATATATATTTCCTATTAAATTTTCTAAATTTACCAGTCATTCCCCAGTACAGATGGTCCATATGTGGAAACATAATAGGCAAAAAATATGTTTTAATTCATTTTTTTGCGATTTCTTGTAAAATATGCACATACCCATGTTTTCAGTCTGCAGCAGTAGCCCAGGTAACTCCCCTGAATGTTCGTATGATCAGTGAAAGACACCCATTCAGAATAAAGGTCATTTACCTGTAACAATCATAAAGACCCCACTAAAAAATCACAAAGTGCTTGAATACGTAAATAATACCTAAATCATACAGAGGGTAAAATCACAATGTAAAAATAAATCATCACTCTTGCTGGTCAATAAGCTTCCACAAATGGTGAAAACAGGCAACTGGACACTAGACAAATTTATGCTTAATAACACAGTGAGATAACGGATATAGTATATATAGGGTTAGTTGTATTGGTAAATGACATAGATTCAGATTTTATTTCTCTACTTTACTATTAATATAAAGTTCCTATTAGTCCTAGTCTGATTAAGATTCAGTCCAAACACTTCAGTTTAATTAAGATAAAAACTGGAGGCTTAAACGATAGCGAATTGTATGAATGTATTGGGAGAACTCTCTTGATTGTTAGGATTGAGACAAACATTCACTCTGGCATGTCAAGTCTTCTGCTATTCATAATGAAAATCTCTCAGTTCAGTCACACGCAGTCCCAATTCATTTTCCTCTTTGCAGCTGGAAAGAACAGAGATGCCTTTCCAATTTGAGTTTACACCATTCGCCCATTCTTCTTGTGTCCTTTTGCCCCGCTCCCCCAGCCCCACTCCCTGCCCAGCCGGCATCACAGGGCTTCGCAATTATTTCAGATTTCCAGCTTTCCCTGGAACTAATGTGATAAAACTGAAGAAAAAAGACAAGGTGGACAAAGAGAGAGATGTAGCCCTGGGCAGGATGGTCGGCAAAGGTCTAAGCCAAGGCAACAAGTGCCTTTGGGAGCTAATGGGATTTTCAGGGGGCTTGCATTGATCTCCTGCATGCCCATTCAGCGGAGTCCTTTCGCAACTGAGTGGCACACTTCGGCCCCCCAGCTTCCCTGGATACACACAGAGAGCCTTCCACACACACACACAGTGGCCTTCTGAAGTCACCGCTACAGGTGACATTTACAGACAAGGGGAGTGCCATTAAAATCACGGGAAAGGTAATAAGGGTCCTGCTGTTCTGTTCCTACTCATCTAACTGCAGATAGAGTCCAAAAATACTCCCTCATTATGCAGTAATTTTGCTCCAACTTTTACCCAGAGATTATTTATTAATGGATTATACTCATTAGCTATATTCACACACAGCCTATTCAAGTGTATTTTTACTGTGCTTGAATCAACCGCTGATTTCCAGGATGTGCATGGTGTGCATGAACAAGGAGGAAGGGATCTTGTCTTAAAGTTGTTTCTGTGTGAACTAGATTGAAAAGGTACTGACAAGTATGGGCTCCATAAAAATATTAATATTAGATCACTATGTGTGTATTTTGTGTGTATTTTAGTGTAAAAAAAACTGCTGACATTTTGATTTAGTATTGTCTAGTACATATTTAATTAAAAAAAACAAAACAAAACAAATAACAAAACAAAAAAAACAGAACTGATTCTCTTAATGTTTTGAGAAGCTTTATATGAACCACTGCTGGCTGGTATGAACCTTTCACAAGCCCAAACAACCTTCACATAATGTAGAAGAACTTTACCAATATTATATTTTTTCCACATTTTTCTCTAAATAACCCTTAACTGAAAGGTTTGTTAGGAAACCAAATGTGTTTCTTCTGTAGCATTGCAAATAGTACCCGTTCTTGGTAGTGCAGAGGTTTTAAAAGTATCAACTTAATATAGAATGAAATGTATAACTATATATTTAATAATGAATTTAAATGTTTTTTAACTTCAGTAAATCTAAATGAAAATGTACAGCTCCATATCAGACATGTCTTGCATTGTCATTATCTATTTCCATAGCAACCGTCAAAACAGCCACTCATGCAGACTTTTCCCCAGAAAACAGCTTCACTGACGGTGATACTGTGGGACAGCTGTGACGAGTGTGATGCATTCACACGCTGTCACACATTAAATACTAAACGTTTTTGAATTATTTGAGCATCATGTATTTATTCAGATATGTTACAAATGCCCAGATAAATCAAAATTTGAAACTTTCTTTTAATCAATATTATTAGTGTAGGTGTGCTTGGAGGACAAAATAGTGACATTGAAGCATATGCAGATGATGGAAAGTATGAAATAATCACAATGTACAGAGACATTTTATTGTTTATATTACACAGGTCTATATGGTGTTACAGCAGGGCCTACTTACACAATAAACAATAAATATAATAATACACTACAGTAATTGAATATAAAAAAAGCAGTGATGGCTTTTTTGTGCCCCTGGGCAGTTTATGTAACTTCAGAAGGTACATTTCTAAAATAAATTTAAATTTAATACATTTTGATTCAGTGCATGGAAGCAAATTCAGCATGACTTTTATTTGATTTGATGGATTGGTTTTCATACTATCTCTAAATCTCAACAGCAGCAATTGTTGAGATTTTACGAAGCACTGGATCGGTTTCCGAAGTTTTTGCATTGTGAAAAACAAATTTACAGAATCATGAATTAAAAAATCAGAGATCTATGGAATCAGAGATCTATATAATCAGAGATCTACAGAATCACAGATGTACAGAATCATTGATCTACAAAATCAGCAATCTACAGAACCAGAGACCTAAAGAATCGGGGATATACAGAATCAGAGATCTACAGAATCAGAGATCTACAGAATCAGAGATCTACAGAATCAGAGATCTACAGAATCAGAGATCTACAGAATCGGAGATCTACAGAATCAGAGATCTACAGAATAGGGGATCTACAGAATCAGATATCTACAGAATCAGAGATCTATAGAATCAGAAACCTACAGAATCAGAGATCTACAGAATCAGATATCTACAGAATCAGAGATCTATAGAATCAGATATCTACAGAATCAAAAATCTACAGAATCAGAGATCTACAGAATCAGATATCTACAGAATCAGAGATCTACAGAATCAGATATCTACAGAATCAGAAATCTACAGAATCAGATATCTACAGAATCAGAAATCTACAGAATCAGA
>JBBKCR010000031.1:5949140-5974158 GCA_037577295.1 Ladigesia roloffi | reverse complement strand
CAACAGAAAGATTTAGAAGTTTGAAATATCTTGAACAAAAGTACAGGTATGGTAACATTAAAAAGAAATGTGCATTATTTCAATGCTATTTATCATTTTTAAGCAAATGATTGATTTTCATCAATATATTGGTTTGATTCTTTACTTGTTTGTAGTATTCATTCAAAAATGTAGCATTAATTTAAAAATTCAATTAAATTAAATTCAAACAAAATTCAAAATCTTTTGGACCACTCTTGTTTTTCCTTTTTAAATGTTTTACTCTGCTTACTTAATGAATAGCATGACTCCAGGCACATGCAATTACTCAAGGTAATAAACATAAAACTCAGGGGAGTTTTAGGCCACTACAATATTTGCTTTCTTGCTCATATGCTAATCATTGTGATAGCATATAAGCATAACATTGACTTGGAGAGAATTTGCTGTGCTTTAGGCCAAACTCACAGCAGTGGCGCATCCATGAGAAACAACCTACAGCTTCGAGCAAGGTGTAAAACACTAATAGACCCATTTCCACTTTCATACACGAAGCTGGAGAGGACAAAGATTGCTGGCCTGGCCTGTACTGAAGAAAGCCAATAGCTGGAAGCTCATGGCACGAGGCAGGTTATAGAGGAGGAAGCCCTTGACAGCCCACTGAAGAGGACTGAAGAGGGTCTTTTCTACTGACATTCCTGGCACACTGTGGTTCCACTGCATGGATAGGAGAGCACACAAAAAAAGCTTGCTGTATCGTAAAGCTGACTCAAGAAGTGTTGTGCAGGAGGGGGTCAAGATGAGAAGGGCTTTAGTTCCATCACACAAAGAATTTAAAGTGGGTTTACAAATTGAGAACAATGTTAAGGAATTTACTGTGAGATCAGTGCCGTTGCATTGTGTCTTCTTGAAAGCACCGATTAAAACCCCCTGTAATGTTACAGTCTGTAACTGTTAAAGAAGATTTCTGGACCAACTTAGAGCCACCAAAGACTGCCATACTGATATGAGACTGATTCTGAAAGTCAAAAAAGGATTCAAAAATATTTTGGCCTGCTGGCCAGAGTCAAAAATGATTGAAAGCATTTATATATTTTGTGGGTACTTCTAACATTGCTTTGTGACACTTTCAAAAAGATTTTTACAAAGTTTTAAAGAGAGATTTCACTTAAAGAAGATCCATAGAGGTGTGGTTTACATGCACAATGTTTATTGTGATTATGTGTGATGCCCTAGGACCACAGGAGCCCATTTCATGATGTTCAGGAAGCTTGGAGAACTGTTTCTCAAGACTACATTAAAACCACATTAAAGAAAGTCTGGCTCTTTGGAAGCTAGATATGAATAATTGGCTTTTGCACAGTACTGTAATTGAGACATACAAAAACATTTGTATACAAACATACTTTGTGATAGAGTTGGTGAATGAGCAGGTACATAAAATTCAAGAAAATAGTTAGAATTTCTTGATAAAATGATAGTCTCTTTTGTATTTAGATTGCTACTGAGACAGTATTAATTGCCTACTTCCTGACTCCAGAGTTGAATTATGTCCAAACAGAATTTTGATCAAGATTTAGTAACAAAGATGATTGTAGTGCAGTTCAGTACTCTTTGCTTGCTGTGTTACTGTTGATCTTGTTGCTGTTATGGTAGGTCACTCTAGAAGTATTTCTCCTTGTGGAAATCTGGATCTATCTATCTGACTTGCAAAGTCCAGTGAACTTTTGCTCACCTCCATTATTAAATAATGGATGTAATACATCATAAATTCATGAATTTCAGAAATGTTTCAGTCCCTTTACATTCTTTGTTTTCAATTATGATCTTTAAAATAGTTATTAAAACACAATAAATTTGTTTTTAAGCTCTGTGAGTAGCTAATTGCTGAGGCTGTGCTAAATAGTTTTTGTTACCTCTATACCCAATTACATTCTAAATAAGCCTCTATTTCCCCAACAGGTCATTAGTCACCTTAATCACCCTGCACTGCTGTCAGAGGCTCTTCAGGAGTCAAGGTGTGAAGCCCTCTGTTTGGGTGCTAAGGGGAAGGATTGCACTGATCTGAAGGTGAGCTTTGGCAGGGAGGGCAGAGCTCTGCAGTTTTCAGCAGTCATGTGCTAATCCTTGTTTGGGATAAAGTCAGCGTATTAGGCTTACAACTCCAGGGCTCAAGGGAGATGCCTTCAGCTCTAAAGGAGCAATGATGACAGACTGCAGTTTCTACTATCAGCAAATGCAGAGGTACATCTGTCCATATGAGCCAGGCTCCTACGATGAAACCAAACAAAAACAAAGACATCTGCTCTTTTTACAGTTTTTCTCCATTGGTTTGGCTAATTTCTTTACATTCTTAAAACTATAAGGTAATTTGGCCAAACAGATTTGCAGTTCTGCACAGCAATTCAGCTCACTAGCAAAAGCTCATATCTCTCTCATAACTGTTCATTCATGCTTCAAAACTAGATTCCTTTCCCAATTGAAGAATCAGTACCATCAAAATTGCATAAATCTTTCTCAATTGCTTTGGCTAATCTGCATATTCATAGTCAGCGCCCCAAAAACGCATTGTCCCTTTGGCATTGTGTGAGCATTGCAAGTCAAAATGCTTAGATGTTTTTGTCACCATGGAAGAGGGCTAGTTAACAGAATGTAATTATGTATAAAACTTCAAATAAAGGATGTTACAGTAAGAGCAGCCTCCAAAGTTTGACACCACACACACTGCACTCATACTGCCAAGAAAATTGTTACTATTTTTTATTCCCACACATAAAGTAAATTCCAGACATTAGAGTACATATAAAGAAAATGTATACAGTGTACGAAACATAAACACCAACAAAAAACAAGAAAAAAATATATCTAGGCTTTTCTTTCAAGCCTATTGGAAATAAAGATTCACAACTACAGTAACACTTTCACTGGTCATGTCAGAACCCTTCCTCTCCTTGCCATCATCCTCGTCCTCCTGCTGTCCACATGCTGCTCTCTGTTTGTCCATAGATTTTTGTTCACATCGCAGTGGATATTATCTCTCGTCTGAACCTCCCCCTCCACTGATCCCCTGTGATGTTCTCACACGCAGTATCCACCCACCTCCAAGAGGAAAAAAGCTTCTCAATCTGATTGAGGAGAGTAGAGTATGGTGTAAGAGAGAGGAGTGTATGGTGGTAGTAGCTCCAGGAGCAACCATGGATAGTCAGTGAACCAGGCCCTGATGAGCCACGCTGGAAATTCACATTGACCCACACGATCACATAGTGTGGTAGGTGAGGCTCTTTGAGACCTCTCTCATTTACTGCACCAGATCACTATAAAGATGGTTCAAGAAAATGAGAAGCTTTTGTGTGTTGTATGGGCCTAAACTGGGGATGTGTGTGGCCACACTATTCTCAGATATGCTATTAAACTGCCTCGTGCTGGCCTGGGACATTCACTTTTGCTAGAGATCAATGATGTTACGGCCACGTCTGCAGACCTTGGCCAGGTTGAAACCAGCCGCATCGACAAATACGAGGATGTGAGGTGATTCCTGGTCAATTGTGGAGATGTTGGTAGAGTTAACATTTTGGAATATTCCATTGTTTTGAAGGATTGCATCACGGCTCTGTCTCAATGTGAGAACATTATTTGCAATCACCATGTTACAGATCTTTTGTTCTTGTTGTTCATTGGGAAGTTTTCATCTGCCACCCATATGAGATTGTCCTCCAATCCTAGACACAGAAGTCAAAGGTCAATACTGTATCACAATTGGTGAAGACTGCCTTATGTATTTGTTACAGAATGAGTTACAATTAATAGTTTATACGTCTTGCATATACAGTATATGCAGAACTGTATATGGTAATGTCTCCTATACAATAATTCCATCATTGACGGGGTAAATACCTGTTTTCCCTGTGAAAAGGTTTGGATGCTGGAGGTATAGATGGGGACTCGAGTCTGAGACTTGGAATCGAGTTGCACTTAAGTCACACAGACAAAGAATTGTGACTTGACTTGAGTCTTGCCCTTAACGACTCGAGACTTGACTCAGACTTGGGTGTTGTGACTATTCTGCTTTCAAAACCATTTTCCTGGATAGATATAATGTTTAAAGATATGTTCCCACAGATGTTTTGGCGTAAATGTGTTGGTTATCTTTTGACAGGCTTTGTAATTGCATTATGTTGTTATTTTCCTCATTATTTGCAGTTGTTATTTACTTTATCAAGCTCAAAGCTTTCATGATATTTCTTCACATTTAAATAACTCTCTGAAGTGCATCTTCTAATCAGTTTTGTTACTGTCTAACAGATGATGTAGAACAGTACATGCCTTTAATCAAAATCTTATAGCAATGTAGTATTATTTTAAATAGCATCTGATTAGAGCACATTTATTTCAGTCATTTGAGACTTGAGACTTGACTTGGACTTGGGTTTAAAGACTTGAGACATGACTTGATACTGCCACTCAAAGACTTGAGACTTGGCATGGACTTGAGCACAAAGACTTGAGACTTGACTTAGACTTGGAAAAAATGACTTGTGTACATCTCTGGCTGGAGGAGACTGTTGAGTGAGGCACATTAGGCTGCACTCAGCAACCTGCCTCTGCCATTGTGAGGCAATGGCTGACAACGATATAATTGTGGCCTGAATTTCATACGGGACAACGTGGACTCATCCCCCTATTCCACCACCACACATCCTCACTCCTCACTCCTTTTCTTCTCTTTTCTCCTCCTCTTCCTCTTCCTCATGCAGGAAACTGTTCATTTACTTCTTCTTCGTTCATTAATTATGTTGTGAACCATTGCAAGGTGGTTTGGAGATTTGTCCATGTTGTTTTGAGAATGTCATTTCGGTTTCAAGAAATTAGCCAAACCAATGGAGAAAAAGTGTAATTCATTTTAAAGATAATCAGCATTGTAAATAATATTTTGTATGGTAAGAAATAACATTCTGTAAGTGTAGTGTGGTAACTGGCACCAAATCATTAGCAGCAGCCCTGTAAGGTGATGCCTCCATGGATCAGATTTGTTTGTCTGGCATATCCTCATATGCTCGGCCATGAGATCTGAAGACTTTGAACTCCTTATGTTCCTCAGACACCTCCTGAAACTTGTCCCAGTGTGGCAGGGTGACTTCCCTTCTTTCCTGTAGCTTAACCTGGTGCCATTTCTTGCCCAGGTAGTGTGCACTGAGGAATCAAGTTTTCTTTTACATCATATGGAAGGATGGGGATGTCTCGGGAGACTGTGGCACCAGGGTGCGCTGTGAGAAGAAAATAAGTTGGTGGAGGCAATGTGATGCACTGGACTTGAGTTTTACCATTTATTTGATAGTTACATTGGCACCTACCACCCACCTAAACATTGTTACAGACCATATACACCCTAATTATATTAGGTATCAAGCAAACGTACTGTTGACATGCTGCATTGTAATGAGATAAACATTAGTTTTTTATTACTGTTCGATGTAGTCTTGTTACTGTAATATTTATTAAATAAGCCAAATACCAGTACTATAAATAAAAAATTTACAGAGAGATGCGAGTATAACAGTATTTTAGATAGATTGTAGTGGACCAACAAACTAGATATGGAATAAAATATTTTTCGCTGGCTACATACAAAATAATTAAACAACAGTAAGTCATAAGTGTTTTAATTTGTGTGAGGATTTACTTTACTTACTTCACCAGTTACCAGCCTGGATCCTTGTACTGGTGGTAGCTATTACTTGGCCCATGTGCTCTTGTGTAGGAAGATCCTGGGCGCCACTCATTCACTCTTCTTGCACATCATTTACTCCCCCCACCATCCCACCTTCTGTTGGTCATTAACTTGCAGTTATTGTTTAATTGGTCTCAGTATTGAGCTCTTGGAGCTTCCTTGTGGCTCTCTGGGTGTCTTGACTGAGGAGGGTCATTCATCTTCTGTCTGTTCTCCTTCATTGTCTCAGCAAACTGAGACTCTTTCCTCTCCCAGAGAGCCATATTCTGCATCTCAAGCACCCAAGTGAATAGATCGTGTGCATTCTTCTGACATCTTCCTCCCATTCATATGTAAAGGAGAATTTCACCAATTTTCCAAAACTGTGCTTTTGAAATCATCCAAGTGTGCTTGAAACCGACCTTCCAATATGGGATTTGGGATCACTAATCATGGAATATTTTAGTAACCCATTTACTTCAAAAACCTCCTTCAGCAAAGCTGTTGAGGACATCTAAGCTCTACAGTTCACAGTTAATGTACCATTATTAGTACATATGATTTTCCCATCCGAACAAACCCATTTAATGAAAACATCTACTTAAAAACCGGTGATCTGTTTTAAACATCTACATACTGCAGTCATAGACATCATTTCAGAGTCATATGTAGTTCAGGATCTCTATTCATCATTTATTAATATTTTAACATTTGCGGCAGTGTGTGCGTGTAAAATGAACAAGTTGTTATACTTTTATGAACTACTGCAGCGTGAGCTGTGCAAAAAATAAGAACTGCCTCCATAAGTGCAGTAGTGTTTGTGTAGCAGCTTTTCTATTTGCTGTGTTCCAGCAGCTTCATTTCTGATTCAGTTTCTGATGGAATGAAACACGTGCGCACACTATGCTGTTAACATTACTGTGTTAACATTACTGTTTTATTGCAATTGTTAAATAATGTTCGAGTGTTGTGTAGTATAACATTTGCGAGGAATAATCTGTATGTGTATTATTTTTACATTTTCTCCGAACATTTTTTGTTTGGAATTTTTGATCACGTTTAGTCAGTAGTGTAGAAAACAACAGAGACTTGCACGTTTCACACAGACACACTCCCACAATTTACAAAGGCAATAACCAGGAATAAAAAACAATGCCGTCTCTTATCTTATGTGTGTGTGCGTGTGTATGCAATTCATCATTCATCTTTTCCTCGCTGAATATTTTCCTTTCCCTTGATTAGGCCACCCATGCCCAAATGACCTAAATGACCCAAAGTTCCACTTCAAACATCTACAGTCTTAGAATCAATGAGGTTATTTACTGAACACTAGTTATACTTACAACAGAAGGAGGTCAAGTCTATGTGGATCCTTTGGCCTAATGCCCACCCAGAGCCTTGTCTACGAGGGAGTGGGAGGTGTAGCTGTGTGCTCATGGCTGTACAAACATGAAGGGTGTTTTGATGTTTTTATGCCCGTTGACATGGAAGGCCATCTCCTTGGGAGGTGAGGGGTCTTCTGGCTCTGGGTAACCTTTGACCCATGTGAGTCCTGCTGCACTGATACTGGCTTTCAGCCCCAAGGGGACGGGGGCTGGGGCACGGTTAGAAGCCTCAATTGTAGGAATAGCATTACTCTGTGAGCATAGAGGAATTATAAATCCAGCATTAAAATGAACCCTTACTTATATTCACACATCAGTCACTTACGACAGAAATGGTGCAAAACCTCTAAATCTAATTTATGTGTGCCTGAGTAAGTGAGGACTAAAACAAGTCATGGAAAAAGATGTGATCCAACATGGTGCTTTATTTTAAATGTTACAGTTTATTTGGTTAGTGCTAATATACTCTAAAGTGTTGAAATTACATTGATAGAAATGTTTCAGTGTGAACTAGGTTATACTATAAATTAAAATCAAACTATTCCAAGTCAATTTGGCCAAATATGTTTTGCAAAATTATTATTTGCTAATTTCTGATATTTGCGATGCATATGAATTGTGGTTCAATTCAACTGATTAACTGATTATAATTCTGCACACCCAAAATATTTGTGTCCGAAAATACTTATTCACGTGTTTTTTTAATAAGCATTGTTTACACTTTTGGCTTCAGGTTTATTAGGACCAGAGTTGACCCTCAGGGCTGTGTGGCGGTCTCCTAATGAGCAGAGCATACTGAACTGGCAGAAGTGTGACTGCAGGTGCAGTGGACTAGGCTTGTGCTGCCAACGGCTCATGGCTCTGTGTTTGAGAACAAAGACGCACAGAGCTGTGCATCAAACCAGAAAATCATTATTAAAATAAAAAAAACGCACAGAATAACCACTTTAACAACAGGTGGTGGTACTGCAGCGTTGCCAGTGTCCTACTTTCAATCCTGCAGACTGCCTGGTGGTGAGATCTGATGACTGCAGGTTTAGAGGGTCCCCTCTCCCTTGTCCTGGGCTGCTGCCCGAGGCTCTGAGCGCGTGCTGCTGGACCGAGCCGTCCCAGACACGTGCACTTACAAGAGCCTTGGCTGAAGCTCATAGAGGATTTAACCCAGAGACCCTCCCTCAACAACACACACCTCCTCACACGCAGCAACCAGGCACCACGCTATTCTCTGCACACTACATTCTCTTCAGCTGCACACAGAAACTTCAAGCACTGTGAAGCCAACGCTACTACGGACTGTTTGTATTTTTATGCAAAACGGTTAGAGATTTATTTTTCTGATTTTTATTTGATATCTCTAATGAGGCGTGATTATTGTTTTGATTCTAAATCACATTATGTCTATTTTAGGTCATTATTTATATAGTTTACTTTTAAACAAGTGCGCAAACGAACGAATTAACAAAATAATGAATGATTAAATAAATAAATAAACATTTGATTTTTCTCTACATACCAACGTCGTTGTAACGATTGGTGTTTATCGATGCCTTTATTTGTACATTATAATAAAATATTGTATTTTTACCGCACGTTTATTATTTGCATTCAATTTGTTTTCTTGTTTATTTTTTTGCTAAATGTTGTGACTATTTCTATTAATAATAATAAAAACGGCTGTATATACATTTTAATTCCCTGATATGTCTTTTATCACGGACTCAGGTCGTCCTGCTTGATGGATAAAGTGATGCACTGGCTCGAGCATAAACGCGTGAAACCTTTTATTTATAATGATTTGTTTGAATAATTATTTGCGTCTCATTGTTAACCCATTCAATTCGTATTAGTATACACCCCTGGTGTGGTGAGGTGGGGTCGTTCTGATTGATGGATGAGCGTCAGCCAGTTTTAATCCCCCGAGCCTCACCTGCTGCAGCCTCGTTTACCATCCTCGTCATAACACCACACAGACACGATTATTTATTTATTAAAAACATTATATTTATTCGTACAAAAGGGGGTTTGCAACAGACTTAAACTTTGAGGTAAATACATAATAGAATAAATCTCTGTATATACAATAAAAATACAATATCATGTCAATGCCACAAGTCAAATAAATAAAAGAAAATGCCGTGAGAGCGGTGTATGGTTCTCTCGGTGGGCTCTGGCGGCTCCTCTTTTTTGCTCCTCTCTCTCCCGCTTTTCTTTTGTCACTGCGATGAAACGGCATTTTCACGCTCGCTTTTCTGCTCCGGCGCGCTGCTAATTGTGAAGTTGACTTTTCACCTCGTGCTGGGGGCTGAGGAGAAGAGAGTCTGTCTTTCTTGCCTCTTGCGAAATAATAATAATCGAGTGGGACAAAAAACAGAGCTGGCAAAAAAAGTGTATCACGCTGGAATAAAAAAAAAGAAGCTTAAAAAGAAGAAAACTAAAAAGTGCAAAAAAAGGGTTTCGTGTGGAAGCAAAACTCAGTCTGAAGGCGAAACGTAGAAAAATAGGCTGGAGTCTCTCTGGGCTGTAAGGCAAACTGTGAATCTGGAGGCTGCGCGTCGTGGCGAGGCGTTAGTAGGAGTCGTAGGGGTGGAAGGACGGGTGGTAGCTGTAGACCACGTCCGCCTGCACGAAGCCGTAGTCCTCGGCCGTCCCCGGGCTGCTGGGCTCCGAAGCGCAGTAGGAGGGCGAGGAGGCTGAAGAGGACGCGCTGGACACCCAGGAGCGCGCGTCGCTGCCCGGGCTGGGGGGCGAGGCTGTGCGCGCCCTGTCGTGGATGCGGATGGTCTCGGAGAGCGCCCAAATGTAGTTGTGCGCGAAGCGTAGCGTCTCGATCTTGGTGAGCTTAGTGTCGTCCGGCATGGCGGGCAGCACGCTCCGCAGCGCGTCCAGCGCGCCATTCAGGTTATGCATACGGTTGCGCTCGCGGTCGTTCGCCTTTAAGCGCCGGTTTTTCTTGACCACGTGCACGGTGGCATCGGGACGGGCGCGTGGGCCACGTCGCTTCTTCTTCTGCTGCAGCTCCTGTTGCTGCTCCTGCGGCTGGTGTTGCTGGAAGGTGAGCCCGTGTGCCGGAGATGTGGCGAGCGAGTCCTCGTCGTCAGTGCCCGTGAAGGAGTAGTCACAGCTCGAGGAGTCGACGTCAGAGAACACGCTCTCCATAGCGGTGCACATGATTGCAGACCTGAGGGACACAGGGAGGAAACATTTCGGTGAGAAATCTTTTCAGGTTTTCAGTGACGGAAGACTCGCATTTACAAGTAAGAACAACTTTAGTTAATAGCACGAGGGATCGTACCTGTTGAAGGTTGCGGACACGGTCGTGGAAAGACTCAAGAGGAGGAGGAGGTGAGTCAGACAGAGCTTTGAGTTTCAGAGTTGTTGGCACGCGCCTTGTCTCGCTCTCGTTCCTCAATCAGCTCGCGTGAGCCGGTGAGCTTGGCACACGACCGGCCTCACTTACCTTATATACCAGGATAAGACAATGCACGCGCCCCCCCGTGCGCGCCCCCCGCCCCTACTCTCCTGTGGCATTCTCGCGGAGGATGAATGAATGGGCTGCAGCAGGTCTGCCCCGTGCCGCGCTACTATCTCATTAGCATAATTTATGCCCGTTGTTTGCTCGCGCTCCGGAGCGTGCCTCTAATCACCGCCAGCCAATCGGAGCGCTCGAGCGTTCGAGGAGCCACGCGCACCGCGAGCAGGCTTTGAGTTCTAGAAAAAAAAACGAATGAAGAAGAAAGAAGAAGAAAGAAAAAAAAAAACTCTGAAGCAGAAAGAAAAGAGTAACAGAGCGCCCTAGGCTAGGCACACTCTGCTTCAATCTTTCTCTCTCTCTCTCTCTGTACCTCTAGCTTTCTCATTTTCTTTGCATTTCTCTCTTTAGTCTTGCAAATGCTGCTGCTTGCTATATATTATATATACATATAATTATTCCATATTTGTTTGTAATTTGTTTATATATGAAACGGAGTATATATATATATGTTTTTGTTTTTTTATTTTTGTTCCTTTTTGCAGCACCTTGGAAACAGTTTTAGTTGTTAAAACATTTGAATTGGAATTGTATATATATATATATATTCATAAACGAATACATTTTCTGCTAGCGCTTAGTCATATTTAATTGCAATTAATGTGTATGTAAATGTGTATATACATATGTATGTTTGAGCGTGTGTGTAAACAAACAACGTTTGTTCGTTTCAAACATGTCAAGGACATGCAAAATACGAACAATCAAAAAACGAAAACTTGTAAACAATTTGCCACTCTTCCGCTCTTCACTTTTTGGCTGCACAAAAAAGCACATGTTGAACAAACATTTACTGAATGAAATTAACTCTAAAGCTCGGCAAAATTTAAATACGTGTGAATTCATCTGAACGGGTTTCTGTGTATCATCACACTGATTCTGTCCATTTGTTTGTCTGAGCTCTGATAAAGGGGAGGCAGCAAAAAAAACGCACTTCACGTTGATTTGAGGGCGCAACTGTTGCTCTGGGCTCATTTCTCATCTACGAGCGCAGCAGATGAAGCTCTCCGTTAAATCACGCTGCATCGTCTCTTCAGGTTTATTTAAAGACATCTTTATGAGACAGCCGTACAATTGACCATTAATTATTCCATTTATTCCATCACCAGCACCTCGCAGACCTTTGGAGAGCAGGGGAAGAAGGGGGCAATGGCGAGCAGAGACCTGCAGGGCCTTTCTCCCTGCACCATTATGAGGATGGGGAGACAGTCATTTATAAATAATTACACAATGTTTAGAGTCTTCAGGCATGTATAATATATCAAAGCGATTAGAAAGTGAATTGTTCCATTGTGCTCTTCTCTTCTCTCTCCTTTTCAGCTCTCCATCGCCTTGTCCCCCGTCCAAATTCTGCGCCTCTACGCCTTTTGTCACTCATTTTTTTCTCTCTCTCCACTCTCTCTCTCTCTCTCTCCTTCTTTCTCTGCCCTGCAACACTCCAATAGCATTATTCTCATTCAAATAGTCGCAGCGTGAACAAAAGAGCACGTTTGTGGCCTCAAGTGAACCACATCCAGAGCTGCAACATGAAGATGTGGCACGGCCACGGCCTGAATGAGTGATTGACAATCTTTTTTTATTCTACTTTCATCTGACCCACTGTTTTCCAAAAGCACGGACAGTTTTCTCTATCGCTCCTCCAGGCTGCGCTTCAGGCGCTCCGGGTGCGCCTGTTTTATGGCAAGCGCGTTTTGTCCCCTCTTTTAGTGGCGCAGAGATGGATTTTATTATCACAGCACCAACCTGTCAGCAATAACTTCAAAGCAGAGAAACAGCTTGAGCGACCATTTCTGGTTTTAAGTCGAGGAATTAGGAAGCATGATTGCTCACATAAAGTGATAAAAAGTAACGGTTTTACAATATGACTTATTTCCATGGAAATGATGGATGGAAGAAGGAGGTTTGGTGAAGAAGAGGGCGGTGTGTGTGTGTGTGGTGGTGGTGGTGGGGGTGTGGGTGGAAGGGGTGTGTTTTTTTTTCTTTTGCCCCACAGTTGAGAAGGGTTGCCAAGGAGATTTTGACAGGATTAGGCCCAAGTGCACGAGATCTGATTGCATTTCAATGGCACGAACACGTGAGAAAATGAAACAAGCGCATTAGTGAAAGAGAGCTGCTCCTCCAAGAGCAAAGCTACACCCAGATCGTGGACGTTTCGAAGCAATCATGGGGTGCCCATCACCTCACATTGCACAACCTGAAGGACAAAACAACTTTCAAGTTATCCATGGAGCAGAGCAGGTGCTTCAGGTGGAGAATCTGAACCATCCTCTGGTCATTGGAGGAGGGATCTGCACGCAGGCTGCTCTGCTATTCCCATTGAGTCCCAACTTTGGGGCGTGTGTGTGGGACCTACTTCTTTCTTCTCCCACGGAAAGCTGCTCAATTTATTTCATATCGACCAATGCAACTTCTAATCAAAATGCAATTTTGCGTCTCGCGCCCCGGCAGTAATCCGCGGGTATTAACGCGATTACCGCGCGCAAAAGATCTTTGAGTCAGAAAGTCTGATAGAAGTTTTCACATGGTAATCCCCGGAATAATCCCTTCCCCTGGCAGCTCCAGGGCCAACAGGCCTTTTCTCCTCGTGCGGGACGCAGGCAGGCCAGAATGGGGGCCATTACTTTTCAATGATAATTAATTCCTTACTCCAGTGCTTCAATTGTAGGGTTGTGGCACTCCCCAAATCAGAAAAGCAACACCCCCTCACACACACGCAAATACTCACTCACACACATACACACACACACACACACACACACACAATGTGAATATATAAGCTTGGTCACAACGCTATTTATTGAAGTTCATAAAATTAAATTCTGTGCAGAAACCATAAAAATAATTTTGGCCAGCACTATCTAGACAATGCATTAACGTTTGTTTATTTGTTTGAGTGTCAGATTATTTTTGGTCACAATGATGAATTGTGGATTAAAGATATATTAAATGTGTTACATGTATATATTAACTAGATTTATGTATTTGCTTTCTGTTTATCACTTTGAAAATCAAGAAAAAGTAAAATAATACTACAAAAGATCAAAAGTGAGTTTATTATAAATCTAAATGTCAAAAACAAAAAAAAAGATTTGAATGTGGCACATTTCAAAACAGAGCAGTCAGCAAATCCAAACTTCATTTCTGAAACTGATGGAGCAAAACTGAAAAATGTATTTGCAGGATAATCACGTTTTGCTGAAGATTGGTATACATAGATGTGATTAATTCATAATGTTATCCTGTCCATTTTACACAAACCTGTTACTTAAACACAACACAGTTCAAGGGAAATGTCTTTGTATTTATGATGCATTATTTTTTTTTCTTAAGGATAACTTCTTTCAGCCACACTGAACTGCCCGTGTCTGCGTATATTACAGACAATGTTATCAACAATGGTTTTTATTTTTATTTTCAGGAAATGTGATTAAACAAAATTTTTTCTTGCATTTACGGGATTTCTGAACAGGTGCTATTATTATAATGTTTTGGAATCTAATTGCAGGCTATCTAAATGCAAATTCCAGGCCTGCATTGTGAACTGGACACAAAATGTACCAGTTCGTGAACCTTGCACTATCAATCAGATGCCAAAGTTTAAATGCAAACCCAAGAGCGAGGCATTCACTTGTCTGTGTGTATTTGTGCAAGTGCATAATTTACCTCTAGTTTACCCTACATTAGCGCTCACAATGAGACCTGTATCTCTAAAGACTTTATCATTCAAAGTAACCAGGGCAACTTCTTGGCAAAATGTGAAGAAGCTTTGCATACGCTATTCCATCGTTAAAAAAGGACACATACATGACGGCTTCCCTGATTAATGATAGCTCTACACACCTGACCCTAAGAGAGGAGCACATGCATTACAGTTGCCCTTTAGCAGCTTTGTGAACTGTAGCTATGTGTCCAGCGGCATGTTCTTTCTGCTTTCACTCCCTGAATGTCCTCTTTTCTCACTGCACCAGGCTATCTGCAAGGTAATCTAATTTTTCTACACCTTCATTATTGACTTGCATTTAGTTTCTTCGATTAAGGGGGCAATATTCTAATTCCATTCTGTTTAATTTTTACCCTTAATTCTCCATTGTTGCTGCAAAAATGGGCATCTTCTCTCTTTTTATTACATAAGCTGCATTTTGTGTCTTTAACACTCATATATGTAAATGAGCACTGTTCTGATTGGCTGTCCTGTACTGTGTATCTCACTGAAAAATCACTCTGGCCTGAAACACTACCTATGGCTTCAGTGTAACTGGGTGAGGCTAAAGGTGATATATGTATGTAAATGAGTTGGTTTCCATGACATTGGACAAACTGAACAAGGAAATTGGCTGTTTTAGCTTCTGGACTGTATGGACTGGGAGGTGAACATTTTTGGTATGACTGGAAACAAACAGTAGTTACATACTAAATCAAACCCTCTTTTATAAGCTAATTTTTCATAATTAATATTTGAAAACATTCTTGGTGTAGGAAACACATTCAAGATCTACAGAGTTTTAAGCAAGTCTATTGATTTTTGATCGGTAAAATCAAATGGAATATGATATAGTTTTTGCTACGTTTTGCTACGTTTTACACGTGTGTTTTATTTTTTAATATTTTGCTGAAATAATATACACTTTCAGAAAATCAATGTAAACAGAATGGGCAAATAGAGATTTTAGAATTTATTCGCGTCATTTCACTTATTCCAGGTCAAGACAGGCAAGTGCTTGTTGTCATTTCAGCCAGGTACATATTACATAGTGAAATGAAACAATATTCCTCCAGGAACATAGTGTAATACTAAAACCAATATAGAAATACCACAAAGACAGGACAGGACTGCAAAAAGGGAGTGCAAAAATAAACAAGACCAATAAAACAATCATTTACAGGACAAGACAACATACAGGATAGCTGACAAGAGTAGCAACAGTAGCAGTCGCAGTAAACAAATACAGTATTATAATATACAGCAGTGGAGTTGTTTAAAATGCAAAGAATAAATTTGCTTTAGAATGCATTTTTATGTTAAGTTCAGATCAGTTTTTAATAACAGCGTCTTCTCTTTACCTACACTCCAATAAAATGTGTCATAAAAGATTCTTTGACTAATGCTACGGAAGACTATCAATTTAGGGGTGGCTTCTAGATAAACAGACAATTCACACTCACACATCTCTTTTACTATACTGGAGCCCCAAAGTTCTTCTATGGCACTGCACAAAGAAATGTCTCTGGCACATTATTTTTGAGAGTCTATGTTGTAGTTTGTTTACAATCGAAAAAGGAAACTTTGATTAATTCAATCAAGTTCCAATCCAGGTTTTTGATGCACTTACATATTCTTCATAAGTGCATAGATTAAATAATTACGTCAGAAGATTCATAATTGGCAGAACAACTTCAAAAAACGCAATTGTTTTGTAATATACTGCAAACGTTATTTAAGGGGAATACTTAAAATTACATTTTTTGCAATTGGTGTGCAGTAAACAGGCTTATTAGATTTACTCTAAAGAGAAACATGAGAAACAGCTTCATTGTAAACACTGTGGAACACTTGCTAGAGCCAGAGCAGACTGACAAATCAGTGTGATGAGTGATAATAGATTTATATATGCATTTCATAGTATGAAAATCTCAGAGCTACTCACTTCACAGTTCCTTTTGCAAAATTTACAAATGTTAAAATTTGCAAAAGAAATAATGACAAAAATGGCAACCTACACTGTAAGAATTTAGGACAGCATATTTCATATTCAGGCAGTAATGCTTTTAAAATGTATTCTTTATAGACATAAGTGCATTTTAAAATGCATTTATGCATGTTACAAATATATACCCATTTCTGACATTATTAATGCATTATTTTGTGTGCTGCCTATTTTACATATCCTCTTTCTTAGACTTTTTACGGATTTTAGAGTATTCCTGATAAAGAAAGATTCTGATACATTTAATATTTCGTTCCTTCTTGTACCCAGGGGCACAGAGTTGCGGTGGCATCGCTTGTCAGTGCTCGAAGAAGCCATATGGTTTGGAGTGCGATAACTTGAAGCCGGAGCCAACAATGGAGTAATTGAGAAGGGGAAGAGGTCTGAGCTTGACTCGGCAAAGCTGCAAAAACTCCCTCTTTCACTCTAATGAAGCTGTTGTCTGGAGATTCTGTGTGGGGTTGGGAGAATGGTGGTGGACGTGATTTGTCATACAATCTGAATCTTTAGGAGGGCCGGAGAAAGACCTCCTCTCCATATGTCTGCTTATTTTGCATCTGAAAGCTACGGGTGGAGATGGAGGGGAGGGGAGAGAAGGGGAAGGAAAGTGGTGAATTGAGGCACTGGACCAGGATTTCTCTTTCTGTGTTTAAGCAAAACAAACCAACCTCAGACCTGCTTTACTCTCCAAAGATCTGTCGGATATTTTAGGTAACTTAACATCTCTAATGTAGGATGTGCATGTTGGACATTGTGGAGAATTTAAACAAATTATTAAGGCCATCATTAATTAAACATTACAAATTAACCCAATCAACGATATATTTAATTTATATAGATATGGCAGGAAAGAGTTAAAAAGTGTCGATAGGTGGGTTTTGCTCCAAATTATTAACAGGCTCTTTGTAAATTGATAATTAGCACCATCTCACTTATAAAACACTTTTGGTGAAGGTTTACCCTGCAGTCCAATGCAACATCAAAGAATGAAAGACAAAGAAGAAAATCCAGTGCAGTTTCTTTAGTAGAATAAAAATGTGTGTGGTTTATGTAATACTGCTATAGTTGCAGCTGATGATCATGACATCTGTTTTTAAAATATTTGTTCTTATAATGAATATTTGTTGATTATGTAAAAGAAAAACATGCCCTCACCTGCCCCATCGACAGAAAAAAACTCTGCATTATTCCCTTAAGGATAGCAAGATACACATGCTTGACCAAACCAATCCTTGAATGAAACAAGAACCACTTGAAAGAATCTGACTGGACAATAAGAAGCTAGAAAACAATGAAAGCACTTCTGCATTAGGTGTCGCTAGTAGAGAACTGAGACCACCATGTAATGAAAGAGCACTGGCAAACTATACAAGTGCAATTATGCCAGGACAAAAGCTGCAGTGCTTCCCCCAAGTCAGTGGGCATACTATTGCGCAGTGGAATGGTAATAGTCACTCAGCGTATACAATGTCTTTCAGAACAGGTGTGAAACACAGGAGTGGAGAGGCTACGCTCACTTCTGCTGTGGATGGTGGTGTTACTTTTTCTTCCCAACTCCATTCTTTCATGAACATTTCAGAGGCCTGAGAGGTTTTTCAGAATGCGCATTCCAGTCTTTAAATGACTTCCACAAAATCATACTGCTGCTGGTAGAAAGAAGCTTTAACGTGATTGATCTTACATGGACTTTTCCTATAAAAATGTCTTGTTAGACAGCTTTGTTATTGGTAGCATCTTACAATTGTATTTACTCTTCATTGCAGATTAATCATGAAAGAGAGCAAAGAATAAAAGCTGATATCAAAGCCAACATATTTGTTTTAGGGCTTAGTTTCATTTTTAGGGCATGATTTCAAAATGATACATTTTGTAGGGAAAACGTGTGAAAAAACCTCCTGCTGAGGCTTTAATATAAAACAGATCAGCAAAGCCTCAAGGCAGAAGGTCTCTATCCGGGGTTTATGCTGGGTTAAATGCGAGATGGTGCCTGCGGTACACAAGGGCCGTGAACTTGTGGCTGTGGAGACATCTGCATGCATTCTCTCGCCCTGCCTGTTCTGATATCAAGGTTAATGACATGAGCGCCAGCAGCTCTGTAAGAATGCAGCACAGAGAGAGAAAACGAGGAAGTCCCCAAGGGCCTTCATCAGTTTGGACAACTCTTTCTGATGCAAACACTGAGCACTGCGCTCGGATATTTGTGGACATCTGCCCAGGCTCATCAGCATGCATGGCCTCAGTTTGGGGGTATCTGACCTGCCCGAGCAACAATGACCAGGCAGTCTGATCTATGGCACACCGCTGCTTCTGCCTTTATACCCCCGTCAAAGAAGAGCCTTTAAACACCAGCCTTTAAAGCTACCAAAAAAAGCCCCTACAGAACTGAGAGGACCCATTTTGGAGGGGCTACAGCAACGAAACATGTTTCCTCTCCTTTCTTGATCCCTTTTCTTGCACTACCACATGCAATTTCTCTTTGTCATTGTCTTTTTGCATCTCCTACCATAAAGGAGTCTCTGGGGTGAAGGGCAACTCAGGCTGCGGAGAGGCCCTGCTTAAACAGAAACTTGTGCGGTGCATGTACAACACACGCTTGGGCAAGTTAATGGTTATGATAGCTGGATTTACACACAGGCTTAAAACAATCAGGAATTGCTGAAGCAGCACTAAAACTACCCCAAGGTTAGTGCTGAGTGTGGAAATCTCTTCATCTTTTTCTCTTTTAAAAAACAATACATTTGTGTTTGTTTGCAATTCATTACTACATTATCTGTTTTTTATCTGTGTGTATGTGTTCATGTGTGTGTTTGTGTGTTTGATAATAGAATATAGAATCCTAAATAATCCTTTGTAGCTACACCTAAACAAAAAAAGGAAAGCAAGTCCTCAAGTCGTTCTCTTAAAAAAAATTAGCTTGTAGTTTATTACATGCATTAGCATTTTATATGTATTTTCATACCATGTAACTAGTGGTATTTTCTTATAATAACAAGAATGACATAGTGCTATATTTAATAAAGAATTTTGAATAATAATATTGAATGGAGGAACATTGAACAAAACATTTTTTTAGAGGTTTAGGGTGATTAACGTTATGGGGTGGAACATTTATGTTACAAGACATTCATGTCATGTAAATTGCTTCTATTAAGCTATGTTAAGGCCATTATTTTAATATAATTCTGGAGAGGTCCCTTGCTCAAAGTTACCTCAGAGGTCTTACTAGCAGTCCTGGAATTCAAATCAACAACTTTCTGATTACAGTGGTAAGTCCCGAACCACTAAGCACCAGCTGTCCCAATTTACTCTGATGTTATGTTTGTATATGTTTATCTTCTATGATAATATAGTGATTCACTAAATGATCATCCATTTGCCTAAACTACAAAGCATTGAAAACAGGATATGCTTTCCGTCTATAGCGCCCTCCAGTGGTCCTACAGTGCTTTACAGATCGTGAAATTTAACGTCAAAAGATTCTTAATAAAAAACACATAATTAAAACGGTGTTAATATTAGTACAGTTAAAGCGTATATCTCAACAAAGTTATAATGTTATCAACCGAAGATTGTGTAATGCTGTAAATGAGAAGGATGATTGAAAAATATTTAATATTTAATTAATATAATTAATGAATCTTTGGACTATTTTTTTGTTACACAGCAGTAACATATTTTGCAGGGGAAAGTGTGAAAAAAAAATGAAGGCTTAATATCAAACAGATCTTCAAAGTCACACTTTAAAGTTAATAATATTACAATAAGTTATAGGTATATTAATGTAACTGATATTTCTGTAGACTATAAACTGTTTTCATTTCAGACACTCATAGGACTATATTGACCTCTGGTGGTTGGTTTAAGTCACTGAAATTCAAATCTTCACCTGGGAACGTCAATGCACTATATGGACAAAATTATTGGGACGCCTGATCTTTACACCAACAGGGATTTTAATGCCATGGCGTTCAAATACTTAAGCCACCCCCATAACTTCCACTCTTCTTAGAAGATTGATCCCAAGATTTTGGAATTTCTGTGGGAATTAATATTGTATTTCACTGAATTTAGTAATTAAGAACTGTGTATTTGATATTATTGCTATTATTTATTGTTCTTATATTTGTCTACCTTTGTGTAATGTTGAAAACCTCATACAGATATTGTTAAAAAAGTTTGTCCTCCACTTGAAATGAGACAGTCGCAAGTGTCCCAATACTTTAGGAAATGCAACGAATAGCTCATAAAAATGAACATTTCTGACGGTTTAATTATGAACTATTGACATTAATGAAATAACTATTGATTGTAGGAAGCTTTTTAACTGAATTTGCTTGATTTTAAATGGCCTGAAGTGGAACCTGAACGAATTGGTTCTAAACTTTTATTTTGAATACAGAGTACCCGGATGCAAGTCATATTTCAGATTTGTACAGAGACAGGGGCTGTGGATGTTTTGAGCTCTGGGCGTTTACAATTATTTAGTACGTTTTATTTATATTAGGGGCCTAATATCCACGGTGTTAGAGATGTTTTATCATGTAAGTTGCTCTCTCTTTTCCATTAAAGCCTGAATAGTTTGAAACTACGTTAATGTAGCGTGAGAGTTGAACTGCTAAGCTAGCTAATGCTAATTCATTCATGTGCTGACTTGCTTTTTTGTTTACTGTATTTGCATCTTCAGTATTTCCGAACAGAGCATTAATTTAGTTGTTATTATGATCTACTTTGCAGGTATAAGTCTGATTTTGGACATTATTAAAACGGATGTTCCCCTTATAACAGTTTTGTAGGGACACCTGGCCAACTTACTGCTACATTGTATGGTCAAAAGTATTGGGACACATCTCTAAATTCATTCATTCAAGTGTAATTTTCTTTCAGTAAAGGACATTCTTAATGAAAGTCTATGCATTTTAATGCAATGTCATTAAAGTCCCTGTTCTTCTAATTGCCTGGCGTCCCAAGACTTTTTCCAATATAGTGTATGTGATGGCCTGGGATGTTTGGTTATTTGCATAGGAACCTACAGTAATAATATACAATACAATATGTAATTTTAATCAATGTTTGCTAGTGTTCTAACGGTGTATTACTTCACCTTAGATCTCCTTGGAACATGAGATCCTGCTCCATCCTCGATATTTTGGCCCAAACCTTTTAAACACAGTCAAACAGAAGCTGTTCACTGAGGTGGAAGGGACATGTACAGGAAAGTAAGTCTTATTCCAGAACACCGTACTAACTTTAATAAAACTAAGTTTGTACTGGTTGTTCACAGGTCATTAACCTTTTTTTCATGTTTTTGTAGATATGGCTTTGTCATTGCAGTGACCACTATAGACAATATAGGTGCTGGTGTTATACAGCCAGGCAGGGGTTTTGTGTTGTACCCCGTAAAATACAAGGCTATCGTATTCCGACCTTTCAAAGGAGAAGTAGTGGATGCAGTTGTCACTCAGGTTAATAAGGTATGGAATCAGCTTACCTTTCTCTTTCAGTTTTTCTGCATTTTATCTAAAATTTTTGTCTTATTTTTTTGTAGAAATGTGTTTTAAACATTTAAAATGCTACCTTCTTGAATATTGTTTGTATTGTCTTTTACAGGTTGGATTGTTCACAGAGATTGGACCCATGTCTTGTTTCATCTCACGGCATGTAAGTTACAAAATATTGCTGTCACTGTCTCATGCCTGTTGGTCATATCACATCTTACTTATTAAGTTTATCACTTAGATTTAGACAATGAATTAGTTAGAGATGCAACAAGATTTATTGCACACTGCATGCTACTGAATTGAATTCATTTCACACAGTTAAGTTCCAGATTCTGATATCTGAACAGGCATGACAATAATTTATAGAATCTATCATAACTTACACTTCAGAACATCAGCTATCAGGAAGTGGCATGAAACTAGTGGCATGAAAAGATATTTTTTGTCCAAATATTTATTTTCTTCTAAAAATATTTCACATTTCTGTTCTGCAATCGGAG
Source organism: Ladigesia roloffi (assembly GCA_037577295.1). Lineage (NCBI taxonomy): Eukaryota > Metazoa > Chordata > Actinopteri > Characiformes > Alestidae > Ladigesia > Ladigesia roloffi. The sequence continues at coordinate 5,951,855 of JBBKCR010000031.1, read as the reverse complement.
TTCTTTTAATACAGTGTCAGAAATACAGTAGTGCATTCAGAGCTCAAATATACATGTTAAAAATGGTGCTTTACACTGCCATATCTGTAAGATATACCATCAGTTACTTTTAGAATTGTATTGAATTGACGCACCAGTATTGTTTCCAGCTAGCTAATTTTACAGCTACAACATAAGTTGCTAATTTACATATTGGTAATTTAAATTTGTCATTTGTTGTCCAGTCTATTCCCTCAGAAATGGAATTTGACCCAAACTCCAATCCTCCGTGCTACAAGACAGTGGATGAGGTAAGGTGACATATGTTAGGTTTCATTTCCTTTAGATTACAATAGAAAAATGTAATTCTAAATGTTCTTGTCCACAGGACATCGTTATCCAACAAGATGATGAAATTCGATTGAAGATAGTGGGTACTCGAGTGGACAAGAATGATATTGTATGTTTCTGGGTTTTGTTACCTCACATTGCTTAGTTGTTTTGCTTCGGCTTTGTCAGTTTTATTAAACCTTTTCATTTTTCTCTTTTTCTAGTTTGCTATTGGCTCTCTCATGGATGACTATCTGGGTGAGTATTTATTTATTTATTTTTTATTCCATTTATACTATTCATGAAAATGCAGCCTTAGTGTAAACAGATCTGTTTGGTGTAATACATGCATCCGTTGTTTTCGTTTTACTATTTTGGACAATACGTGCTTACGTTGTCTCTGGTTTTCTTACGTTTACTTTTTTGGTCACCATACAAAAATGATAAGCATGGCTTGCAAATAGGCTCTTAATCCCAGCTCTCTGAATGTGATTTGACTGACCCTGTCACACTGTGTCCAGGGTGTGTTTACACCTTTCTTTGTATGTGTTCAAATGAAATTCGAACATGATCACCAAAGACACATGTTGCTAGGTGTAAACAGACATCATTTTGTTGAATTGTGAAATTTTATTAAACATGATGTGCTTTAAAATTTATTTTTTTTCTTTCCAGGTCTTGTTAGCTGATTGCTCTGTGAAATATGCCAGAGGACTCTTAAGTTTGAGGTTTTTTTTTTTTTTTTGGAGAAGTACATAGTATCATCTTACCTCTGCTACATCTATACTTGTGTAGAATCTTTTTTTTTGTTTTTGGGCAAACATGGACAAAGTAATCAAATTATTTGAATTATCTGCTTATAAGAGCAGTGCAGACATACATCCATACATGTTCTAACAACATGAATGTGCTGTTGAACTAGTTAATACCTTAAGATGGTCCATCAGGTATTAAGAGTTGTTGTTAAGCTATTTCTCTAGTTAACTATTGATCTATTTAGGAAAGTTGAGTTTACCTATTGAGTTAAGTCACAGACAGGGTCAGTACATTGCTGGCTTACTGCTGAGAAGTATCTGTACTTGCTTTCACAAAAGCTGGCCTGCTAGTTGGGGTTTCAAATTATGGAATTATCAATATTTTTCTTTAGCTTTTGTATATAGTTTTTTTTAATAAACTTTGTAAAATAAAAAAATGATGCCATTTGTATACTTTTTTCATTCGTTTTTTCAACAAGTGAAGCAGTGGGTTAACCAGTGATTTTGCCAGGGGGACAGTATCTTGCACAAGGGTATCTCAGTGGTGCCCCTGGGTGTCCTGTGACTCAAACCAACAACCTTCTGATGGCAGGAGCAACTCCTTAACCATAGGCCACCAACTGCCCTTATCAGCATCAACTCTGTTGGGTCTTGAACCCACAACCTTTGATTTGCCTCCTTCAGACAGCTAAAAGTCCAATGCATTTTTCATTGTGCCACAGACCCCTAGAATCACAAACCCGAATAAAAGGCATAAATGTGAAAGCTGATAAACATTCTGGACATCTAAAGTTCTGCATCATTAGGTTCTAAACTGCATCTGACACATTGCCTTCCCACTTTACCCAACCACCTTTTTGTAAATTCATTTCACCCAAACATTTAAACTGCAGCAGATACTGGGACCAGTGACCACTGCACTAGTGTGCAAATGTACAACGCTGCACGTCCCATTACATCTGCACACATCAGATCTTATTTTTAATGTTTAATGTTTTTTTTGTCTTGAATAGAATTATAATATTGAACCATATTCAACATCAATGCTGTGTAAGGTACTCAGTAAAGTCAACATAAATTAATGTTTGTTGTTTATTCCTGCAATGCCTAGTGTGAAAGGTAAACAGTTTCTATCCCGGAGGGTTATGATCTAGCACATTTTGTAATATCTTTGCTTAAACACACCTGATTCAGCTCCTCTGATACACACAAAAGTACAGGGATGCCTGACCATTAACTCAACAAAGACTTGAATGACCAATGCATAGATGTTAATAACTTTCCAAAAGAGTTTGGAATTTCTGTTGGAAATTTGTTCTCTTTCCTTCTGTAGAGCAATTATGAGGTCAGTCCTTGAGAGAAGGCCTTGGTCACAATTTCCATGCCAGCTCATCCTTTTAGTGCTGGATGGGGTTTAGATCAGTCAGGTTCTTTGGGTTGTCCAAAGGGTTTTGTTGTGATAAAGCATTATGCTTGCACTTCTGGAAGTAAGGGGCCGTCCACAAACCTTGGAAATCAGGTGTGTCCCAGTACTTTAGTCCACATATTGTAGTTGCCATGTTATAACGGAGTACTGGACCTGGGGGAATGATGATCTCAGAAGAAGAAATATAATAAAACTAAAACAAAACAGTATAAAGTACACTATACA
>JBBKCR010000031.1:5934045-5948644 GCA_037577295.1 Ladigesia roloffi | reverse complement strand
AAAACCCCATTCACTTAAGCATATTGAATCAGTTTTTAATGTTTCAGGTCCAGACATGAGATTTGTCACACCACATGATATTTTTACATTAAATTACAGAACAATGAAATATAACTCCTGATTTTTTTTTTAAGTTAAAGTGAGTACATATATGGAACAGATACTACATATAGAAAGTATGTTTTTGTACATTTAAACATTTTTTAACTTAAAAAACAAACAACCGTAAAGAATATTTAGGTGTTACGCCATTGACATATACATATACGTAGCTTTAAAATGCTGATGTTCTCTGCCTTCTTTTATACATTTTCACTTCCATAGCACTTCAACTTTCTTTTATGTATTCTTTTGTTTCACTCTTTACTCTTTTGCGTTCTATTTCGGTAAAGCATATTGAATGACCATTTGTCTATGGTGTGCTATAGACATAAACTTGAACCCTTCCTTACACATTTAGGGTGATGTATTTAATTGATTGCACAAAGGAGACACCTAACAGAGCTCTGCAGATTTGTCACTACATCATCCACGCATGAGCAGAATCATTCAAGCAGGTCTCACAGCTCAAAAAGGCATGAATGAGTAGAGCATCAAGAATCACTATTAATGACAAAATCATCCGGATTCCAAATGAATAATCTCTAAAGATCTCCATCCAATAAAGTCCTGATCGCACCCTCCACGAGGGCTCTGTGGCGTGCTATTTCTGCGTCACTCCTCCTCTATACGCCAGCAGCGTGCGCCTGGTTCCTTCTTTCTCTCGTCCTGAAGATGGCGGCAGGGGTGAGTAAGATGGAAGAGGGGCAGATATTCGCCTTCTCTGCTCACAATCCTTCTTTTATCCCATCCATCCGTGTGCCTACTGTCGTTATACACTTACGATTTGATGTTGTAGTCTATAAGCCATTCACTTGGTGAGTTATTTAAGTTTTAAAGACGATCCTCCTGTTTTATTTTGAATGGACAGCTGGCAGAGAGAGGGAGTAGCTCTGTTGTGCCACGTTTTACCTTCTGGTGTATCCGGAGTGTCGTGTTGAGCCTGTCAGGCTCTCTGTGTAGCTTTTTGGAATATTTCTGAGTCTAATTAACTTCACCCTGTCTGTATTATCCTGACTTAAAGTGCAGGTGCTGTGTTTTGTTGGAGTTAAAGGTGTGGAGGAGCTCCTTATTGTGGATCAGCAGGAGGCCACTGTTTGTACTAAGTGATTCCTTCTCATCTAAATAATTAAATTATTTAGAATTAATAAAATGAACAACCCAATTACACTGTTTGGAGTGCTGTCAGTGTAGGTAATGTTAGGCTTGGCCTACTTTCATTAAACCGGATGGCTGTTTTTCTTTGCACCTGGTTTGTTTTACAAGTCAGAAAAACTTCTGTTCCAGTAGTCAATTTGGCCACTTTGCGTTTCATGCGTTGATATTCCCTGAAGCTACTATTGAGCTAAGTACCCATCTCAGTAATTAAAATGCTGCATCATAGTCTGGCAGGGAGGGGGTCCTGGTGTTCATGTGAAATTTAATATCAGCCTTTTAATGCAATGGGCATTATATTACAATCATGTGACAGATACTTTTGTCCAGCTATATGAGGACACAAAGTTTCAGGACAGAGTGAGAATAGTAATTACAAGAAGATGGTGCAGAAGGAGAGGTCTTTCTGCACATATGTCTTCAAGAGGCTGCTGAAGCTAGAGAGGGATTCTACTGCTCAGGCATTGTGAGAAGTGTTGCATTCACCTAACACTATTGTGTCCCCCTTATAGACACTCTACACATATGCAGAGAACTGGAGGGCCTACAAGGCCCAGATCGCAGCCCAGTACAGTGGGGCTCGTCTGAAGGTGGCGAGTACCCCCCCTGCCTTCACCTTTGGCCAGACGAACCGCTCCCCTGGTTTCCTCAGCAACTTTCCCTTGGGCAAGGTTGGTATTTATTTCATTTTAAAAATATTGCGAAGGAAATCGACACTTCAAATAGTCTAGTGTTTTCACTCCTGGTTATGTCTCCCGCCCTGTAGGTTCCAGCTTACCAGGGTGATGATGGCTTCTGTCTGTTCGAGAGCAATGCCATTGCTCACTACTGTAAGCCTCACATTTGTTTTTTGATGGTTACAGATAGAAAGTTTTAAAGCAGTCCTCAGGGACTTTAGGTCAATATTTTTTGCTGCATCCCAACTCCAGATAAATTGGAATAAATAAAAAATAAGGACTGCATAGGCACTGGCTTAGAGTTCTAATGCTTTTTCCCCTGATGAAGTTTGTCAATAGTATATTTTTGTGTGTATATTAGTGCATTGTATGGAGTGTGTTTATATTCTATTTATGAATTAACTGTCTTGTAGTGAGCAATGATGCCCTCCGTGGCAGCAATCCTCAAGCCAGTGCCCAGGTCCTGCAGTGGGTCAACTTCGCTGACTCTGAGATCATCCCACCAGCCAGCGCCTGGGTTTTCCCAACCTTGGGCATTATGCAGTTCAACAAACAGGTCAGTAGGTTTGCTGCAGTTTTTGTGACTTGATCAAAATTGTTCTGCTCTACAGGTATGTAAATTCATAGCTGTATTAGGTTTTTTTTAGATTTTTATTTCCCCCCTTTGTACACTGTTTTTAGGCCACAGAGCAGGCCAAGGAGGAGGTGAAGCGTGTGCTCACAGTTCTTGACCAGCACTTAAACACTCGTACCTTCCTGGTTGGTGAGCGTGTCAGTCTGGCTGACATCACGGTGGTCTCCTCTCTGCTCTGGCTCTACAAGCAGGTAAGTTCCACATTGTTCCCTTATCTGAAATTAAGGCAGAGCCCCCTTCTGGAGCAGACTGTGGGAGGAGTGTGCGGGTGGAAATTTCCTATCCTCAAAGCGTTTGTTAATTGTAAACATAGACCCTGATTACAAGCATTCTAGGTCGATTTTGATACATCACTCATGTAGATCAACCCACTATAGTGTCTTGCAGCTTGGGGCTAAGGAAAAGGATAAATTAATTCTAATAACTGGAAAACATTGCATTTGTGTTGTCTACAATGGTGGGACAGTTTGTCTCAGCTCTATATAAAATGGCAACAGACTGTGTAAAGACATGTTGGATATATAGCGTGATTATTTACAGTTTTGAAACTGGATACCATTTGCTTGCTGTTAAATACCTATTTGCTTTGTATTAAATGGTATAAAGCAACATACTATAAATAAACTTAACAAAGTAATGTGTTTTGTCACTATTTTTCAGATGCAAGACAACAATTTTGCAGTATTTTTAAAAGCCACCCTTTACTCTGAGCAAAATTCTGCCATTGTAGTCTCTCTCTGCTGCACTAGCATACTGTTTTGGAGTCTCATGAGGCAATTTGTGGTGTTGATTTCAGATATTATGGTAGTGATCTTTTAACTTAATTGACCTAATATGAAAATGGCACTGTTGGAGCGATGAAATTAATTGGGCCAAAATGAGACTGAAATAACAGGATATTTTATTGGCTGCTAGTAACGATGTGTGCAGTATTGAAGATGCATCTTGCCGTTGCTTGAATGGTGAAGCACAGTACTGATCTGCTTATCATGTAATATTAGTCATTTCTGTTGTATACTGACAGTGAGCAGCCAAATCATTATGGTGTTTGTCCTGTGTGTCAGGTGTGTGGATGACAAAAACAGTAATTATAATGCATGCTAATGCCAAGATTGCTGGTGTGAAAACCTGAAGGTTATTGGTCTCCCATCCGTTTTGCCTGATATGTATTGGAGTTTAAATCGGTGCTGCTTATCCTGTTGCTGCATGCTCAAGCGGGCTGTTTGCGCAAGTCTGGAAAATCCCCAAAAGTGTTATTTAAAGAACCCCTTTTTTTAAAGTTGGGAAATGTCCAAAACTTTACAATGCTGTAGAAAAAGTATGGCTAACTGTTTTCTGTGCTGTGCGCCTGCTGTTTTTTGAACATTTGCACTTTTTTTGCACTTTCAGTATACTTCTCATGGCTTCCTATGTGTTTATTTTATTCTTTCTTTTTTTTTTAAATGAGCTTTTGTATTAATGTACTATATTAAAACAAAGCAGTTGACCATTTGCAAAGAAAACCGAATTCAGGAATTTATCTAAATTATGAAATGCAGTTCTGTAAAGAATTTGGTTAAAACAGCTATTAATGCAGCTGTTCTCTAACCTGTTCCACTGTTTGCATCACTTTTTTGATTGAAAATTGTCTTCATCTTAGGTTCTTGAGCCTGCCTTCCGTCAGCCCTTCCCCAATGTCAACCGCTGGTTTGTGACATGCATCAACCAACCTCAGTTTAAGGCTGTTCTCGGGGAGGTCAAGCTCTGCGAGAAGATGGCTCAGTTTGATGGTAGGATGGAAATATATTGATGCATAGCAACCTTGACAGCTGCAGGCTGAGATGTGACACTCGCAGTCATTGTGATGTGGCTCCAGTTGGTTTAATAATTGGTCATCTTAAACAGTAGCCTGATGGCGTTTAGCATGCCGATCCACTTTGAATGTATTAAACTGTAAAATTACTGTAGGAAAAATTAAACTGTGACAGTTAACCACAATACGTTGACTTATTGCATCACCTTAAATGAAATTGGGCATTTCAGTGATTTTAAACACTGTTGTATTGAGGATTTGAAAGTCTGTCTGAAGAGGCTAACTGGATGCTGAGATGTCTGTGATTGCTCTTGGTGTTATGCCTTTGTTACTGTGTAAACTTGAGACTTTAATTCTGATTTCGTTATACCCAGCTAATCATTTATTTTGGATAATTTGGTTATTGTCAGTGCCCAGGTTTTTTATGTTGCCAAGCTCATCACAGTTAAAATTTATCAGTTTAAGTTCCAGACTACCGATAAGTGGACATTTTTTACTTTAAGATGTGAAGTCAAAAATGTAGAGACTAACTTGTCTTGCAGTTTACATAAACGTCCATCTGGAGTTCAGTCATTACCCAAAAATGAATGGTTTGCAATCAGATCTATTTTGGACTTTTATTTTTTTGAGCATTGTGCTTTAATGCTTTAATTTTAGTGCTTTAACTCATGGCTGGTTTGGAATTGTGATTACTTGATGCTTATGCGGACATGCAGAAAGATTGTCCATGACTTTTGGATGAGTTAGTAAACTTGTTTGATAATGACTGCTATGCCACTGTTGTAGCTAAGAAGTTTGCTGAGATCCAGCCCAAGGAGAAGACACCTTCCAAGAAGGAGAAGGGAGGCAAGGAGGCTGGCAAGCAGCAGCCACAGCAACAGGAGAAAAAAGAGAAGAAAAAGGAGGAGAAGAAAGCTGCTCCCCCTGCTGAAGAGATGGACGAGTGTGAAGCCGCCCTGGCTTCTGAACCCAAAACCAAGGACCCATTTGCTCACCTTGCAAAGAGGTATTGGTTTTGAATGACTAACAGAACAACCCCCCCACAAACACACATATGGACCTAGTAAGCCACATGGAAACAAGTGATTAGTTGTGAGGTCATCAAACAGCAGGGTTTGTAAAACCCATCCTCAGACCTCACTACATTTTCATGAGGCTCTGCATGTCCCCATAAAAGCAAAAGCTGGGATGAAGTTATTGCCATAATGGTTTGCCTTCAAGGCCTTTAGAAGCAGAAAGCATAAATGAGTTCATTTTTTGAATAATAGTTTTGAATCTTCATTGTCAAGATGTTGTTTTTGGGCTTAAATTTAAATGTGCTTATAGTGGATTCCTTTTCTAGTCAGTGTTCAGTGTTTTTATGGACAGTTCAAAAGACCTGAAAGTTCTTTAAAAGAAGGCAGTAAAATCTTGTGGTTCAGGGTTTGCTGAGCAGAAATTGTTTTTTTGTTGTAAAATAAGCCACTGTTAAAAAAATAGACCTGCATTCCAAGTAGGTTTTTATTAAAATGGCACTTAATTTCATCATGATTTATTGAAAGCAAATTAATTGTACCCAATACTGCCCACTACTCGTATTGACGAACCTTTTCCCCCCACATTTATAAATCCAATTTTATTGGTAAGCCTGAAATCTAATGCTATGCCTGAGTTCTGTTGACTTTTGCTAAAGCCGGATGGTCACCTTACACCATATTTTTGTTTAATTTTCCACCAGTTCATTTGTCTTGGATGAGTTCAAGAGAAAGTACTCTAATGAGGACACACTGACCGTGGCAGTCCCTTACTTCTGGGAAAACCTGGACCGCGAGGGCTATTCTATCTGGTACGGTGAATACCGCTTTCCTGATGAGCTGACCATGACCTTCATGAGCTGTAATCTTATCACAGGTAAGGCCAGGTCATTGAGTTTTGTGTTCAAAAGCTGAGTTTTCTATTCCTGTTTATAGTTTCTAAAACCGACAAAGTAGATCCATTAGCATTGAGTTAAAGCTTTTGTTAAGCCTTATAGAATTATTTAATTGGGTTTATAATGTATTTTTTTCAATTAAGAATAAATGTAATGTGATTCTATCTCTCTTAGGAATGTTCCAACGACTTGACAAACTGCGCAAGAATGCTTTTGCTAGCGTCATCCTCTTTGGCACAAACAACAACAGTTCCATCTCTGGCATCTGGGTCTTCAGAGGCCAGGATCTAGCTTTTACTGTAAGTTTTTGCACACTGGATTTGTTTTACAGGTTTTTTTTTTTTAAGCCTTATCTTTTATTTGTTTGCTCTTTGGGCGTGTACTTTTCCTATTGTAAGTTAATGGTTTTATGAAGCACTTGGTTAGATAATTCTGTTAATTTGGACTGATTTACATCCATAAATGAGCATTATTCATGAAATGTGGACAAGAATAATGTTCTCTCCGTTACCTTCCCCAGCTGTCTGAGGATTGGCAGATTGACTACGAGTCCTACAACTGGCGTAAACTGGATGTGAACAGCGAGGAGTGCAAGACTATGGTGAAGGAGTACTTCGCATGGGAGGGTGAATTCAAGCATGTAGGCAAACCTTTCAACCAGGGCAAGGTCTTCAAGTGAGCATTAATGGCACTTAGCAACGATCAACATCTTAATGTAAGGACATGCGACCACATTGTGAGCAAAATGAACTTGAAACCCAAGTTGGAGGGGGGTTGCGTGCTAAAATGGAATGAAGAGGTCTGGAGTTGAGAATAAATAAAAGTTTTTTTCACAGTCCCATTTGGGTTTTTGTTGTTTGTCCTAATGGCGTGTTTTCTGTGTTGTGGTGGTTTTCTTTTTTGTTTTCATTTTAAGTTTTGTTTTTGCGCCTCCACAATGAAGTCCTTCTGCCAAGTTTAGGTTTTAAGTTATAACCAAAATTGGATGAGCTCAGTCATCTTGGAAATGAATAAAAGTTTAAATGAGTTCATGAACTGTTTGAGGGATGTCTGTCCTGTAGTAACAAGCTTCTTTATGGTGTCTTCAATGACTTTTGGAAACAGCTTATAAGATTGCAAAAGTCTTGCTGTTGCAGTGCAGAAATGTTCCCTGAAATAATCCTTAGGGGGCAACAAATTCTGTTTTACTGCGATTCAAAACCAAAACAGGCCAACACTGACATATTGGACTGATCAGTTTCAGGGGCTGGTTGGTTTTAGGGAACAAAATGGTTGCTCAGTTATTTAATTTAGGGCTTTATGTAATTTTACTTCAAATTATATAAAGTAGAAATGCACCAAAAATCCAGCAGAGGGCAGCCAAAGCTGCGAATACGAAGCATTTGGGTGCTTCTCCTAAAATGGAGCCTGGCCTCCAAAAACTAAAGCTACTGTGTGTGTCATGAAATGGATTGTCTTGTGCACTCAGCACTATTGGGCAAGTTGTATCTTTTTTGTGGTTTATGCAGAAATCTTAAAGCTCCTGCAGGTGAAATTGCTGCATTCATTAATTAATGAACTACCTGTTGTTTTGTTTTCAAGTAGTAGTTTGGTGATGGTGCTTTTTAGCAAATAACTCTACATAAGTAGGTCCAGGCATGAAATATGTAGCTTGGCACTACTTGGATAGGGGAGAATGTGACAATGGAATATAGAAGGCAAAGCCAAGTGTAATGTTTCAAAACCACTTTCTTTTTAAAAAAAATCTCTTGATAGGTCTAATTGATCTCAGTTTAGATCCCCTTTGGGGGATTTTCTTTGATTATAAAAAGCATGTTCTATACATTGTGCCACAAAGTGTGGCTTATGTGGGGAAATCTGCCTAGATTCCAGAGGTCAGCTGGAACAGGTGTTGACTCTTGGGTCGTACGTCAACAGCACATGCTTTTAATGTTTACACTTTATTTATATCTGCTTGTCCAGTTCAAAGATTCTTGTGAGTTAACACGTTCTAGTAGGTTGATAGCTTAGTTGGTCGTTAAGGAGGATGGTTAAAAAAAGTCCTATGTTTGTGTGTGTGTCTGTGTATAATATATAAATATATATATGAGAGAGAGAAAAGAGTAATTAATGCCCTGCATGGAAAGACTCAGGCCCTGCACTATGAATACGGAACAAATATAATAAAACACTGTGTGCCAGTTCACCTGTTTATCCCTAACCATGTAATGTAGTTTGCCTAAAGGTGTGTTACTCTGATGGTTTACACACCCTGCAGCCTAAAGAAACCACAGGTGAGGCCATAGCAACAGAATTAGGAAATTTATATTCTGAGACACACCTTCAGCAAGCCTGTAAGCACTGGAGAAGTAGTTTGTGTGCACTTGCCAAAGAATAAACAAAACTAAATTCCATCCGAAAGACTTCCTGCAAAAGTTGCATGTGGTTTTGGAGAATGAGGAAAGTGAATCGACACTATGTAAGGGGAATTAATGTGAAAGTATTTATTGCGAGTTCAGAGAAAAGCACCCGCGTGAGGGTTGAGTCAAATGGTGGGTGCTGCTGTGGCCTGGTGTACACAGTTGTACACCTGCATATGGAACTGATAAGCAAATCTAGTAAAATGTGGAAAAAAGAACATGAATGCAATCATGGTCAGTACTTTAAATACCCATGTGATTTCCTTTATGTTTAAACAAAGGGATTGAAGAAATGGGGCCTCTTCAAGGGGTCCCCCGTTAAAGGCAGGTTCTGTATAAAACCACACCAGCTCAAAGTGCCACTTGAAAGCTTTACTGGTTCACAAAATGCTTCTAATGCTACAGGTTATGAGGAACAGTTATTCAGGTGCTGGTAAAAAGGTTTGGAGTCCATGCTTTTAATAAGGCTTCTTTCAAGTGTACCCGGCCATGCTCAATTTTATATTTGGAGACTGTGTTGTATATTTGAGAGTGAATTCCTGTTTGTATCTTAGCAGACTGAATTTAATCGATTACTGAGCAAGTTATTATTGCACATAACAGAACCTTTTAATACAGCCTAAAAAGAAAAACTGCTTACAGTTTCTGTATATGCTTATCATGGAACTCGTTTAGAACTTATTAGTTTTGCAGTAATAGAAAAGCAAGAATCCTAAAAGAAGAATTCAAGATGGCTGCTCGTGTGAAGCTGTGTTTGCTCTGTAATGAGTAATCCTCGGTATGATTTCCGATTTAATGGATTTTACACACAGAATAAATGTCTGCGATCAAGGTCTATTCTCTGAGAAAGACTGCTATCAAGCAAATATTAAAGCAATCCATTTAACAGATTGTTATGTAGTGTACTCTCCTACTGCACCTGCAGTCACAAAGGGTCACTGTTCTGCTTCTGTGTTGATATAGTTCCTATGTACCGGTGCATTACGCAACCCCGCTGAGTGCAGGGAGGGGCACAGGTTTTGCCAGCCGTGACAAACGCTCCACAAGATAGCTGCCACTGACCTTACTGTCCCTCACCGCATATTATTTTCATGGTTAGCGGGGCTGGAAGAATTTATGACACACTATGACACCCATTCAATTTGTGGGATCAAAGCAGAGCAAAACCCGGTTTGTTCCAGTTTCAAACCCAGGGGACCTTAGTTTGAATTTTCTTTATTCCAGCGTAGGTCGAAGATGCAAACTGTTGTGTTCATGAGTATTAAAAGGTCGTATGACATTAGAAATAATACTACTACATGCAATAATTATATCACTTATTTTATTATATTATTGCACTTATTATTGCATTTGTCATTTTGGTCAGATTTATTATCTGCAAGTTTCTTAAAATCTTGTACCTCCCTTTTTCCACACAAATATAAAACATTCACTGTTTTTTCTGTTTCCCATTTTTCAGATACAGCTGAAAATTAAGAGGGGTTAATGTGAAGGCTGTTTTTATTTTCGAAGATTTGGCCACATTTCACTGGAAAATTGTGCGTGATTGTTGTTTTGAGTCTTGGGGGAGGGTGGAAACCTGTTAAGAGTGAGGAAAGACAAAGGGAAGTGAGAGTGATGGAATATTTGGTAAAAACTCAGAGCTTTACAAGGTCAGGTCTCTTCTGCTCTTCCCTTCTACTTGTCTAATTTAGGGTTAAAAGGGTCAAATGAAAACCGGCTTTGGGAAGAACAATACCTCATGTAATGCCAACAGCAACGCTGCTGTATCCGATATACCCCCCCAGCCCCACATCCCCCTCACACCCTAAACCCACACACACACACAGGCAGCACCCTGCCAGCACCTCCCCTGCACTTTCTTGGCTTCATGCAGTCGTCCCCGCCCCATGTCCATGTCTTCTCTGTGTTCTATTCTGCTGGTCTTCTAGTAACTTAGTGAAGTGAGGTATTACACTGACTGAGAGGAAGCAAAGCTTTCACATGTTTTGGCATATCCTGTGTGAAGGTATGGGTATGTATGCATATGTTAAGCATCTGTTCCACACATCTGGAAAGAGTGAGGGACTCCAGAGCCCTGTATAAGAGAGAATGGATCTCTTTTGAGTATTTGGAGGAACTCCACATATAGCCAGTGTGGTTTACTCGAACACTTACATGGCAAAGACAGAGAAGCAGGGAGTACACTGTGTTTATTTCATTCTGTCAAATGAGATGGCATGAAAGCAATGCTGAAATTAAGAAGATCAGAGCATAGCTCTCGTTATTTGTTTGTAAAAAGACATGGCAAAAAAAGAATGGCCTGTGTGCATCATCTCTGGAAGTAGTTTGCATTGTGTTGTGCTGATATTGGGATTTTCCCCTGGAGTCAGTCACCACGCTGTTCTGCCAGGAAAGAATAACAAGTCTAGTTTGAGAGCGGCTCAACAAACCTCTGCGACACAAAAACTCCTCCCTGGCCCGTTTACAATGGACTACAGCAGTGGACCACCTGACCACAATCTGTATGGGTTTTAAACAGTGCTTGAAGTGAAAAAATAAGTGCAGGAACTCTAATTTTCCGACATATTCTTGGGCCTCGGTCGCTGCGTCGGATCAGTTTCAGTAAGTAGCGAATCGCAGAAAAAAGTGGTGGAACCCAAAAGACGAAAATACAGAAGTTCCGGAACTGCGTTCCCCTGCGTTCTGGCCCACTTCAAGCACTAGTTTTAAATGAAATTAAGGGGGAGGGGTGCTCTTGGTGTTTTATGTGAGCTGTGCTATGTGGACATGTTTGCAGATGCATTTGAGGTGTAGTCTTTCTGTTTTAAGTGTGGTGAAGAATTTCTACATTCCAGTCCAGGGGTTGGAGGTCAGGGAGTGAACGGTGAGGTTAAACAGAACAGCTACCCATCAGAGATCTCAGAAACAGGTCTGCTTTCATTTCAACATTTCAAGCAGCCAAGTTGGCTTTAATACTTGCCCATAAAAAGAAAGTGGTGGATTCTTTTTTTTTTTAGTGTAGGCATCAGTGGAATCAAAGAAAGAAAACAGACAGCCCCTGCACTTTTGGATTTGAGACCCCATACATAACTCTGCAGGCTCAGATTACCAGTGGGGGAGGTGGAGCACTGGAATGGATGGTCTCATCCAGAACACTACTACAATGCTTAGAAATGTCACATAAACAGGCTGATTTTGCAAGACTTAAGAACTTTGGAGAAAGTTGCTGTAGCCTTCAATATCTGGAAGGCTGGTTTGGTTTTATTCTGTAGTTTATTTCAGATTAATTCTTTTTTTTTGACCTCCAGCACAATGGCGCAATTCAAAATCCACATCACATCCGAGTGCATCATATAGCCTGCTGGAGTACACATAGTCCCAGAAGTGCAGTATTACAATTACGCAGCCAAGTAAGTTTGTAATACGATTTAGGTCACACTAGAAATAGCATGCAGTGAACTTGTAAACAATGCCACAAATGCCCTCATGCAAGCAGTATTGTGAAAACTGAAATACTATAGGATTAAATTACAACCTTCTCCATTATACACGGTCTTTTGACCTTATCGTTTTTACAGAAGTTTACAATAGTGCCAGTAAATCCATATGAGTTCAACCTCATGTATTGTCTGAAGTGAAAGCATAGTGTGAATTGCACTGATTAATTAATAAGCCCAGGCCTTTCTGAAGTTACAATCAGAACAGTTCATTCATATATTTTGGTCTTAAGTGCAATTTAACAAACCAGCCTATTTGATTCTGAGGGGTTGAGCTTGGAAAGTGGTTACGAAATATATTTATGTTTTGGGCACTTCGCTGTTGTAATAGAAACGTACTCCTCAAACATAAAATGCCAAAGAAATGAAGGATATGGCCCCTTTAACTTTCACATGTTTTTTTGTGCATATTTTAAGAGACTTTTCAAGAGATTATTTCTAACATTTCTAATATATGATTGAAACTATACAACTAAGAAATGCACTAAAGTTATTAGAACCGATAAAACAAGTTCATGGCACAAATACCAAGTAAGCAAATATATATTTTGCCCTCATGTGTGATTATTCATTTTATAACTTAGGCAGAAAGATTCTTATTTGCGCTTCTTATTATGCTTTTTTTTGTTAATCTTTGCACTGGAAGGGTGTTTGGAGTGATGCCATCTAATTTTGTGGATTTATATGAGTGTAAACATTATGCAAATTATGCCAAGTAAATGTTTTAATGAAACAATGTGCTGAAGCCCAAACCTCATTTGGGAACCTTGATTTAACTGCATTTAGGTTTAATCATTTACTCTCAAACAAGCTGAACAAGAAAAAAAATTCTGGCATCCCCCATGAATTGTGTTGACATATTTTTTGCCTATTGTTTCCGCTTTTCTGTTAGGTGAGAACTATATGGAGATTTGATCAGAGTTGTATGATGGTATCGTGTGCTGAGTGTAGGAATGCGCACAGGCCTGATTCAGATAGATATGTGCTACTTCTGCTTTTCGTCTTTTTGTGCCATATGGTTTCAGGAGAATGTTCTTTTTTTACAGCATGTCCCTCTTAATGAACATTTCTGGCAGCAGGTAGAAGACTCATAAAGATCCATCAGCGTAATATGCTTAGTAAATGTTTCTGTAAGGAATCATTTTGAGTACCATTAGGAGACTCTATAAATATTATCACAACATAAGCTTCATGTCTTCTTTTCAGTGATACTGAAACTTTAAAAAAAGCCTGAAGCAAGGATGTACATGAAACATGTGTTGTAGGTGAGACTCTTTTACTGCTGTGTCGCTTGGCTCTTATCACAGTTTTCGGAATTCTTTAAATATAATTGCTGTGCTGTCATGTCTTCTCAGAATGAAAGGAACATTAAGCAACTATTTATGACTGCCTCTATGTGGTCACTTAGTGGTAATTCTTTTTTTTGCTTCCGTTTTTTTGGTCCACGGCATCAATTCTTTAGTCTTCACCAAACCACATGAAACATCGTGTGCTGGTAGCCCCACATGACAGATATGAAATAAGTGTTGGGTTGTATTTGGTGGGTGTATCTGTCATATAGCTTTGCTTGGTTTAATTTTGTTCCCTTTTTTTGGTCTACAGCATCATGTCCTTAGACTTTTGCAAACCACATGAAAGTTGATGTGCTTGTAGCCCCACATGACAGATATGGAGTAAAAGATTTGTTTTATTTGGTTGCTGTTTTCCTTCATGCTAGTGCCCACTGAAGTGGGGTAGGCACAAAAGCACTTCTTGGGCAATAGCTCAAGTTAGATCCACAGCTGAATATTATTGATTTGCAGAGTAGCGCCACCTAGTGAATAACATAAATGTAACAAAGAGCTTCACAAGCCAATCTATTGTGACTTAAAAGTTAAAAACCAAATTTTACATGCTGTATCACAGCCACGTTTTATGAACCAAATTTTATGAAACTTCATCCATAGGGGGCGCCGCAGCTGACACATTTCTGTATCTCAAGTACTAAGCCAATTAACAGGAAGTAACACCACCAATACAATACGCTTTTTTGCCACAAAATTGCTAAAATATAGTGGGGTAAAATATATACATATTTTATTTCACCATATGATACATTTAACCCCAAGTAATTATACAAAAGTGTTCTTTCTGTAGATGATGTGCACTTACTGTCATTTAGAAAATCAACAAACATCCAAACTCTTGTGTGTATCTATCTCATATTAAACCATTAAACTGGAAAACAGCAAAAGAGTGTTTGAAGACTGTTTGAGCTGATACCAACCATGATAAATTCACTAAACAAAGTTAAAAAAGTTACGCTTAGCAACAGCATTAGCTGTAATATCAGCTTCTTGACTCCAGAGACCTTCTGGTAGTTTGAATTTTATGGTGTGTACATTTACGGCATTTAGCAGACGCTTTTTATCCAAAGCAACTTCCATTCCTAACTACAGGGGACAGTCTCCCTGGA
>JBBKCR010000031.1:5898124-5908816 GCA_037577295.1 Ladigesia roloffi | reverse complement strand
TATATATATAGGGTATATTTCCTCTCATTATTCCCAACTCATAGCCGCTCAAATGTTTGCCAGGAATCTGTCAGAGCTGCAGCAAGGAGAACTGCCCAAAAGTTCTCCAGATCAGGGGGTGAAGAGACAGGAAAAAATGGAGTTGATGGATCTTTAGGTCAGGGGAGTAGCTGACCCCAGCACAGAAGTAGAGGAGGAAGGGTGTGGCACCATGCTGAATTTTTAAACATGCATGAAGTGGGGAGAGGAATAACAGGCTGCTCCTCCACTTGCTGGGAGTTGGTGAGAATGTAACACTGTTGGTTTTCCCCTCCTACTGCTTTTGTAAATACCTGTGCCTGCCAACAATAATAATGAGCTTTGTTTAGGAGTTGGACCAAACAGCTTTCATGCATACCCATTTCTCACACCATAAAGAGATTCTATACACATGTTGGGGTCATAAAATATAGAGAACAATGTTTGGGTGTGATTTTGTACTGAGGTTTACTGAGGTGGGAGGAATTTTGGTACATTTGACTAGGGTGATACTCCAAGTTGATAGCAAGCAATGCTTTTTGGATCAGGCATATTTCTATTACATTGTACCCTGCTATAATGAAAGTTAAGTTTACTGCATGAGTTTTTGCTGGTTGGAATTCAGTTGAAATCTGAAAAGAGGAGTGTTCAGTGTATGATTCTAATCTTCCTTTTTTCAGTACTTTTGAGAATGAAAGATTTTTTTTCCTTTGAGTAAAAAAAGAATGTGGCTCTTCATAATAAGATGATTATTCCAGGGACATCATGGTGCCATCTTCGGCATACAAACTAAAAACCATTGTTATGTGTCCGCACATTCCTTAGCCGCTTCCCGGAGGTCAAGGTCAGGCTTTTTTTTAGAAATGTGTATATTTGCTATTTTTGATCCAAATTGGATCCAGTCCAGTTTGCTGAAATAGTTTGTGTGCCTACAACAAAACCTGTGGTCCTATGACACAATGAGTCTTGTTTTGATTTTATTGTGTCTGGTTATGTTTCAGGAGTAGAAGGTATTTTGTTTGCATTCAGGCCTATCTGCTTATAATTAAGCAATTCCACAAGTTGTTAGCTGTTGTGTTAGCCATGCCTAACACTTAGTTTAGTTATTATGAGCTTGTATTGTTTTGAATATCTGATTCTTCTTTGGAATATACACTGAGTATTTATATTTAATTAGTACTTGCTCTTTGATGGTGTCAGGGGAATTGCCCCCTTTAGCCAGGGAACAATGGCATATATTGATCACTGTGTAAGGCTTGGTTAAAGTTTAAAGTGGGTTACAAGATGTATTTTAGCAGTTTCCAGGCTCAACATGTCTACAAGAACTTGAGACTCATGTTGTGTTGCTTTCTACTAAATTCCCCAGTTAGACCAACATATTACATAGAGCAGACTCCATATAAAAATGTAATGTAGTTTCAAGTGTACCAAGTGTACATCTGATTTCATATTGCTTGTGCTACTGGGAGTACAAAAAGTGAAAGTTACACAAACAAATAAACAAACCAACATAGCCCTGCTCAGTTCTTTGCAACTGAAGAATGAGACAGATTTATAGAGCAGTAGCATTACAAAAAGTGTTTAGTTATCCCTGATAAAGCTGCCCTATATAACAAATACCCAATTCAGCAATACCCATTCCTTCCTATAGTATACACAATTCAAAGAGTGTGAGTGGCAAATGTTTTCTTTGCTTTTCTTGATTTAAAAACGATACATTAATACACATTCGAATACGCAGTCAAAATAAATCGTAACCAGAAGGGTCTTGATCTTAGTGTTGTATAAAATATGCACGTAGGTGTATTCATAAGCGAAAGGTCTTATATAATAACTGAGTGGATGGTTGTGGGGGTGGTATTACCGGAACAATAAGATGTCTGTGTTTGAAGATGGAAGAGCAGACCCACATGTTCACTGGATAACTCTACAGAATTTTGTGGATAGAGTACTAAGTAGTACATGACGCTGTTTACTGAGCTGAAATGACACAGTTGTAAAAAGAATAGGGCGGCTTAGGGGAACCTTTTAATGAGGGAATAATTATACAGTAATTTAATTTAATAGTAGTTTAATTTGCACAAATTATGTTAAGTATTACATGTGCATGAGGAACCTACTGACAATTTACTGCTCATTACTGACGTAATGTGTCTGTATATGCATTTACTTTTTTTTTGAGCATTTGCCTAAAGCAGGTGCGTTTTATGCGTGTTAAAATTGACAGCTGTGAACAGCATTGTTCTCTATTGATATTGTATCTGAACTATGTCCAAAGCGTGTTTCCTCAGGCCTAGGGTGTGGTCTATTTCCAACTACCCTTCTAGTTCAGACAGATTCAGAAAGGAATTTGTATCGGTATGAAACTTGCCTGGGTTCTGCACAGGCATTTTAATGCCATCTAGTGGTATTCTAGTGGAGCATCATTATCATCAGTCAGTTCCCAAATTGGGCAATTTGGTAATGCTTTCATTCTGTGAGAAAAGTAATACAAGAGGTTCCAACACTTTGCAGCACAGCAAACATTGATAAATTGCAGTTATGAAGCAATTTTTTGCATAAGTATGTCAACAGACTATTATTTTGTTTGATTTCAGGGAGTGAAACTAGGGCTGATACAGTCCATTTCAGGGGACAGGTCAAAGAATATCAGGATTTGAAGTAAGCATATTTGCTGAGCATTACATGTTCTGTTGCTAATTTATAAAGTACAGACGGTAAAACATTCATTAATATATGAGTATATAGATATACATTAGCAGGTATTTGCAGAATTTATACGAACATGACTATAGATTACACACAAGTTACATACTTCAGGACAGAATAGATGGAATAATTGTACAGATGTGCTATAACAGAAGCAATTAATTCAGTTGGGACATTGAAAGGTGTACCACCAGATGTCAGTAAAGAGGAACATCTGATATTGTCAACAAATAAAAATATACTTTTTCCTGCGCAAAAAGTTGCTTCTCCTCAAAATGAAAGCTACAATTTAGGCCAGAGTGCCAAAGGTGTCAGCTCCATATTGCCTATGTGACCAGAAAATATTAATTAAGAGTATTTCCTTCTTTTTTAGATGGCCGACGAAGAAGACACAAGGGAAGTGCTCTTCCCACAGTGGATGGGAGCTGATAAACATGGTCTTACTATTGAGCAAAAAGCTCAAGGAGAGATCTTCATCAAGGAGGTGAAAGATGAGTCCACTGCTGCTCACACTGGGAGAGTTTTTGAAGGTAAATAAGCTGTTAACATGGTCCTAATGGCCATTTAAAAAGCTTTACCTTCGCCACCTCCATAATAGTACATGAGACATTCACATTTCCAAAGACAATATGCATCTACAAGCTAATTTATAAAGTGCATCTCTGCAGGTGATCAAATTGTGGGTGCCACCATTTACTTTGAAAACATGAGCTCAGAGGAAACAGCTGATTTACTGAAGACTCTAAACCGACACAAAGTTGGACTGAAACTACAACACAAGACAGGAGACAAGTCACCTTGTCGCTCCCCCATGGGCACACTGACATGGGAAGGACGAGGTGGATTTGGAGGCTCTAGTCCTGACATCATTCTAGTAAGTTTTTTCATAAAGTTATGACTGTATATTTCCTTTGAAATCAGAAATGATGCAATAGCTTTTTAGTTCGAAGTGTACTTATGTGATTGTACTGCTCAGAAATGATAATGGAATTATATAAAATTCATTTGTATGCAATGTTTGTAGTGATTCAGAACAAACCAAATAAAACCAAATACTTAGTTGTGGCAGCTAAATATTAGTGATTAAAAAAATATCTGCTTTGTTATTTCTTCATTATTGCCTTCAGGTACATTTTGACAGAAATGTACAAAACAGGAAAGAGTTTGAATTTGAATAGTGTGAGTTTATGCCATGCTAGCATTGTTCACTGGTCACTTAAAGCACTAACTGTGATTTTAAAAAAAGATAATCAAAATGTCTGCTTACACACTGTCCCAATCCCATAAAAACTTATTTTTGCATAAACAGAAAATAAGACATTAGGGAATAATTTTATAGAAAGTTATGGGAAAGATGTATAAGAGAATATCCAAATATTTCTGGAATGAAGACCTGTTTATTAAAAAATAGTATTTTAAAGAAATTATTACTACTGTATGACTTCTTCAGGACATCTCTCTAGAATTTCCCCTTGAGTTGCAGTGATAACCGTTGGAGCTGTAAGCATTGATCTTATATGTTTTACATGAAAATACATGCATTTGTTTGCTTGTGTGTTTTGTGGTCTTACTATGTACATTTGCCCTACAAACTGTTATGACCAACCAGCTGCAAGGTCAGGGTAATTGTAAAACCTTCATATCTTGAATGAATGTATTGACACTGCTGTAGATGTCATCCCTTACTGGCTGCTGCCTTTCTCAAATATATGATATGGTGGGTAAACTATGTTTTGAGTGATTTAAACTTTTAATCTCCTGGTGCCATCTTGGTTGATGAAGCGGGGTCAAGGAGTCAACTTCATTGACTCCAGCAACAGGACAATGCTAAATGAAAACCAGAGAGTTAACATGTACTTATAGATGTAACATCATGCCATCAATAAGATTAATCAATAGCACTCAAATACTGATGTGAGATCTTTAAATATTCAGTTTTCAATATGTATGGTGCTAATCTTTTTTGTTTTAAAGGGAGGGATTTGAATTGACTGAATACTGCTGCAACATTTCAAACCTTCCTAATTCATTTTGTTTTAGGTTTTTTATTTAATTTTCATGCACAAATATTGGGGCCATTTGTCTTAGAGAACTGGTTTTGGACATACTGTCATAATATATCTCAGAATCTAAATATCACAGCTAAAGCATTTTCTCTTGAATTGTCTGCAGAGTGGGGATGATGAGGACTACAAAAGAATCTACACCAAGAAAATTAAGCCCAGACTGAAGTCTGAGGACCTTGCAGAAGGAGTTGATGTACGTACAGAACGTCACAGCAGCACCAGCAGCGACGGCAGCACTATTACTACCATTACTCGCCGTATCACTACCTACACTGTGGACATACCAGGTGGATCTGGTCAGCAACAAATTGATATATCAAGCCCAGAGTTTAAAATGCATGTTTCACAGCAGGAGCAATCAGAGGGGAACTTTAATCAGATCAGATTACCACATGGAAGCCTTATAAGCAAAGTTGGCACCCGAGAGGTTGTAGATCTGGGGGAAGTGAGACTCAGAGATCCAGAAGACACAAGTTCTTCAGAGAAGCACTGGAGTACAACAAATGTTAAAACAAAAGTTGCTACAAAAGTTATTGAGGGGAATGGGAAGGATTTAGAATATAATATGTCTGACACTGGACTGTCAGGGGCACAAGCACAAGGGGAAATGGGGCATTTGGGGTGGATTCAACATGAGATAAGTGGAATAAACAAAGGTTCAATGACTGCAGACACAGGTACAGGTAATGTGGGTCTCTCAGGTAAAATGCACGTGGGGTTAGACAAGGATGTAGGTCATGTAAGGATTAGTGATAAGGACTTGAGAGAAACTGGAAAAGAGCAAGAATTTGGCATCAGCGTGCAGAAAGCAGGTGTAATTGCTCCACATTTAACAGAACATAAAATTGTTGTTTCTAAGCCAGATACTGAAGCTGGTATGAAAAGTTTAAATGTGAAAGCAGGAGCAGAGTATGTTTCTGGTTTTTCCATGAAAGTGGGGTCACAAGATAGCACAGCATCATGGAAAGGCACAGACACACCACCCTCTGGTAAAATAAACCTGCCAAAACTTAGCACAGATGTAAAAGAGTTTGAAACAGAAGGTAGTATCAAGCTTTCAAAACAGGAAGTTGCAAAACAGAAAGTAGACATTGCTGTTCCAACCGTAAATATCAGAGTCCCAAAAACTGACATTCAATTTGGTGATGGAAAGGTAAAGCAACCAGAAATGCCAACAATTTCAAGTTCAATGGTTTCCATGACAGATGTGAACTTAAAGGGCCCAAAAATGAAAGGAAACACTAATGTTACCAAAGGAGCTATCAAAGGTCCAGTAGTGACTACTGAAGAGACAGAAGGGGTGGAAAAGACACTAAAAATCAAAATGCCTTCATTTGGATCTAAAGGTCAAGTACACATGGGACCAAATGTAGATGTCAATGCTCCAGATACTGACACTGATGGAACAGTCAAGGGCCTCAAAATCAAGATGCCATCTGTCATTAGTGAAGAGAACCCTATGCCTGATGTGGACATAAACATGAAAGGTCCAGCAGATATGAACCTGTCCAAAGCTGAAATGGATGTTAAAGGACGAAAAATAGATATCATGGCCCCTGGTGTTGAAATTAAGGGACCTGAAGGAAAAGTGAAACTAACTGACCCATCTATTTCTTTTGGTATTAAAGGTCCCAAGTTGGAGGGCCCAGGGGTAGATGTAAGCCTTCCTAAATCACAGACTGAAATAAAAGGGCCAGCTGTAGATGTGAAAACAGTTGATATTGAAATTGAAGGACCTGAAGGAAAAATGA
Source organism: Ladigesia roloffi (assembly GCA_037577295.1). NCBI lineage: Eukaryota > Metazoa > Chordata > Actinopteri > Characiformes > Alestidae > Ladigesia > Ladigesia roloffi. Next base: position 5,902,272 of record JBBKCR010000031.1, on the reverse strand, counting down.
AGGGCCCAAAATCTAAGATGCCAACCATCTCTGGTAAAAAGATTTCTATGCCTGATTTAGACTTCAACCTTAAAGGCCCAAAAGTAGAGGGAGATGTTGGGGTTTCAGTTCCTAAAATTGAAGCAGATGTAAAAGCACCAAAAGTAGATATAAAAGGTCCTGAAGTTGATATTGAAGGCCCTGACAGTGGCTTCAAGATGTCAAAAATCAAAATGCCATCATTTGGGCTTAAAGGTACAAAGGTAGAGGGCTCTGATGTTGATGTAAACATTCCCAAAGCTAAAGTTGACATAAAAGGACCAGCTATAGATATCAAACCTCCAAATATTGACGTTGAGGGATCTGATGAAAAAGTGAAGGGCCAAGCAATCAAGATACCATCTATATCTTGTCCAAAGATCTCCATGCCAGATGTTGACATAAACCTAAAGGGTCCAAAAATTAAAGGTGATGCTGAAACTGCAGTACCACATGTTGAAAAAGATATCACAAAACCTAAGGTGGACATTAAAGGACCAGAGTTTGACATTGAGGGACCTGAAGGAGGATTTAAAATGCCAAAAATCAAAATGCCATCATTTGGTTTTAAAGGTCCTAAGGTGGAGGGACATGAAGTAGATGTAAGTCTTCCTAAAGCAGAGACTAACATTAAAGGACCAGCTATAGATGTGAAAACAGGTGATGTTGAAATTGAAGGGCCTGAAGAAAAAATTAAGGGTTCAAAATTCAAGGTGCCATCAATCTCTGGTCCAAAGATCTCTATGCCAGATATGGACTTCAACCTAAAAGGCCCAAAAGTAAAAGGCGTTGATGTTGATGTATCAGTTCCTAAGATTGAAGCTGATGTTAAGGCACCAAAAGTAGATATTGAAGGTCCAGAGGTTGACATTGAAGGCCCTGACAGTGGCTTCAAGATGCCAAAAATCAAAGTGCCATCATTTGGGCTTAAAGGTACAAAGGTCAAGGGCCCTGAATTTGATGTAAGCCTTCCTAAAGCTGAAGTTGACGTGAAAGGACCTGCAGCAGATATCAAAGCTCCAGATGTTGAGATTGAGGGACCTGATGGAAAAGTGAAGGGACCAAAAATCAAGATGCCATCCATTTCTGGTCCAAAGATCTCTATGCCTGATGTGGACTTCAACCTGAAAGGCCCAAAAGTAAAGGGGGATATTGATGCATCAGTTTCAAAGATTGAAGCAGATGTAAAGGCACCAAAAGTAGATATTAAAGGTTCAGAAGTTGACATTGAAGGCCATGACAGTGGCTTCAAGATGCCCAAGATCAAAATGCCATCATTTGGGCTTAAAGGTCCAAAGGTTGGGGGCTCTGATGTTGATGTAAGCCTTCCCAAACCTGAAGTTGACATTAAAGGACCAGCTATAGATATCAAGTCTCCAGAATTTGAAATTGAGGGATCTGATGGAAAAGTGAAGGGCCAAAAAATCAAGATGCCATCTTTATCTGGTCCAAAGATCTCCATGCCAGATGTTGACATAAATCTAAAAGGTCCAAAAATTAAAGGTAATGCAGAAGTTGCAGTACCGCATGTTGAAGGGGATATCAAAGCACCTAAAGTGGACATACAAGGACCAGAGGTTGATATTGAAGGACATGATGGAGAATTCAAGTTACCAAAAATAAAAATGCCATCATTTGGATTTAAAGGGCCAAAGGCTCAAGGTCCTGATGTTGACATAAACCTTCCCAAAGCTGAAGTTGAGATAAAAGGACCGGCTATAGATATCAAAGCACCAGATGTTGACATTGAGGGACCAGATGGAAAAGTGAAGGGCCCAAAATTCAAAATGCCATCCATTTCTGGTACAAAGATTTCCATGCCAGATGTGGACTTTAACCTGAAAGGCCCAAAAGATAAAGGGGACTCTGATTTGTCAGTTCCTAAGATTGAAGCAGATGTTAAGGCACCGAAGGTAGATATAAAGGGTCCAGATATTGACACCGAAGGCTCTGACATTAGCTTCAAGATGCCCAAGATCAAAATGCCATCATTTGGGCTTAAAGGTCCAAAGATTGAAGGCCCTGATGTTGATGTAAGCCTTCCCAAAGCTGAAGTTGACATAAAAGGACCAACTGTAGATGTCAAAGCTCCAGAGGTTGACATTGAGGGACCTGATGGAAAAGTGAAAGGCCCGAAATTCAAAATGCCATCTCTGTCTGGTCCGAAGATATCCATGCCAGATGTTGACATTAACCTAAAAGGTCCAAAGATCAAAGGGGATGCAGATATTTCAGTTCCACAGGTTGAAGGAGATATTAAAGGACCTACATTTGACGTGAAAGGTGCAGAAGTTGACTTTGAGGGACCTGAAGGAGGATTCAGGATGCCAAAAATCAAAATGCCATCATTTGGTTTTAAAGGTCCCAAGGTGGAGGGCCCTGAAGTTGAGGTATGTCTTCCCAAAAGAGATGCTGAAATAAAAGGACCAGCAATAGACATCAAAAGGCCTGATGTTGAAGTGGAAGGGCCTGAAGGAAAAATTAAAGGTCCAAAATTCAAGATGCCATCCATCTCTGGTCCTAAGATCTCTGTGCCTGATGTGGACTTCAACCTGAAAGGCCCAAAGGTAAAGGGAGATGTTGATGTGTCAGTTCCTAAGATTGAAGCAGATGTTAAGACACAAAAGGTAGATATAGAAGGCCCAGAGTTGGATATTGAAGGACCTGAAGGAGGATTCAAAATGCCAAAAATTAAAATGCCTTCATTCGAACTTAAAGGAACAAACATAGAGGGACCTGAGGTAAATGTAAGTCTTCCCAAAGCAGATGCTGAAATGAAAAGGCCAACAATGGATATCAAATCTCCTGATTTTGAAATTGAAGGACCAGAAGGAAAAGTTAAAGGTCCAAAATTCAAGATGCCATCCATCTCTGGTCCAAAGATCTCTATGCCTGATGTGGACTTCAATTTGAAAAGTTCAAAGGTAAAGGGTGATGTTGATGTTTCAGTTCCTAAGATTGGAGCAGATGTTAAGGCACCAAAAGTAGATATTGAAGGTCCAGAGGTTGACATTGAGGGACCTGAAGGAGGATTCAAGATGCCAAAAATCAAAATGCCATCATTTGGTTTTAAAGGGCCTAAAGTGGAGGGTCCTGATGTTGATATTAATCTACCAAAGGGTGATGTTGATATCAAAGGCCCCAAGATTGATGTTAAAAGCCCAGACATTGATATTGAAGGACCAGAGGGAAAAATCAAGGGTCCCAAATTCAAAATGCCCACCATATCAGGTCCAAAGATATCCATGCCTGATGTGGACTTCAATGTAAAAGGCCCTAAAGTAAAGGGAGATGTTGATGTCTCAGTTCCAAAGATTGAAGGTGACATTAAAGCACCTAAAGTAGATATTGAAGGCCCAGAACTTGATGTAGAGGGACCAGAGGGCGGCTTCAAGATGCCGAAGTTCAAAATGCCAACATTTGGACTTAAAGGACCAAAAGTGGAGGGCCCTGATGTGGACATAAACCTACCAAAAGGAGGAATTGATGTGAAAGGCCCCAAGATTGACGTTAAAAGCCCAGATATTGACATTGAAGGACCAGAGGGAAAAATCAAGGGTCCCAAATTCAAAATGCCCACTATATCTGGCCCAAAGATCTCCATGCCTGATGTAGACTTCAATGTTAAAGGCCCTAAAATAAAGGGAGATGTTGATGTCTCAGTTCCTAAGATTGAAGGGGACATTAAAGCACCCAAACTAGACACTGAAGGTCCAGAAATTGATGTGGAGGGACCAGACGGTGGTTTCAAGATGCCCAAGATTAAAATGCCATCATTTGGACTTAAAGGACCAAAAGTGGAAGGTCCTGATGTTGATATAAATGTACCAAAGGGAAAATTTGATATTAAAGGCCCCAAGATCGATGTTAAAAGCCAAGATATTGACATTGAAGGACCAGAGGGAAAAATCAAGGGTCCCAAATTCAAAATGCCCAGCATTTCAGGTCCAAAGATTTCCATGCCTGATGTAGACTTCAATGTCAAAGGCCCTAAAGTAAAGGGAGATGTTGATGTCTCAGTTCCAAAAATTGAAGGTGACATTAAAACAACCAAAGTAAATATCGAAGGTCCAGAACTTGATGTGGAGGGACCAGAGGGTGGTTTCAAGATGCCCAAGATTAAAATGCCA
>JBBKCR010000031.1:5879773-5898024 GCA_037577295.1 Ladigesia roloffi | reverse complement strand
CCAGATATTGACATTGAAGGACCAGAGGGAAAAATCAAGGGTCCCAAATTCAAAATGCCCACCATATCAGGTCCAAATGTCTCTATGCCTGATGTAGACTTCAACGTTAAAGGTCCTAAAATAAAGGGAGATATTGATGTCTCAATTCCAAAGATTGAAGGGGATCTTAAAGCACCCAAAGTAGACATTGAAGGTCCAGAAATTGATGTGGAGGGACCAGATGGTGGTTTCAAGATGCCTAAGATTAAAATGCCATCATTTGGACTTAAAGGACCAAAAGTGGAGGGCCCTGATGTGGAAGTAAACCTACCAAAAGGAGGAATTGATGTGAAAGGCCCCATGATTGACGCTAAAAGCCCAGATATTGATATTCAAGGGCCAGAGGGAAAAATCAAGGGTCCCAAATTCAAAATGCCCAGCATATCAGGTCCAAAGATTTCCATGCCTGATATAGACTTTAATGTTAAAGGCCCTAAAGTAAAGGGAGATATTGATGTCTCAGTTCCAAAGATTGAAGGGGACCTTAAAGCACCCAAAGTAGACATTGAAGGTCCAGAAATTGATGTGGAAGGACCAGAAGGTGGTTTCAAGATGCCCAAGATTAAAATGCCATCATTTGGACTTAAAGGACCCAAAGTGGAGGGCCCTGAAATGGACATAAATCTGCCAAAAGGAGGAATTGATGTGAAAGGCCCCAAGATTGATGTTAAAAGCCCAGATATTGACATTGAAGGACCAGAGGGAAAAATCAAGGGCCCCAAATTCAAAATGCCCACTATTTCAGGTCCAAAGATCTCCATGCCTGATGTAGATTTCAATGTAAAAGGCCCTAAAGTAAAGGGAGATATCGATGTCTCAGTTCCAATGATTGAAGGAGACCTTAAAGCACCCAGAGTAGACATTGAAGGTCCAGAAATCGATGTAGAAGGACCAGAAGGTGGCTTCAAGATGCCAAAGTTCAAAATGCCATCCTTTGGAATCAAAGGACCTAAACTGGAGGGTGCTGATGTTGATGTTAATCTGCCAAAGGGGGATGTTGAATTTAAAGGCCCCAAGATGGATATTAAAAGCCCAGATATTGATATTGAAGGACCAGAGGGAAAAATCAAGGGTCCCAAATTCAAAATGCCCACCATATCAGGACCAAAGATTTCCATGCCTGATGTAGACTTCAATGTTAAAGGCCCCAAAGTGAAGGGAGATGTCGTTGTCTCAGTTCCAAAGATTGAAGGGGATATTAAAGCACCTAAAGTAGACATTGAATGTCCAGACGTTGATGTGGAAGGACCAGAGGGTGGTTTTAAGATGCCCAAGATTAAAATGCCATCCTTTGGACTTAAAGGACCCAAAGTGGAAGGCCCTGATATTGATGTTAGTGTGCCACAAGGAGGAATTGATGTGAAAGGCCCCAAGATTGATGTTAAAAGCCCAGATATTGACATTGAAGGACCAGAGGGAAAAATCAAGGGTCCCAAATTTAAAATGCCCACTGTATCAGGTCCAAAGATCTCCATGCCTGATATAGACTTTAATGTTAAAGGCCCTAGAGTGAAGGGGGATGTTGATGTCTCAGTTCCCAAGATTGAAGGCAACATCAAACCACCAACAGTGGACATTGAAGGGGTAGATATAGATGCAGATGGACCAGAAGGTGGCTTCAAAATGCCAAAAATTAAAATGCCATCCTTAGGTCTGAAAGGGTCAAAGGTGGAAGGTATAGATATTAATCTGCCCAAGGGAAACCTTGACATCAAAGGTCCAGAACTTGATTTTGAAGGACCAGATGGAAAAATAAAAGGGGCTAAACTGAAGTTGCCTTCATTATCTGGTCCCAAGATCTCCCTGCCAGATGCTGATGTCCATTGTAAGGGTTCTCAACTGGAGGGTGATATGAATGTTTCAGCTCCTGAGATTAAAGGAGACATCTCCGCACCAAAAGTTGACATTGAAGGACTTGATTTTAATTTAGAAGGAGCAGAAGGAGCTTTCAAAATCCCCAAAATCAAAATCCCATCCTTTGGATTGAAGGGTCCTAAAGTGGAGGGTTCTGATATTGATGCAAATCTTTCTAAAGGTGAATTTGATGTAAAAGGTCCTAGCATTGATATCAAAGCCCCTAAGGTCAGTGGCAAGGTCTCTGATATTGACAGCAGTCTAGAAGCCCCTGATATGGAAATTAATGTGAAAGGGAAGAAAGATAAATTGAAAATGCCAAAGGTGAAAGGGAAGCTGAAAACAGACAAAGATACAAAAATTGAGTTAGATATGGATTCACCTGACGTCCACCTCAAGAAACCGAAGGTAAAGAAGCCACTGTTTGGAAAACTACATTTTCCTGGTGTGGAATTTGACATCAAATCCCCAAAGGTTAAAGGTGGCTCGATGTCTGGCACTGCGAAATCATTGTCTGGTACATCAAAGGGAAGCCTTGAAGGTGGACTTAAGGGTCACACGATTGATACTGAAGGTGTAAAAATAGAGTCAGGAGCTCAAGATGTAGAGTTAAAGATGCCAGGTGTAAAGGTCAAAGGACCCTATGGAGGTGGATTGGATAGTAAAGAAGGAGAAATAGGAATGAGTACGGATATAGCAGCATCTGGTAAAATGGAGTTTCCTGAGGGTGTTGTGACCTTTCCGAAGATGAAAGTGCCAAAGTTTGGGATTGCTTTGCCGAGGGTAGAGGGAGGGGAGATGGGTGCTGATGTAGGTTCAGGAGAATTAACTGCCGGAGCTAATGTTAGTTCACAGAGTTTGGAAATGCACAGTCCAGATTTGAAAACTGGTGTCAAAGTAAAGAAGCCACGGTTCTTTGGCAAATCTAAAACCAAGGGTGGAAGTGCAGCTGATCTTACATTTCAGGGACCTGAAATTGCTTTAGCAAGTGAAAAAGGTGGCAAGGTGTCTAAGGAGTTAAGTATGAGTTCAGGGGAACTGATAGGTGGAAAGATAGAGGGGGGTTCTGGTTTGAAAATTTCACCAAAGAGTAAATCAGCTTCACTTGATCTTTACAAAAAATCAAGGCATCGTTCTTCCTCACTGAGTGATGAAGGAGAACTAGCTTCCCCCACCTCTGTTGAAGGGCATTTGCAGACAGAGGCTGGTGACGTTACAGTAGATGTTGGAGATGTTAAATTGAAAGGTAAAAAAGGAAAGCTGAAATTTGGCACATTTGGTGGCTTTGGCTCAAAATCCAAGGGTTCGTACGAAGTGACACTTGGAGATGATAGTGAAGCCAAGATAGAAGGAGCTGGTGGAGGTGCTATTCCTTCAAAGAAATCTAGAGTCCCCTCATCATCTAGCAGTGACAGCGGTTCAAAGGGCGGCTTTCGCCTCCCACGAGTTGAAATATCTGTTTCACCAAAGAAATAATGCATTGTGATACTGTTAAAAGGCACTAAAGTTCTAGCCATTCTTTGTGCTCTCATACTCATACAGTTTAAATTAGACAGCTACTTTTTAAAGCCTCACTTAACTGCAGTGCACTGTCATAAACAGACGCTTTATGTTTGTTCCATTTCTCTTTAACCCCCATTTATTGTCTTTTAGTTTTGCTGGGGTACAGATCATGTCTTTTGAAATCACAGTTTAATTGTAAATAAGATAAATTTGTATTGTAATTTTAAATGTCATTTGTACATAGAAAAAATGAGCCTGCTATCACTTTTTAAATTCAATACCACAAAAGATGGCGAATTGATATTAAATATCTACACCTGGTTTTAAACATCTTGTGATATTATATTTTTGTATTTTTTAACCTTTAAGGGGTAAATGGTTTTGCAGTCATCTGTTATAAATAGCTCCTTATTTGCTACTTATAGAAATGTCTGTTAACGTATATACTAAATATTTGAGATTTTATAATTTTGAAGCTTCAGATAAGTAATCAGTGCTGTATAGTACGTATAAGAAAATGATAAATATGAAAGCGAGTGCATTGGATGGTCACTTTTTATATTAGGATTGTAAAAAAATGTAAATAAATTGCTGATATGATAAAATACAAAAGGGGGTTTACACAAAAATGTGTATCTCATTATGGTGTACTTTACCCCAAAATCAGCTTCCAAGGTATTTATGTCCTTTTAGATTAATTTTACTGGGGATAACATGGTTAACACAAAGTCCCTTTAGAATGCACATCAAACCAGGAAAATGGTTCATCAGCCATTTCTGCTTCAGTGTCAAACAGATATTTCTCTCATTTAATTTTCAGTTTAAATGCTCTCTCTCCCTCTCACTCAAACTGATTTTAACTGTGCTGAAATGTAGAGGAACGACTACAGACATATATAATATTGCAATGCACATTTGACATGTATGCTACAGATTTTTTTCTCAACTGTTACTTATTTTGTTTCTGCTGTTTTATTTTGTGTCAGCTGCAAAATAAACCAAATAAAGTGTTCAGTTATTGCTGTGTATTGTGTTCATTTGATACAAATATTTAAAGTAACACCAATACATACTACTTTTGTTCTTCATATTATTTTTGGTTACCTGTCAAATACAACAAAAGATTTATTTTTCACCAATTGTTTCGTGGTGAATTCTGCCATTATTAGTACTTTAAGCTAAGGTTAATAAAAATAGCACAGGCATGAGCCATGAAAACAGGAAATGATGCCTGGTTTCCTGGTTGTTCCGACCCAGCCATTGGGGCCAGTACTGAGGAAAGAACAAATTTCCTCTCCAGGAGGAGAAAGTCAGTTTAGTGTGTAAGTGTTTGCCTGTAGACCAGACATATGAAGAGTAGAAACCTGACTGGATTCACTTAAAATGAAGAAAAGCCAATCCTAAGTAGACATTCAGTTACAAGGAATACTGACAATCACGGTGAAATTTTATTGTTACATTTGGAAGGTAAGACTTATTTCTTTGTCTAAAGAAGTACTAGGAAATGATTAATGCAGTAGACTCATGAGTAAAGGGCTGCAGGAAAAATGCACTATATTTTCTCATAAAATTCAACGTGCTTCCTTAGAGTGCGATGGAATGCATGCTATAGAATGAATACTATGAAATTAATGATAGCTCACATAGCTCTTCACATTAATTATATGGATTGTTTGGCTTGTGTGTTGTTAGTTATACACTTAATAAACAACTGACAAATACTCAATTATCACATATAAATTACGATACAAGTACAGTATTATCACAATATGATGTAATTTATGTATATGGGATTGTTGTGTTGAGTTAAAGAATATGACAGAGAAAATACTGTGATATAGCCCCAAAACAATGATCAACAACTTGGTATAATGGTTGCACAACAAAGGTTATAGATGCTTCTCAACTGTTCTGAATTGTGCACAATTTTAAATTTGTGGTTTTGTAGTAAACAAACAATTATATCTAAGGCACAATACAACTGTGCACTAGTACTGAAAAAAAATGCAGACTGACAATGAAATCTGTTTTAGCCTGAACACGATTAATTCCCACTATTATTAGAGTGCATTTTTTATATGAGAAGTATTGAAATTTCCATTGCTAGTGTTGTATGTTAACACAAAACAATAAGGCACATAGAGCCAGATCATTAAGTGTTGCACTGGTGTTCTCTTCCATAGCCAAGCATAGATGCTGTTATCTTCTGCTGCTTGAAAAATTTATCCAGAAATCTAAAAATGTGGTTAGTGAGGTTGCTTTTAAACCTAGAAGGCACAGACTCTGCCACTGAGCAGAAAACATAATGCATTCCTGGAAATCCATACAAACCTCTAGATCTAATTTGGAATGTAATTACTATTTAGAACAGTAGATCCTCAAATTTACATTTACATACTCTTAGATCATCTTTATAAAGATGCTCATTATTAATCGCTCCATATGCCATGAACAATAAAATGGCAACAGCAAAAGTAATTTAGTATTAGTATTAAACAAGATACTTTTTATTAAAGCTGATTCTGACATTGACAGTAAAAATGACAGCATTAGATTACTAGTAAATTTGAATTTTAAACAGGCTAGATTTCTGACACCTGACAAAAGGACCAAGACAATAAAAGATGCATATCAAATAAAGTGATCAATATCAGGCTGCAGCCTGTTTTCCAAAGTAAGTCAAAGTGTCAAATGTAAAATCTGTATGAACTTTAATGTTAATGCAATGCTATCCATGCATTAAACAAACAAATTAAAAACGGAGAATTTACACAGTAAATGAGCATGATAACATTGTTCTTAAAAACCTACAGTCATAACTGAGCAGATCCAAACAAAAAGGAACCCATCCATCCCCGACACCTGCCCTCTCTACTCCCTGCTGTTTCCTGCATAAATTACTTTAAATAATACATCATGCTACTGACTCAAATTTACACAGGGTCTCTGCAATTAAACCCTTTCACCCAGTCAGTTTCCTAATCTTTTGAAATGATTTAAATAATCAAAATCATGTTGCACATAGGTATAAATTATTTCTGACATACATATAAATCTGAATATATCATCTGGGCTGAAAAATGTGATCAGTTTTGCCAAGAGATGTAATTTTATTTAGACAGCTTAGTTTTACCAAGGGATCAAAGCTCCACCGTCCAAATGAAAAAATCGGTCAAGTTCTTCATCTTACATTTTGTTGTTCATCAGAGTCTATTGAGTTTGAAGGAGAACTGTTCTCATATTTTCAGACCTAACAGAGTAATCAACTGGGGGCACATATATAATTCACTGACTGCACCAGTGGTTATGGGACTGCAAAGTGCTTGTATACAGAAGCAGATGATAAACCACGTAGATGTTGTGCAGCACATTGTAATATTTTTTAAGAACCTGCATGAAGCCACATTCGGTATGTAAAGGTATCTGAAATAGGGACTGTTCTAAACAGTCAACAGACAATGACGCTGTAACCCGAGACCACATCCTGGAATTGTTCCAGAATTTGTGTAGAAATGTATTTGTTGTTTGCTGTTTGCGGATTCGAATTACAAATGGGCCTACCCTGCACTTCTGCTCCAACAGACAAATTGTGCTGTTCACTATCTCAGAGGGTGTGATGTATCTCCCTCTTTAAGACAGCCACTGCTTCATGCTCCGCTGTCCATTGGCATGATGCCATATGTGCCTATTTATATATAAGGATTCCTTAACCAATACTTTGTTGAAATATGACATGTTAAAAAAATGTCATAGATTGCATACACATGTTATTTTGTGGTAAGGATGAACAATGATAGCATATTCATATAAGTATAATTGCTTTTAAAAATAATTGGGGTGAGACAGATATGTAGATTTGATGTTTCACAATGATATACAACATGTTTATTGATGACATTGCTAAAGGCAATGTTTGGCTGTATGGTCAGCATTTTACACACTTTACTGCATTTGAGACCTTGCAGAAAATAATGGTATATTTCTTGGTAATTACGTTTGACGTGGGTTCATGATAAATGTTAATGGATCAGATATGGTGTCTGAAAGCTTTTCATCACTGTTCAACAATTTAGAAACTTTATTTTTAATAAGGTAAATGCAGTAGGATGTCATTAGTAGGACATTTTAATAGCACAGAATGAATAATCTGGGGATAATTAAAAAATCTATGGGTTAAGTTGTAACAATCAATATTCATAAAGTGTTATATTTACAAAATGGCATTCACATCTGGAAGCAGTGTTAAAAATTCCTGTATTAGCAGCATCAAAATTCCTGTATTACTGCAGTATATTATTTATATGTGAATCTATCCTAAATCTATCTATCCTATCCTAATCTATCCTAAAATACGTACATATTGACTCAAACATATCTCTAGATCTGCACTGTGTTTATCTGCATTGTATAAACTGTTACTATATCTGAAATCACCAGGATCATTCATAATAAAAAAATCCACATATAATGGGATATTGGCATCAATATTTCTAATTTGTGGCTTAAAAAGTGCCTCCTCTGACTTCTGAACTTAATGTTTATCTGTCACCTAGTCTTGAGGATGGTGAGGAGAGAGACATTTTTTTCTGCATGGTTTCCTGCAATGAAAGACCGTCTCCTGTGGGACCTTGCCAGATGAGGAAACTGTGCAGCGCATGTGTATGTCTGTTTGCATGTGTGGGATGAGTGTGTGTGAGATGAGTGAGAGAGAGAAAGAGAGAGAGAGGGAGAGAGAGGGGGAGAGAGAGAGGAAGAGAGAGAGAGAGAGAGAGAGATAGAGGGGAGAGAGATGAGAGTGAGAGAGAGATAGAGGGCAAGTGTGGGTGTGCATGTGTGTAAGCATAAAAGAGGCAGGCTGAGTATGAGCTAGAGCTAAGAGGATGCTGCTTCTGGAAGTGCTAGTACTGCTTTTCCTTCCTGTGCTACATGATTTACTTCTCTAAGATTTGACCTGTGCTTTGTGTCATTTTTGGTACTGTCCCTGGTTAACATCAACGGCTGGAGACTGGGCAGGGCTTGTGGAAGTGCTCTTCAATTTGGCTTTTTTTCTGTCTCTCTCTCTGTATATGTGTGTGCCCAGAGAGCCACGGAGCGACAGAGGGGAGGGAAGGAGGGCAGTAGAGGCAGAGTGTATCATGCATGTGCTCTAACTGAGCACCAGGAGCAGCAGACAGAGTTGGAAAGGGTGGGGGGGAGAGAGAGAGTAAGCTCAGACAAAAGCTGCAGGCTGCTCCCTCATCGACCACAACCAGCAACAAAGACAAAAGAAGGAAAGCTGCTGAAGCTGAGGCTTGGGCTCTTTGCTTCATTACTACCCGGATTCCATGAGCCACAGGCATCACACTGAGGGCAAATAGGATGTCGGTGTCAGGGAAGAAGGAGTTTGACGTGAAACAGATCCTCAGGCTTCGCTGGCGCTGGTTCAGTCATTCCTCGCAGACTTCAGCGGGCAGTGGGGGCTACATCCAACAAGAGGGCTTCGACCACCGAGGAACACCTGTCCAGAGCCGCCTGAAGAGTCATTCCCGGGACAGAGGGGGACTTCGCAAGAGCAACAGCCCGGTGCACAGCATTCTGGCTCCAACCCCTGGCCCCACACCTGTCTATGTCAGGCCGGGCAATCAATCATGGCACCAGCAGAACATCATCCAGCACCTCCAAGCCAGCGAGGACTCTCAGAAGAACAGCTCGCCGGCCAGTGCCAGGAAAGAGAATGGCAAGAGCAGCCAGGAGCATGTGAGGAGCAATCCAGAGGAGCCCTCTGAGGAGGAAGCCACAGACAGGTAAAAAAAAAGCTCTGAGCAGAAATAGAAACCACAAAGCATTCGTGTGAAGATGTACATTTAGCTGGCAGGTAACGTCACTGGGGAACCGCTTAAGTTATGTCTGTGGGCACGAACCAGAAATGCAGTTTTTCTCCCATAATGCCAGTATGTAATGCATGTAATAATAAACTGACTGACTGCACCGGGCTGAGAAAGTTGAGCGACAGAGCTATTATTATGACACTGTATGGATTTACTGTAAGCCTCATGAAGTGTCAACCTCGAGTGGTTTAACCAGCATTGTGTAGAAACACTACTATTTAACCAGTACTTCACTCAAGCCGATTATGCCAGTCATGCGTATTTTCTAATCACAAGGTTTGTTTTATCCTCATTTGCTATGTTTACTACTCAGCAGCCCTGCTAACACGTCAGCTTTGTCCTCCGAGGATATCATTTTCCAATCAACTCCAGAACGCAGCTGCCACCACTGCTCACCTGGGGATAGTTCATTCACATGGCACACGCAGCCTAGAAACACAGCTCTCTGAAATATCCCCGGATAAATTATTCATTAGGCAGACATTTCACTGGCAACCGCTGAGGCAGCCCAGGCATGTGCTTTTATCACACAGATATAATACATACTGTAAGATACAACGTCATTCACGGGGAGTTTTGCCCTCCTCCTTACGTGCCTGCATTTTCATAACCTGCAGCGGGGGGTATTTCAGTGCATGTTAATGCATTCATGCTCTGAGTTTTAAATGTTGCAGATGGAGCACTACTACACATGAGGCCACTGGTGCAAGCGCTATAAAATTGCGAAGGGCAAAAACATGAATTATCCATTCAGGGGCTGATATTTACGTATCAGGGCAGTTCAGGGAAAGACAGCATTAAATTTGCTCGCCTGGATCGATTGAAATTTATGAGATTATAAAGCCACACTTCCAGTGCTGCTTGTATTCATCCCCTAAGTGCCCTGTCTACAGGAGAAAATACCTGCTTGTTTTTCTTCTCCAAGTGACTCGAGTGCACTGGGGCTAGTGTCACTGGCTGCTCTGGCAGGAAGTAAACCCATTATCTCAGCTTGGAAGGAGACATTGCATTGCAATATAAGGTCACCAAAGACATATTTGGCTTTGATTTTTTATGAAATCTCTGGGCAAGCAAATAGGCCTGAAAAATATTATATCTTTATATGAAATATATGAAAAAAAACATACATACACAACCGAAGCAGAAATTCTTCAGAATGCATTATAAATGGAATTTAATTGCAGTGGCTTGGTAGCGTAACAGCTTGAGCCAGTGCCCAGGGGTGAACATAAACACCACAGTTGTAGCATAATAATCAATGGTGAACATTTTTCTTTGTCAAGTCATAGCCTTGTATAATATTTACACTTTCAGTACACTCTCCTTCTGCGTATTCTCTACACTTTGTTCCATTATACTGCAGTTTTGGTTGGTAGAATTAATGTGTAGGACTTAGATACTAAAATAAGTAAGGTCAAGCACATCATGCATTCATACTGAGTGTCACTGAACCATGGAAATATCGCACCCCAAGCATAATGGAACTGTTGGTCTGCGGTCAGTTGAAATAGGTACTACTTTCTTTCTGACCACTGTTTTTTTATTGCTTTAACCTTTGACATAGGTATATTTGTCAACGCACCATTAAAAGCTGCATACTTTTATGAGTTTCAAACGATGAGCTAGGGGAAGATTCTCAAATCAATCTTTGCAGTGTGCAGCTGTATTAAAGAGCTTGACATTTTAACCTTTTCTTGCAGTGGCTCCTTAATAGGCGAAGAGGTGCTTCAGGTCAAATTTAATCAATTAAAACAGGCAAATTTGCAAGCTTACTTAAGCATTTAGTGAGCCACCTCTCGCTTCTGTTTATTTACCAGAAATGTTCCATGAAGGCTTGACCCTTTTAAAGCACATGGTGATTAATATAAATGCCTAAAAGCCTACATGGTGTTAATGGTCTTCCCTGTTGATTGATATCGCCTTATGAACCTCGCCAGAGCAAGTGACATTACATCAGGGTTATTAAAACATGCAGCCTTAAAAGCCATGCTACTCAACAGAATGGACCAGTGTGAACACTTTAGATGTTAAATCTAATATCATTTATTTTTATTTAACATTAACACAAACAAACCTACATAAGAATGTTTTAATATACTGTTATGAATTTTATTTGATGTAGAAATGTTACTTCAATAAACTGTATTTTTCAGCTTTTGATCAATATGTCTCTATTGTTTGTTTGTCCATGTGAGTACAGTGTGAAGGAAATTAGGCCACAAAAAGGCTACATAATGTATCTCCTGCCTAGTGATGTAGCCGTGCACCTAAGTGCATGATTTATTAACAGTAGCATGACCATCCAGACTCTGGCCACACTGTATCACCATTGGGCTGAAAATAACCCACTGAGGGTTTACTGAAATGAGCAGGCAGTGGAACACAACTTATTATGCTTCTGTGCCATTGGTTGCTTAGATTTCAAAGCAAATTAAGGAGGTGGCTGATAATGGTTTAGCTAAAGATAATAAAGGTTGATGCCTTCTTTAAGATGACCTGGAACCAGATCTGGGCTGTAAGACAGTTCCCTTTACAATATGGGTTAGTACTTGCAAACCACAAAGCTGAACTGTAGTCTTGTCTAGTTCCTGACTCGGACTAGTGTTCATTAAATCAATTGGTCTAGATGGTTAGACTGCCCATTCTTCATATACGCCTCTGTCGATCCTGTATTACTTAGCTTAGCGGTCAATATTAACAAAGGATGTACTTCTTTATGATGGCAATTTTTTAGGCATCTTGTCTGAGAGTATGTCCGATTCATTCAGTCAAGTCAGAGCTTCTGGTTTGATGTGTTGTTTCATTATTTGATTTGACCATTGGGTTTTAGTACAAACTTCCTCTCTCAGTCCTGGCAGATATTGTGGACAAATTAGCTGAGCACAGTTGAACCTTCGCCAGACACACGTGAATCCCTGCTTGAAACTTTGCTCAAAATTTCAGATGCTCCCAGTGTAGCTGTGTTTTTCTTGAAGACAATAATGACATGTTCACACTGTGCATTTTCCAAGCAATATTGTTTTGTCTGAAACTCGATGCCAACCATGCTGTGATGTGTCGGGCATGTGCTGTGGCACGCTCTAGTAATAAAATTTCGAAATGCTTAGCAATACGCCATCCAAATGATGCCTTTATTGCCTTAAACTGGTTTGACTCTGTGGTGAAGCATCACATATATAAAATATTCTGTTGAAGAAATCAATTTAGATTCCATCTAGAAAGAGTATCACCATGGCAATGAAATATGCTGAGTACTACCTTTAGAACATTTCTGTCGATCTCTTACAATAGCCCTGCCAAGGTTCAGGCCTGGGCTTCATGTATTATTCAGTGTGAGTTGTTCAAAGTTTTTATTGCTCTTTTTCTTTCTTTAAGACAGAGAAAATAAGAGGGTTAATGCACTGTTTGCTAAGTGCAATTGGTTGGCTTTGGGGCAAACCTTGGTTTCTCAGCTCGACACTAGGAGTCTGGTAGGTGGAGTGCAGATCTGATCACTGGGATGGACGTCACAGTGATTGATTTGACATTTTGAGGATCTTTTTTTGGTTTATGAGGCCGATAAATGTGGAGTGCATCTGCCGTAGGGTGTCAGTTAAAGGAGGTTTATGGAATGCACAATCAGCTTTTTAGTTATTCTAAATGACTCTATTTGGATGGAGTTCAGGGCAATAGCTTATGATGAATCTTTAGATACATGTTTCATGGCTGCTGAGCAGATGTGATCATGACAAAGAGATTCACACCAATTTGCTGTTCCAGCTGGGTTTTCCCATTAAATTTCACATCATAAAGGGGAGATGCTTAATTTGTCATAATCCAGAACCCTACTCTCAGTAGGAGACATGATAAATTTCCCTTTCTATCCACGATGATATGCACTGTTCCTCACTAAAATGGCCCCACGGAATCCCTGAAGGTCCACCTGCTAAAAGCACAGCTTAGCAGGGCAGAGGTGAGCTCTGCCACCGAGTTTCAGGATAACGTTCCAGCTGCGCTATGTGCTGTCTGAAGCTGGATCTCTGAGGAAAAGATGGCAGGGTTTCCTTTCCCTACTGCTATGTGACAAAACTGAAAATTCAGTGTTATACTTTCAGCCTCCCTATTATGCTGTGGAAGCAGATATTTTTAGATTTCTTTAAAAAAAAGAATTGCATGCATTGAAGGGTGCATGTCCAGCCCTCTTCCATCTGTGCTGCTGTGCTTCAATTCTGCTACACAATGGTGGAGAGCCTTAATACCCCGATAATAAGATAACATCTGGAATCTCATGTTACATGAGTGCCCAAGAGACATGACGTTCATAATCTGACATCTTGGCAGATCTTCAGTTTTGACATGAAGCACTAAATCCAGTGAAATGTATGCTCTAGCTCTCTTTAAAGAACATGACAAACGGGGGAATGCGATGTGCGATTTGCAATGTTCTTGTCTGAATACTGGCTATAGGGAGTTCACAGCTATCTCGGCTGTGTGTGTTATGATTTGTTTTGCGGGACTGTCAGACGGACAGCAGGTTGGCTTGCAACAGTGTCACAAGGTCTACAGAAGCTACAGCGAACGGCACTGTGCAAACACGGTCCCATCTTGAGCTTGCTTATGAAATCGCAGAGCAATCAAATGTGACATCAGTGCTGGTCCCACCCTTCCAGAAGTGCTTAATGCCTAAAACAGAAATATAGAGCTGACATTTAAATGGGATTACCAAAAACAAATTACAATTTATACAAGACAAATTGCATCAAATATGCTTTCATGGAACAATTCTAATTACATTATCTTTTGCTAATCATTAGGCACTAATTCAGCTCAGATCATTCGTCCCTTAAGTGGTTTACGATTTTGCTGTTCAGAGAATGTCACAACAAAAGGGCTCTTTTGTCCTCCAGTTGAAAATGAACAGTGATATTTGAATGTACTGTGGTTGTGTGGATCAAAGGACGAACTATGTGATGAAATGGAATAATTGTGAGACGTTCCCTGGAGCAGAAAACTGAGTGGAAGAGCTGAGAAAGTACAAAAGGAATACTGCATAGTCAATGGTCGTTTACAGGACAGTCGCGAAATAATATTACCTTCATTCATTCCTCTGGAAAGCACAGAGTAGATCTATATAGCATGATGAATGATGTACTTAATCAAAGCACATCAGGATAATTTATTGTGCACAAAGTCATGTTTTCGGTAATTAGGATAGGTCAGAAGTCATTGGCATCTTTCCTGAACCGTCAAGTGAGCCGACTAATTGACTCATTTGTCTGTTACTGTAACACTAGTGCTCAATCTCAAACCCCTTTTGAGTTGGAGTCCTCGGCTAAGCTGCCTTTACCAACAAAACTCCTCTGTCGCCGTTTTGATAAAGCACCATGAGTGAGAGGAATTTTGGCCCTGACCCTTTTATAAGGGGAACAGTGGAGGTTTGAGTCAGCAGCTGTTACTGTGAATGATATCTCAATTCCCTCTCAATTGCCTTGGAAAATAATGACACCATCTTGTCCTAGAGGGAGCAGTAATTCATATGTGATCCCAGAGCTTCATTTCAAGCTGAGATCCATGGTATCTTCATAAAATGTTGACACCTCAGGCGTCATGGTTCAGGTTCAGTGAAATAAAATACACTAGTCATTGTCATGCGTTCTAATCAGAGTATTATGTGATCTGTACTAGATGAAGAAATCCCATAGTGATATTTTGTGCTTTTTTGAAAACGATTTTTGCATTTCATAAAGGAGCATTCTGGTGTGACATGCAAAGCATAGCTGCATTTAGGAGAGAGCTACCAGATAGAAATTAGAGATGACTGCTGAAGTGGTGACATGAAATTTCCACCCCAAAACATTCATTAAAAACTAGGCAGATGTCATAATGTACCATATTTTAAGTTTCCAACAGAATTACAAAAATGAGAGAATGTTTTGTCATTTAAATTTTCAACCTGATTCATGCCAGGCCTGCCTCTCCTCTGAGCCTCATAGATGGTTTGATGACTAACCAGGGGCTTTGGCAAAATCTAAATGGGTTCAAATAAAAATCTGAATTTGAAATTCAAACCATATCCTAGTCTGTAAAAAAGGCTGAAGACAAGGATTGTTTTTAAAATATTGCTCAGTTTAAAAAGTTAAAAAATCACCAATCATTTGCCTGATTCTTGCTATTGTAGGCTCAAGAAGAGGTCTTACGCAATGGACCAATATAGGCTGACGTCAGTGAGGTGTAGCCAATGTTCAATCAAACATCTGAACGAACAAACATGGATTTAATTTGAATGAATTTTCAGGCATTAATGCAGTTATATGACAGCTTCGACAAGAAGTGTCTATTATGTCTAAGTATGCAAATTACAAAGAGTCTTGCATGCCTATATGCATATTAATTTTCATATACTGCTGAAGTAAACAGTTGTCTCCTGCAATGCAGCTGTTGCTGGAATTACTGATGTGTCAGGATTTCCTGTCATTCAGATTCAGTATACTACACGCAAGTAATAAATCCTCCTAACGCTGTGGTGAGCTCCTCGTTCTATCAAATTATGATTGTGTATTTCCACATGCCCATTAGCTTCAACCTAATTGGTTGCAGCCCATAATTGGCAGCTGCTGAGATGGTGATATTGGAAAAAACATAACATGCACTGATCATAAATAGACTTCATTTTGCTTCAAAGAGCCCTTAAGGAATGTCGGACTGATGTCACAGTGTGACATCAGAACTACAATT
This sequence comes from Ladigesia roloffi, assembly GCA_037577295.1. NCBI lineage: Eukaryota > Metazoa > Chordata > Actinopteri > Characiformes > Alestidae > Ladigesia > Ladigesia roloffi. The sequence goes on along the minus strand of JBBKCR010000031.1, from coordinate 5,882,047 downwards.
ACAGCCTTCCTTTAATCTTAACCACAAAAATCACATTGGCTTATTATGTTTGATACTTGATATGCAACAGTAGCATTTTCTCTTTCCTATATTTATATTCAGTAATTACATGGAGATGTGAATACATGAATGCTAATGTAAAGAGGTAGTATATAATAACACTAAGTACTTGAAGAAAGCATAATAGTATTGCTTATTCCCAGCTGAATAAAGCAGCAAGAATGAGCGTGACAGGCAAGGCTCGATAGCTAGATACCCTGACAAGCCCTTTCATCTTTGTACGCTTTTGGCATGAGGTTCAGGCTGTTGGGATTCTTATAGGTTTCTTTTAAAAAAATGTGCTGTGGAGTCAGGAGGCATGAAATACCTTCTTACTTCTTGAATCAAGTCTAATAATTTTTGCATGTTCAGTTAAAATAATGTTGTCTTACCATAGCCAGACTGAGTAGATGATGTTTTATCTACACCTGCAGAGACCCACAGGTCTGTGTAATTGGTATTGGTATTTGCACTTGATAATGACAAAAAAAAAAAAACATTAGATATGAGCACTCCTGGCATGATACTGTTTCTTAGCCAGAGTCATTGTAAAATTGTAGTAGTGTAATTTAATAAACCATCTATGAAAATCTAATATAATTTTATACAGTCCTACAAAAAATGCTGTTGTAAGACAATCTACACTGTGGTGCTTTAACTCCTACTGTACATTTATGTTTAGGTTTATTAGCATTGGGTTATGTTTTGACATCTGGAACTGCAGTAGAATTTACTGTCTAGAAAACAATTCTCAGCCTATGTGTGGCATTTATGACTAAAAGTACTGCATGTTAAGATAAACTTTAATTCACTTGGACACCTATGAGTTTGAGAGACATACTTTACCTACCCACTAATAAGAATGGTGCAAAAAAACCCAACATACTTTAACAGATGTTACTTTGCTACTATGAAATGCTGCGGGTTTTACAATGGTCAAAGAGTGGATTGTACCACAATATATGGACAAAAGTATTGGTACACACCTGTTTTTCAGGTTTGAGCTAGTCCCCATTATTTCTAGGGAAGGGCAAACTTGATTTTTCAGCACACCAAGACATTTTAGACACCATGCTTCCAACATTGTGGCCACAGTTTGGGAAATAACCTTTTTTATTCCAGCAAGACTGTGTTGCAGTACACAAAGCAAGCTCCATGACATGTTTGGAAGATTTTAGTGTGGAAATACCTGACTGGCCCTCCCAGACCCTTGACCTCAGCCCCATCCAGCACCTTTGGGATGAACTATAGAACAGAGATTGCCAGCCAGGCCTTCTCATCCAACATTAGTGTCTGACATAATAAATGCTCTACAGAATGAATGGCCATAAATTCCCACAGAAACTCCAAAGTTTGTGGAAAGCAGAAGAGTGGAAGCTGTTATAGCTGAAAATGGGGGGCCAAAAGTCTAATGAATGCAATGTCATGAATATCCCTCTAGGTGAAATGGTCAGGCATCCCTATATTTTTGGACATATAGTGTGTGTATCGTCTGGCACTCGAGTTCAAATATTGGTGAGAATAAGTTTAAATGATATTTTTCCGCCTTCAAAACGGCTAATTGCTGGAACAGCAAGTTCAGCACTGTGATGTTGCACTCTCAGAGTCAGAAGCTCAGTGTAATCTCAGGTACTGCAGGTTCTTGATTCTTGTGGAGCAATATAACAAGAGACAGCAGAGGGGAGAATACCAAAGCAGAAGCTGCAGACCCAGCAAATCCCCTTACCACACAATTTGCCAGTTTAATCTCCTTATTCTGACCCCATCTTCACATCCCATCAAAATGTGAAATGATGCTAGACTTGAGTGAATCCAACTGCTATATCTCAGCAGGCTACAGTACATCCTGCTTTCAGGTATAAAATGGCTATTTTGTGGCTTTAATATTGGAGTATGAATCAATTTCAGACCAAAGAAATTATGCTTATATAACTATTCTGTTATTACAAGTGGGATTCATAAAAAGCCAGAAAGGCATGTTGAGGCAATATGCTATTTCCATTACTATAGCAGTAGCAGTTTTCATTTGCTCTAGGAAACAAAAGAGCCATAGCATTTTCCAAAGCTAGGCTAGATCCATTCATCTTAGTGCAGCAACCGAAACTATTGCTAAAAGGTAATGAGTAAGTGGCCAAAAACCTTTTTAGTAATAGAGTAGTAGGAACACTGGACTAATAATAATAATAATAATATAAATATTCTCTCTCTCTCTCTCTTTCTCTCTCTCTCTCTCTC
>JBBKCR010000031.1:5855847-5868953 GCA_037577295.1 Ladigesia roloffi | reverse complement strand
ATCTGGACTTGTCTGTGCATGCTTTTTTTACTTGGAAAGGTTTGATGTCCATCCACTTCCATTAAATGACTACCAGATTGCTATGGCTAAAGCTAAAAATCAGCTGTCTCTAGATCAAGGAGGTCCAACCAGTCACACATTCACTACCACCAGTCAAATCACTGGCCGGATAACCTGGAATCATCTGCACCTGCTTCTTCACGCCTCAAAGCTTTCAGCTTTCAGATAGACCCAAATGACTCACAAGTAGGTCACTGTGTGTCTTAAAATACAAACAAAAATTCACCTGGAACACAGTGCCTGGGGAGCAGTGTATGGGGATGCTAACTTGCTCAACCCGTATCTGTACTGTACAGATTACACTGAACTCCAAAACCAACATTAACCCTGCATAGACTTAATCATGCCCGTGCGTTTTTTGTATGTGCTGTCGTTTTTTTTGGTATATGCAGGTAAATACAGTAATAATTAAATTTACAGTAATAATAATACAGGTTTTTAATAAAAAACAAAATGAAAAACACTTGAGATGCTTCATAGGCGAATTTCTGGTCTGCCGCATCACAGGGCAGCAGCCAATCAACAGCAAGAAGAAATACATGACTTCTTGGACAGGCTAATTTCAAACCTCCCAACTCTGAGTACAATGGTATTTCACCACCTAGACCCACTTTCTTTGTGTTCTCTCATCAATAACTGAATATTAACAGAAAAATGATATATTTCCATGAAAATAATGTGACATCGTGGCCTCATCCGACCATGCCCCATCGTCCTCGTGCTGGATGAGGGGGCATGATGGACGAGGTCACATCTTCACAAAAGCAAAAAAAAAAATGCGGAGGATATCTTCAGTTTCCATGTTAGTGTGAATATTTCATGCTCATCTTTAATGATGGATTTATGGCCATTTCCAGAACCACTGTACAATCCATGATTGCAAAAGACAAAATGTCCCATTCAGTCAGAAACAAACCTGTGTGTGGTCTCAAGCACAATAAGAGGACAATAATCAAATATGCCAAAGGCCATTATTTCTGCAAAGAAAAACAGCAGTGAGGGCTCGTCATTGTAGGAAATAAAACTCCTTTGCGCTCATATCAAAGCTAGACTGAAGTTTGCCCAGAACCATTTGGAACATGTAGATGAATTTAGGAAGTCTGTCCTTTGGTCTGATGTGACATGGACACAGTTTTTGTTTGGGGAAGGAAAGGAGAGGCCTTCAAACACAGTTCTCACAGTTAAACACGATGGTGTGAGAATAATGCTTTGTGGCTGTTTTTTGGCTTCAGGGATAGGAAACTTTGTTCCACTACTAGATGTAATGAAGAAAAAACACTGACATTTTAAAGGATAATTTAAAGAAATCTACTGCCAGAAGTCCGTCACAACCTTAGTCGGCTGTAGGTGCTACCACTGTGAAATGGACCATTTTAACACCTCAGCCAAAAAGGTAACACCAAGCATTGGTTGGAGTGGTGTAAAGTACACCCATTAGAGTTGTGAGCAGTGAAAATGTGTCTTCTGGGATTATGAATCATGCGTCACTATCTAGCACAAAATGCTAAATACTGGAATTGGCCCCCTAGTTCAAGTGGAGAGTAATGTTAAGCCTTCAAAATACTGTACAAACATTATAAGCAATTATGTGCTTCCAAATTTGTGGCTACAGTCTGGGGAGTTACCCTGTAAAGAGCCCTCTGAGCATATTTGGAATGAACTGGAAAGTCAGTGTTGATTTTGTTTGTTTGCTGATTATTGATATATCTATTGGAACATGATCTGCGAACAGTGCTAAATATATCAATTTAAATGTGTTTATGTCGTTGATAATTTAAAGCCTTAACTTTGTCAGACCTAATTACAACCGATTTACCGTACCTAGAAGCTAAATAGCAAAAGGTCCACAGACCTATGCTCTTTTTGATTGATAGTGGGGTGTCTGAGTAGACCTCTTGATGTGTGAGAAATGTAGCAAAAGCCACTTTTGGCCTAAAAGGGGCAAAACATTAAATATTCTCAGGGGCTTCAGGATCCACTGCACCACATTTGAGAGATGACATGGCTCTGCCAAAGCGCGGAAACAAGTGAGGAAGATTGCTGTTATCTCCTGAAGGACATCTGCACAGGCTGTTTACATAGGGCTTCCCAGATCAGTGAGGTTAATCTAATCAGAAAGCGCAAGCAGGGAAACTTCCTTTTCAATCACTTCAGTAATGGACATGGGGCGAACAGAGCTTCCTGGTCCAGCATCCGTTTGGTCCAGATTGAAAAGTTCTATTTTGATAAGGTTGTTTTTCCTTCTTTCTCAGTTCCAAACTGACATCCTGTTCTTTGTGAGGTACTTGCAGTGCTCCAGTACTCTAGGCATTATGCTCTTCCATATCCAAGTTCGAAATGAGTGTCATTTATCTGCCTTAAAGTGGAAATACCTTTAAAAATTACAGTGTGCTTTACTTGAAAAAGAGCAAAGTGAATAGTATAATTCAGTGGCCACTTTGATAATGGATAGAACCAAAACACAGCACCTCTTCAGGCTATTTGTTTTTACTTGATTAACCCTCCAACCCATTCACTTAAAAAGCCTCAACATCTTATAATTCTTATTAAGCCTTTTTTAAATCAGTGTTGAAAGCACCCACTCGATTTAATTTTTTAGCACATCCTCATAATATCTGCCTCATAGTCATTCTTAAACCAGTGTTTAAACAGTATTAATGTGTTTAATTAATTCCAAATTTAAGTAGGTGAACAATTGCAATAAAAAAAGAATCTGTATCAATGTCAGATCACAAAGGCACCATGACTAAAATCCATATTAAGGAGTGGTTGGTAGAAGAAAAAAAAAATCAATGCAATAGCTGATTCCATTCAGTTTCTGAGCTAAGCTCCCAAAGCCCTTGGATGGTTTTAGGTAATGCACAGCTACTTGAATCTCATTAATGATCAATTTGATGTTTGCAGTCCTTCATATTCATAACATAATTACTTCAAAAATAATCACAACGGACGTGACAAGGAAGCCCTTTGAAATGTAGTGATGAAGAAGCTTAGCGAAGGTATTATCTCTTTGAACCTTTCATGTTGAACATTACAAAGCAGTGTTTTAGAGGGCAATCTAAGATGCCCTTGAAATGACAACCCTACAAATGATTAAACTGAAAGGGATGAGGGCCAGAGGACAAAAAGAAACCATTCACCGTCCCATTTGCTACATCTAGAGAAGATCCGTACTAGTATGTTTTTTAATTGACGCAGAGAGTGGCCAATGTCAGTGTGACTTCTTTGATAAAAAATGGGACAATACAAAGCGTAATGAAATCCAACCCTGGATAAATCATGACTTAGTGATGTTGAGTATAATATATATGTATGAGGTATATGCTATAAACAGGACACTGTAGCTTACATTCGACTTCAGTGCTAATTAAACTGCATTGATCTTTCAGGAACATTTTCTAGAAGTCATTCAGAACCAAGAGTTTCTCCTTCTACCTACAATGGAAATAGTGAAACTACTGGCTAGTGATGACATCAATGTTCCAGATGAGGAGACTATTTTCCAGGCACTTATGATGTGGGTGCGTCATGATGTGCAACACCGACAACGAGATCTGGGAGTGCTACTTGCATATATCCGCCTACCCCTTCTTCCTCCTCAGGTTTGCTTATGATACCCTATTCATAGTGGAACATATCATTTTAAGCAATTTAATGCAATCAGTTAGTGCTGGGGAACATTATATTTTTTTCCAGCATTTGAAAGTTTGAACCGTTTTGTTGTTTTAAATGGGTTTATAAGCTTTTTACATAATGTTCTCTTTCTTAAACTAAAAGTATTTTCTGTGAAAAGTGTGAATTTATTACCATTTTATCATACAATGACCATAATTTCCGAAACCATTAGATGAGCTGTTGAGTGATAATAATATTTATTATGCTCTAGCTTCTTGCTGACTTAGAAAACAATAAGATGTTTTCTGAAGATCTGGAATGCCAAAAGCTACTGATGGAGGCCATGAAATACCATTTGTTGCCAGAGAGGCGCCCAATGCTACAGAGCCCAAGGACCAAACCACGCAAATCCACCGTTGGGGCTCTCTATGCAGTTGGAGGAATGGATGCCTCAAAAGGTTTCCTTCCATTTACTGCTTTTACAGTCAATTTGCATGTTATACTGAATAATAAAACTTAGCTATGGTCACATATGTATGATATTATTAAGACTGTAAACTCATATATGACTTTATTAAGGTAATATAAGATCTGTAACCATTTGTCATAAGATCTGGGGCAGCTGGTAGTGTTGTTGTTAGGGTATTCACCCAGTAATCAGGGAGGTTTTAAGGTTTATTACAGACCTAGAAAAACAGAACTGAAAAACTGTTTGGACTAGATTTACTAAAAAAATATTCCATATTAGCGCCAGTGGTCATTTTTTTTTGTTCCAGCTTCAGTGTCAGAGAAAAGCAAGTATTGTGATATTGTATTGTTATACTTTCAACAAATGTGTTAAATGTGCATGACATTTGCATGTTAAAGTTTGTTCTAGCAGCTACAAAGCTTTATAACTATGCTAGATGCTATAGCAATGTTATGTTTCTTTATTTTTAACCATTTTAACATAATATCTCACAAATATCCAAATATTTAAAAATGGAGTTGAATCACATTCAATAGCCAATCATGCTTTCAGTGAACCCAGAGTAGGCTAAAGGGCTAAAAACTATTATTACTATTATTGAAAATAACTTTCAACATATCCAGACAATAGAACATGCAATATTAAAACATATATACAAAGAGACATGCCAAAATGCAATAAAATAAACACAGCCTAACAGACTAAGCACATGAAAATCCCAAATGTCAAAAAGAGACAGAGACAGAGTAATGCATTAAGCATGAAAACAAATAAAAATAGAAGGGACTTGTTAAAAGTAATTCATTAGCAACTCCAGGACTGTCTTTCCAATCATGGTTGAAGATGGCGGGCTTGCAACTGCTATGATGTCAGTGTGCTGGTGCACTGAACTTTCTGAGCGAAAATAAAAACCCACCAATCAAAATATAAATTTTCCAATTTTGGACATGCCATGAATGCAGCATTACAGTTACCCTGTTTTTTTTTAATCTACATTCACCTCAAATGTGCAGTGGGAAATTACACACACTAAAGTTTTGCAGAAACCTGGTAACATTCATTGCTGGTTAAACCAGAGTGTAATTACTCTGAATCAATTTGATTGAGCCAATTAGACAGATAGGGGGCACTATCCATCTTCAATAATGACTTTTAAACAGAACGTTCAATTGGGAAAACAATTGGCTGATCCAGCCTCTAACAGGTGAATCACAAAACGATCTGTTTCTGTGTTTTCAGGATCTACAACAATAGAGAAGTATGACCTTCGCACTAACACTTGGATCCAGGTTGGCATCATGAATGGCCGGAGGCTTCAGTTTGGCGTAGCTGTGATCGATAACAAACTCTATGTGGTAGGAGGGAGGGATGGCCTCAAGACGTCCAATATGGTGGAGTGTTATGACCCCATCACCAAAGTTTGGTGCACCATGCCACCTATGTCCACCCACAGACATGGCCTAGGTTTGTTTCTTTACTTCTTATTAGAATTCTGCCTGCATCGTCTGTATAATGCTAGTCTTCCTCACTACAAGCAATTCCAGCGCTTCACCGTATAATTTCTTTGCTTCTAGGAAAGGAATAAGAAAAAAAGGATAACATTGCTGACTCATAGGGAAAAAACTATGAAGTTAAAAAGCCAAAATAGAGGGTCTTTGTGGGCAGGAAACATACTGTATTTTTCTCTTATCACTACAGCAACAGGAATCACCCTCATCGCTAAGTGCCTTCCTGTCAGCCCACTCAGGCTTGTCCATAAAACACAGATGACTCATTCAAAACGTGTTTCGACAGTTCAAACCATAGCTAGCACCCCGGTTTGTTGACGAAAACGAGAATGGCTCCAGAAGGTGAGAAGTGTATTGAATACTAATAATAAAATAGATAATATGTTCAATAGTAGTGGAGAAGCAATTCCTAGAGAAACTTTACTCAAGCCAAGAGTCAAGTTGAAAGAACAAACAAGCCATAAAAATAACCAGAGGAAGAGAAGAGCAAAAGAAGCATCTGCAATACTGAGGGCTGACCATGCAAAAGAAAGTCTAACTACCTTACATTGTTTTAAAATCAAAACTATTATAAAATAACATAGTGAGAAACTTAGTTGGGAATATGCCTGTAGTATCTAAAGGCCTGTTCACACCGGGCATTAACATGCATCTTTGGTACTTGGACTGCTTTAAGTACATCAGTTCATACCTGGAATTAAAATGCCCCTCCACAGGCCTCTTCAGAGACTACTTGTATTGGATCTTACTTGACCATTCTATATGCAAATAAAAAACATACAGAATGACCATTTGCAAAGACAAAATACATTGTTGTTTCTAACTAGCTGGACGCACCAATGTAAATCATGAGCCTAAAAGAAGAAAATAAAACTTAGTAATTTCATACCAGTGGTGTGCAAATTAGTATGTAGGTCCTCTGTTACAGAGATCCTATGCAAAATAACAGAAAAACATGCAAACTTATCAATATTTCACATCTATTTCAGTAATTGCACTTGGGCAAATGGAGCACAGTGCAGACCACACCATTATCTTTTTGTCAATCACACACTGTCAGCAAACCAAATAAGAGTCCAATTTTAAATGGGATTTTCAAATGCCGCCAGCTCCATAAATATTGGCACCTTACATAAAGATTTCTAAAAAGTGATGAAAAAATGTCTGGGTGGTTCATTAGCTTTGTCAAATGTTGAATGTATGAAGTAAAGGACTTTTTGGAATACAATAAGCATAATTCAAGTAAGCTAATTGGAGGAAACCACACTTGTCAGAATTATTGGCACTTTTTATGAACATAATGTAAAGTTTCAGATTATATTTCACACTTTCTGACCTCTTAAGTGTACAAGAACTCTCAGATTTTTGACCATGAGTCAGTGCAGTAAAAACATGACATGGAACAGAGGCCAAATTATTTTAGTCAATCAACATGGGGGAAGATTATAGAATATATAAATGAAATGACATGAAAATGGGTTGACCTTCAGAAATACTGCAATGTCTATAGAAATAGCTACATGCCAGAAAACGATCATGTAATTTGTCATTTCAGGGGGTTAATAAAACAAGAACATTTTTTACCCCCACGCACAGTGAGAATGATTGTTAGAGGTGAGCGTATTTGTTGATTTGCTGAAAATGTTGGCAATTTGGAGCCCCGAGGTAAAAAAAAAAAGACAAATGTACTAGACACAACCTCCATGCCCAAAATCAGTTTGAATAATTGGAAAGTGGGTTTTATGGTCAGAACTGAGAAATGTTATTTACACTCAAGGTGAATTTGGCATAAACACAATGATAGTTAAACAGAAGAGTATGTTGTTAATTATGGTGAGAATATGAGATGTTTTGGAATGTTTTTCTTCCAAAGGCTCTTGTAGGAGTACAGGGCATCAAGAATGCCTTGAAGTTATCAAGAGATTTTAAATGTCATAGCTGGATCTTTCAGCAGGTCACTGATCCAAATCATACATCCAAAATCACACAAAAATGCTTTAGTGTCAACAGAATCAGTCTTTTGGAACAGCCATCCCAGCCCCTTGGCCTAAAGCCCACTTACTCATAAGATGTGTAGTAAACTGAACAGAGAAGTCCCATGAGGAGGACCCTTTCACCCTGGAGGATTTGGAGAAGGACTACAGTCTTTAAACGAATTAAAGCATTATAGGATGAGGCTAATTGGTGTCATGCTGGCAACTAAAGGTTAAACAGTATAGTAATTGTAAGGCTGCCAATAATTGTGACACCTCATTTTCTTTTCTTTCATTTTCTTTCTTTCTCTCTTTCTTAAAATTGACTTCTACTAAAAGTTAGATGTTTTCATAACTACAATGTGAGCTTGAACTTATTCAAGTCAAGTCAGGTAGGCATATTGAACACAAACATTTTTATGACCTTTTTTATTTGCCCATTTCTACCCGGGGGGCCAGTAATTATGGACCTGACTGTACATGGCAGGCAGTTTTATTCCCAATTTGAAGAAAACTGACTGCAGTGTTCTTCGGCGTAATTTACAGCGCCTTCATAAAACCGATGCTCCCAGGTTGCACCATGAGGTCTGCGCAACACTGCAATATCAGAGTCATTTCAAAATGTCGGTCAAGGGCCAATTTATACATCGAGAGCCAAAAAGCAACAGCTGGGGATTTATAACAGAAGCTTGAGGAACCTTTTCTGCAGAGGTGGCAGCGAGATGCAGCATGAATACATAATGCATTCTCTAGTGTCTTGGCTTCCGTCCTCAGGGTCCAGCCACTGGGAAATTTATTCAGCTCCTGGTGCTTTGTTTAAGGGGAAGCCCTTTTGATTTTCATCTCAATTAATTCAAATGGCAGTCCCATTTAAATGTGGTTGTTTTTCTTTATAGCCCTGCTCACAACAAAAAAGGCATCTTTTGAGAGATCGTTCCGAGCCTTTGCAGATACATATCATTACTATGGACAAAAGCACATGGTCCTTTTTCTTTCATTTGATAAGGGATTGCTGTGCTGGAAGGCCCGATGTATGCAGTGGGAGGTCATGATGGATGGAGCTATCTGAACACAGTGGAGAGATGGGACCCCCAGGCCAGACAGTGGAATTATGTGGCTAGTATGTCCACTCCTCGCAGCACTGTGGGAGTCACTGCTCTAAACGGAAAGTAAGGGATTTTCTCGTTTGCCGTCCTTGCAGTTACACAAGATATTACACACATTTTTCTCCCTTACAATATTTCAAAAACAGTTAGATGCAGCATAGAGAAAATTGCTTTATTTCATGCAGCACTACATACATCAAGTATGGTATGGATACATCACTGTAAAGGGTAATGTGTGACTTACACTTGGGGGGTGATAATGAGAGGCAATTTTTCTTTTGTTAATAGGGAATGGTAGCTAGGATGCTATTAACAGGTACACAACAGAGTGATTTAAAGTAGATCAGTAAGCATATTCTCTCTGTATTTTAATAATGTTGTGTAATTTTATTCATCATTGCAAAAGTGGTAGATACGAAATGGGCCAAGGCAAAAGTGGCGTCCCCTGTGTCTCTGGTGTAAATAATACCCATGGCTTTATTTCTGTGTACAAGAAGCAAAAAGCTGCCTTTTATTTTTGGATGCAATACATTTTAAGTAAGTGCATGCACACATACAAAGACAGAATGGAGCTTACATTACTAAAGGCCCAAAACAGAAGGATAATATTTGAAACAAGATTTTATATGTAATTTGATTGGAAAAGAAAATTTTAGAGGGTAATTAAAAACAGTTTTTTTTCTTTTCAGGACCAGTCAGCTGTATATTTCACTGTGGATAAACTGCAAAAATACCAGAAAGGTGGAACTATTTCTATTAGAATGGGTTCACATGGGACAACTGCTTGGTTTCTGTTGAAGAAGCAGAATCGTGCTCAAAGGCTTCTTACTACAGTTTTGAAATAAAGAGCAATAAATAGACAAAGATCCTTTGCTTTGGATGTTGGCTTTGGATGAAAAGCTGCATGCCCTTCTCTTGGACACTGTTTTATATACTGCTGTTTATATACAGCAAATTACATTTTATTTAAACAGTTTACTTATTGGCACATTTTCTAGTTCCTGTATTTTTGACAATTAATTTAGATTTTAGCTTTAATACTTAATCTTGACTATCATCAGAGTAACAGAAATGTGATCCCATTACTACTCATATGTTTGCTTATTTAAAAAAAAAAAATTGTAAATCAATCAAAATACAAATCTACACATTGCAATATCTCCTTTAAAATGGTAGAGAGTTGTGTTTTTCCACATTACTATTACTAAATAAAACTAAAAATACATTTCAACACATTGTTTTTTACAAATGAAACAGGTCTTTGTTTACATTTATTCTAAATTTTGCTAGCAGAAAGACACACCTTCACACAGGGAAAATGGCTTAAAAAAATTAGCATAGGAGCCTTTTATAATGTCCCGTCAGTGGCCGCTAGAGGCCGTCATTTTCTGTTTAATTTTAGTTAGAATTATTAGAGCTTTTATTTTGATACCGAATACACCGGCCTTAGGTTTTTTATTCCATGTGTATCAGCTGGCCGATGTGATCAAAGAAATGAAATTTGGGTTAATATTAGTTTGGAGTCCTGTGCTATGTGTATTTAGTCCTTTTTCAGGTGGCCCTAAGTTGTTGATCCACCATCATGCTGAGTAAGCTTTGCGTTTCTCCTGTCTCCATTTGTTAGTGCCTGTTTGTTTAAAATAAAGAAATAGGGAAGTCTGCGTTTGCGTCTGCCCTCATGCACGTGACACCTTTTGCACATTGCCGTAACAAGCTGATTCTTTGTGCAAGCATTAAGGGCTAATTATGATTACTTGGTTTTTCAGAACATTTTCTTCATAGTGACAGAAATTCCTGACTGGGATTAACAAGGTCACTCCTATATTAATGGATTTCATAAAAAATGCAATTAATTAGGTAACTATATGGGAACGGGAAAGCTCACCCACAGCTATACGTTTATGTGTTGCACTTCTTGGTTTATTGATGTCTCATGGGTCTACTCTTAATGACAAAGCATGCTGAAGGCACTGCCTTCGGTATACAGTGCTGCCCTGGAATGTCTGGCGAGAGAAGAAATGGGCTCTGAGACCAATGAGTCTCCAACGCCTTTTACATTAGAGCCACTTCAGAGTTGTTTGAAAAACTGACAGAGGTCGTGCTGATGTTTGTCCTATCCAAAGAAAACAGGCCAGCTGTACGTCTCACGGAGAACATTGACTGACGCACCCTGGGGCGTTTCTGAAATCAGGCCAAAAACACCACCTTCACGCCACACATCAAGCCTTGCGTTCTACTTTCAAAGTGATTCCAAGTTGTTCAAGCAGCAGCTGAAAAAGACCTCTTTTTATGAACATACACCTAATCTATATGGACAAATGTATTAAGACATCTGATCATAACACTAACAGAGACTTTCATGACATTACATTCAAACATGTAGATTTTTATATGGATTTAGTCACACCATTGCAGCTATAACGGCTTCTTTTGGAATTGCTTTGGGAATGTGTGCCCATTCGTTTTGTGGAGCATTTATGAGGCCAGGCACTAATGTTGGACAAGAAGGCCTGGCTTGCAATCTCTGTTCCAGTTCATCCCAAAGGTGTTGAATGGGGTTGAGGTCATGGCTCTGTGCAGTCCAGTCTATTTCTTCCACCCTGAACTCGACCAATCATGTCTCTGTGGACCTTGTTTGTGCACTGGGGCACAGTCAAGGAAAGGATTCTTCCCCAAACTGTATCTAGGTTGGACTCATGGCGTTGTCCAAAATATCCTATGTTGAAGTACTAAGATTGCCATTTAGGGGCTCTTCGTTTGTCAAAGTAGTGTATTTATTAGTAACTGTATAGATTAATATGTTTATATTATGTTTATGAATTTGATAGATACACAAGAAGTATAAAGATATTCTGGAGAAAATCTGATCTGTGCTTTGAATTCCTTATGCTATCTGCAATTCATTGTTTCAGACTGTTTGCTGTGGGTGGTCGTGATGGGAGCTCTTGCCTGCGGTCCATGGAATGTTTTGATCCCCATACAAACAAATGGAGTATGTGTGCACCAATGGCAAAGAGGAGAGGAGGTGTGGGTGTGGCCACATACAACAGTTTTCTCTATGCAGTCGGCGGCCATGACGCACCAGCTTCCAACCACTGCTCTCGTCTGTCCGACTGTGTGGAGAGGTAAAACTATGCACTGAAATTCTCCCTTCAAAGCAGCTCTGTGCTGTGCTTAAGGCATGAGAATAAGCTGGGCTGCAGTTCATGTAAGGTTTTTCTGCCTGCATCAACACTGCACACCTTTCCCAGGGAAACTGCAGTTACCTTAGCAGTGTGGAATGTGTTTTTACAGCACCTTGATATACTGGTTTCACACCCCCCCTGCTGATGTTGCAGGGTACAGCAGCCTTCACCTGCAGCATGTTGATTTTCTCCGTGTTAGACTTCCTTGCAGTTAAATGGCGTGGCAGGGTGTTGGATGAATTACCCCCTCCCCAAATAAAATATAATAAATGAGTGAATAACAATAAGCCATCAAAGAATTCAGTGGGGAAAAGCGTTTTATTGAACTGCTTGATGTTTCTTTACACTAGCTCTGAAATGCTGCAGTAAATTAATCAAATTTACACCCAGCAGATGGTCATCGGAGACGGTCGTAAAAATGACTGAAGGGAATGCTGCTGTTTACCCATGCATCGTGATATCGCTCAGTAGGCCCCGCTATTACACTCGACAAACCTAAAAGCGCAATCAGTCAAACAGTGGTTTTAATGGACTCATGCTATTGATTGATTTTATGGAGCCACAATTGCTTCCTTTAGTCCACATGTATACAATACTGTAGAACAGAACCAAAATACAATGACCACTGGTCTCCACATGTAATTACCAAGGAGCTTTTATCAATTTCTCCTGCTGTAACAGTCAATGGACTGTATCACAGTGGATTCAAATTGCTCTGAGCTGGATTTGAGACTAAGACTCTCTCCTGCCCTGTCTTTGCAGGTATGACCCAAAAACAGACACGTGGACCACAGTGTCATCTCTCAGTGTGCCTCGTGATGCAGTAGGAGTCTGCTTGCTTGGGGACAAGCTATACGCGGTCGGTGGCTATGATGGCCAGACATACCTAAACAGTGTGGAGTCCTATGATGCACAGAACAATGAATGGACTGAGGTAACTCTAATCAATGCTAATAATTTGATTATTGTCAGATTTTGGGTGCTGCTCATTTGCTGGTCAACACTCTTAAAAAACTAAGGTGCCACAAATAGTTATTTGAATTATGCATTAGAAGGACTATATTAGTATTTCAAGCCTTTTTAATTGTGAGAAAATCCTTTTACACAAAACTCTACATTGTTTGTATTCTTCTTCTTTTAGCAAATCTTTATTTTCAGATTATATTTATTTTCTGGGTTTAGTTTATTTT
>JBBKCR010000031.1:5827999-5838137 GCA_037577295.1 Ladigesia roloffi | reverse complement strand
TGGCCACTGGTGCTCTAACCATGTCAGCAGATATTAGCATTCCACAAGATGGCAACACTGATTCATATTCTGATCCTGTTCC
This sequence comes from Ladigesia roloffi, assembly GCA_037577295.1. Lineage (NCBI taxonomy): Eukaryota > Metazoa > Chordata > Actinopteri > Characiformes > Alestidae > Ladigesia > Ladigesia roloffi. Next base: position 5,838,055 of record JBBKCR010000031.1, on the reverse strand, counting down.
AGTTGTGACAGTCGTTTTCTTCCAAGTACAAACAGAACAAAACAGGGTAAGGGAGAGAAGGCAGTTCAAAATTCTTCTCCATACAATGGAACCATGATCTTCTTGGGATACAGTAAGAATGAAATTATAAGGGACAAGCAATAAGATGTTTCTGATCCTTTTCACATTACAGTATGATAAGGATTAGAAGCTACTGTTTTTTTTTACATGTATATCATATTTTGTATAGTCTATTTTTTTTATATTATTGCTATAATATTGCAGTATTTGTTTTAATTGGTTACACAGTTTCTACTATATTCTCTTGTACCGTCTACTGCTGCTGAAACAATTCAGATCTCCAACCTGTGGGACTAATTCAGTGTTATCTATCTTATCTAACTTATCTTATGTACATGGCTGATAGCATATGGACCATTATAACCTTTTAAAATGAATAATTTAATAATTATAACATTAAACTGTCAACCACATTTTGTAGATGCACCACTGAGTGTTAACTGATTAAATGCTGTCCTTTTGTATTTCTGTTGTATTTGTATGCCCTTGTCACCTCCACCAGGTTTTACATACCCAGACATCAATATTATAACATCTGTCCCTGAGATGGGGAAGACAGAAGTAAAATTCATCAGATCTGGGCTGGTCATGTCAGTCCATTTCTGTCCATGTTATATATCGTTATACCTTGACATCATCATAGATGGTGACAATTCAAAGACACTGTGAAAGAACTAGTCATAAAATGACTCAATACCCGGCGTAGATCAAGTCTGATGCTATTCTCAAGAACTCAATAAACTCATGATGGTATTCTCAGTATCCAGGTTCAAGAAATTTAATGCAGATTTTGAAAATGTAATGGGTAAAACATTAGTGAGAATATTAGTATGCTGACTCATTTAGAAGCCTATTAGAGTACATGCTTGTATGACTTTCGCCATAATCTGCCATGATCACCACTGTCAAATCTGAGATTATCATGTTAGCCCCAATTATAGGCGTTGTCACTTCTGCTATTGCTCACATGCTGCGTCCATTTCCAATTCACTGTGGTTCTAAGTAAAATGGTTGATCCTGATATTATGGAGAATTTAACTATTTAGTTACTACTCCTTGTCTATATGTTTATCTGAGTATTTGCTAGTTGAAAGGTCCAGTCTAGAGCAAATGGTCTTGGAAAAATAATTAATTAATTATCTTACAGCACAGGTTCCCAACTGTGGCCCTCTCGATCTGGACATTTCATGGTTTTCTTACTCTTACACATCCTCCTTAGACCAGGAAAGGCTAATTAATTAGCTGATTAGTCGAATCAGATGTGTTCGGAGCAAGGAAAACAATGAGAAATGCAGAGCAGAGGTCCTTCAGGACCAGAGCTGGTAACCTCTTATAGGATCTGACAACAGTGACAACAGAAAGCAAAGGGTTGTTTAATTCTATGCAGCTTTCCCTTTCTTCCTATGACTCTCTTTCTTATGAGGAAGCTATGTTATTAGACCCCCTGTGATTTTTAAACCTGTACACAGTAAGCCAATATTTTCCCCATTTTAACATCTTGTTTGTCTTTGATTCACTTTAACTGGGTCCTAACGGTCATAAAGCTAGACTCTGATGTGATTTGCTATGTAGTATTCTGTGATGTGCCATTGTGTCTTTCAGTCCCATTGTTGTGACAGAATTCACAATTTTGTGCCGTGTTTTCATCCATCAACAATTCTCTCAGTAATACCCAGGATAAATTATATAAACATGTCATAAACCACAAACCTCTGAAGTCGTGTGGCATTCTGTTGTTGGTTTCAGTTCCAAATTAGCAACTTTCAGTTGAAGTGTTTATTCTTTAATGAAAAAAAAATATTGTAATTTTCCAAAATCCCTTCTGCCACAGAACAGAAATGTTTGAAACCTGATAAATTTAGGAAAAAATGTGAATATTGCTTAACCCGCTCTGTTGAAAAGAAACTTAATTGAAGGATGGCTACTCTATAACAGCTCCAGCCACTCCTACTCTAGGCTACTGCTGCCAAAGCAAGTTAACCACCATATTTGACAAAGCTTGCTCGGGGTATGTTGATGGAGTCGCTAGTCTGACTGTGTGCTCAGACAAAGCCTTTCCAACCACTCTCCTTTCTAGCTCACATTTTTAAAATATTATTAATGAAGCAATATGCACCATGACTGTAAAGTAAGCCTCTACCCTCCCCGGCATGTTTCGTTTTCTTAAATCTTAATGTTAAAAAGCCATCAACTTCTCTGGTGAGCGTCATTAAAAAGCAGCAGATGTCATCACAGCTGATTAATCAATATCATGGATGACTTCTTTCTCGTCAATCACTCACTCTGTGCTATGCAACACTCCGGTAATAAAGATTATAATAATCTGCAAGTGAAGAAGAATTTACTACTTATTACTTTATGTGTCAGTTTAGGGTTTTATTTCTTACATTACATTACATTCGAGGAAACACTCAAGTTTAAGTCATTGTTTTCTCTTTCTTGGCAATCATCTGCATTACACTGCAAACTAAGAAGTGCATCCCTCTTTTTTTGCGTAAGGTGCATCATCATTGTTTAATCAGGTCCTTATGTTGTCAGTAGAATTAGCTTGCATGCAGCAACATCCGACTCTAGTACTTAATGAAAACACAGATCAAGTGACATATAAAACGTATTGTGTTTGAAACATGTTTGCTTACTGCAGGCAGCATGTTTAAAAATGCCATACATTTTTCCAATAGAGAAAACATGTTCACCCATACTTTCTAAATTGAGCATGATGGCAACTATAAAACGACAACATGATTCTTTATTGTTCTATTGATAATTCCTACAGCAAACAATACATCCTGGCAGCTTGCCTAGCCTGTGATATATTTGACAATAAATACATCCACACAGGTACATCAGTTGTGCCACTACCAAACTTCTGATTGCAAAGGCAACTCCCTAAGCATTAAACCACCAGCTGCCTCCAAGAGTTCTTTCAGAATGGTGCAGTATTTAACCATAACAACCTTGTCATATGTTTAAATGACACTTTGTATTGACAGTTATTCTTTATACTTCTCTTTACTGTGTTCCTTAAAGAATATTCTTGAAATGGATCTATAAAGCACCAAACAAGGTTCAAAGTTACTTACAGAAACTTTCTGGCACTATATAGAACTCTTTTGACTGAGGGTGTCCATTAGGCTTGCTTTCTACTACAGCAATATTCAAAAAACCTGCCCCCAAGTACCTGCCACAAAAAGCTTCAAAATGACTCACACCATGAAGAAGTGAAGTTTCCTAGTGTTCACAATGGGGAACCGTCTTCCAGAGGTTGTGCCGGCACTGTTCGAAGCAAATTGACATGTCGAAAACAGATATATCTCTGAGTGCATTTCACTCTGGTCAGTTTAAGTTATGTTGAAAAAAAACATTTGTTTCCTAATTTTCGTCTCCGGCCATTGGGTGCAGAACACAAATAAAATGTGTAGGCTGAAGTGTAATAAATTAGTATGTATGGTCATTACATGGCTGCAGGAATGTTTCTTACAGCTCGATTCCTCGCAAAGCCTCGCATTAATTCCTCAGTCTAATCCAAATTACAGGTGAGGATCGAAGTTTGCCAGAAGTTCATTTATATTTACTGCACTACCTGCCTCTGATTTTAGGAATGGAACATTTGGAAAGTACCGAGTTAATAGCTGATGAAAGATTTAGTTTGGATCTTTGCTTAATAAAGAAAAAATAAATATTGATTACCAAGAAATCAGCCCAAGGCTAACTTTAACTGGGTGTGGGGGGAGTGTATAGAGGAAAGGGGCATTTAACATAGATGAAAATCTAAATTATTAAAGCAAACATGAATTAAAGAAATATATTTGCACAGTCCTCTGAGCAATGATCAGCAGCCTGCGTAAAAGAAAGTGCAGCGACAAAGAGTCAGGGAGGTTATTTAGGTGTCTCACTCTTTTGTATGATGTGCCAGACATGCTGCCATTGACTCTGCAGTAAGTCCACAGATAAAGAAGACTGTGAGTGAAGCAATGAAAAATGTTCCTGTCCTGGAGGCCTTAAGAAACTGGATGGTAGCTCATCAGCCTACCGCACTGTGCTCTGCGGTGACCATTTAAAACGAACAAAGCCCTCAGTGTCCATATAGATGCAGTCGGAATTGATATTTTGTAAGTGTAAGGTCTGAAAATGCGCGCTATGTTCCTTCAAGGACTAAGAGTGCTTTCACACGATATGCATTTCACAGAGCACTTGACCATGAAGCCATTCAGCAACACGTTTCCTTATTGACACATTAAATAAGACTATTCCCAGGGCAGCAAGTGTAAAACAAGTGACCAATACTTTTGAAACTTTCTCTTGATATGACCATGCCTTGTATACAAGACTGGTGTCGGATATGCAGCCAAGGTCTTTATCTCATGGCACTTTGTTTATGGCATTACATTTCATTATCCTTGGCCTCCCAGGACAACAGGCAGTGAGAGAAGACAGAGACATTTCATTTCATGCTCTGTCTCATAACCTCCAGATGTTCACCTCTAAAACATTTCCAGTGATACAAGTAGGAGCTTAATGGCCCAAAAATCGCCTGGAGCCCAGGTAATGAAGTGCAAGCTCTGTGCAGTTTTAATTGGGCCTTTGGACTGAAATCACAGGTAATGCGCTTCATGCATCGCGAATTTAAGGAACAAGAATAGTTTTAGATAATTTGTTTGTGCGAAAAGAGGCCTCCCTCGTGCGCCACCAGCCATTTAATTGTGAGGGGAGCTGGGTAATATCAAAGAGGAGAACTGGCCTCAGCCACGCATCATCTGCACAATGACATCCAGTGTCTGTAATTACTCACTGCTCTAAATTAGACCCCCAGTTCCTTGTGTCACACACCAAGGGCTCGAAGGCGAGGGCATGGGCAGCAATTTGATGAATAATGCTTGTTACTGCACTGTTGAACATTTTTTTGACAGTCCTGTCAAAAATGGACAGAATGTTGATCTGTTTCAAGCTAGTTTCACAGAGCATATCTCTGCACTTGGGATATTTGACGCCTAAGGCATATATGTTTTTCAGCTTTTGGGCAATGAGGGAGTTCATATTGGGATTATAAATTACATCAGTCATTCCAAGTAAACAGTACCACCAGTCTTAAAGTAACCTTTTCTGAGTGAATGAAATGATTGGCCAGTTTTCTAACATGCTAACACCATTTTGTTGCTGTATAAAAAATATTGAAACTTCATTAGAGACAGGAAAAAATTAACTGTCCATTCATCATAAAACATAAAAAACAACTATATTAAAGAGCAACAAAGGATAGTGCCTAAAGTAGAGCAGAGGAAAAAACAGTAGTGAACAGGCAGGAGGAGAGAAAAGAAATCTGTTTTATTAGATTTGAAATATGTGTCCTTCTAATTGCAGCATTTGCCAGATAGACTTTTTTTCTTTCTTTTTGTCCCAGGAATTGGCTACTTTCTGAATGAGTGATAGACTAATACAATTTAATGGTAACACTTTACTTAAGAGTAATATTCATAGAGTTATGTGGCACCTACATATACTATGATAAGAGCTTATTACAGATTGGTTGTCATAATTGCTGCTTTAGTCAATTTTGACCTACAGCTCAGGAAGTATCATCATATTAATCAGAAATGTTCATGTTAGCTTATTTCAGTTGTCATGAAAGTCTTATATAAGTTTCTTGTGGCCTTAGGAATGCTACTATTCAGTGAAGTATCACTACCTGAATGATCTTTATAGAACCAGTATTCTACGAATAAAGCTCAGGTAAAGTGTAGAAAAAGCATAAAGACATGAGAATATGATAAAACAGGTGGTTAATGTTTCTGTGTTTCGTTTGCACCTGTTTTACAGCTTCTGACCTGAATTGCAGCTTGTCAATCTAAACAAACAATAAAAACATAGACTTGAATCTAAATGTTTAGAAATGTAAATGTACATCTCTAAAAACACATGTGTGTGTATGTATTAATATATACTAATAAATGTGTGTGCCTGTATCTATATAGGTATATACATATAGGTACAGACATGTTATAATTGTAATATTTTACAATAAACAACATAAATGTATATAATAAGACATTACAAATAAATGACATTTCATAATATTAAAATCATATTTAATAATACTTAAGTCACTAAACAATATGTTCACATTTCTTACACTATTGTGTAAGGACTTTTAACATAAGCTTTTGTTCATGCATTGTACTTGACAGATCTTTAAAGATGTAATGATTAGATCCCACTCAACATAAGCACATAATCCAAGATGAGCTTGCTAGCGAAGGTGCTAGCATGACAGGCAGCTGGTGCGAGCCAGAGCCCCAGCTGCTCCAGCCCCACCTCTGTTCAGCTGTCCATGGCGGAACAGCCTTTGAACAGCCCATTACCTCCACACAGCACCAGGGAAAGCAATCAGCACCAGAGAAGCACATCTCCTGGACCAGATGGTGTGAGAGATGAATCACGCCATTATATTAGCGCTTAATAATTTCTCAAATGAAGCTAATTAAGCCGACTCTCTTTCCCCCTTTTCAATCACCAAACATTGCTGATGGTGAGGCCACGCCCACAAGAAGTTTGAAACGACCGGTGTCTTGGAATGGTGAAAGGAATGAACGTTTTGACATTACCTCAGCCTCTTTATGCACCAGATATGTCTCTAATGAGGATGTTGCATTAAAATTTCATCAGGCCATTCATCAAACACATCGAACTAGCTTCAGTGCTTAAACTGAGCCATTCATCTCACTGGGCACCTTCGGAGAATAGCCTACTTTTTTTTTTTTTTTACTGTTGCTTAGGTAGTACTGAAGAAAGATGAGAGAAGCAAAATGCTCTTGACAGAATTTCTCTTTGCAAACAAAACAAGTGACAATAGTGTGTTTTTGGAATGGCATTTCAATTGTAAAAAAAAATTTGAACTTGAATTTTGAAATGAATTGAACTGTCATTCAGCATTAAATCTGTGAGAATCTGAAGGTAAATACTGCTTGCCAGAGATCTCTGAAAGGCTGGCTACACATGTTTGTACCATGAATTTAATATAAAATCTAAAAATAGAAAAAAAAAAAGGTTAGGACTTATTAGAAGGATAGAAGAATCCAAAACTAGAGTGAGAACCTTATAACCATTAGAATAATATTGATATATAAGTGCTTGAGGAATTTAATTTTCTCAAATAATCGCAAATTGATGCTATAAGACAGGCCTGATACTTAATTTATGCTTTTTGTGTAATAAAATGTATGATATTAAATATTTATGAAATATTTTGCTTGCAGACTCGTACTAGTAACAACATACTTTTTTTTATTATACTGCATATCGTCACTGTCTGGCAAAAACTGGTAAATCCTTTTTTGGTCTTTGGTTTTTTCATAACTCAATACTATTGGTCAGTCTCCACATGTGTCTGTAAAATGTAGAAATTATTAACCAATGAAATGTGTTGAAAATAAGTATACCAATTGTGATGACACTGTATTCATTTAAATAGAATACACATAGTTTTTTGAGTTTCCTGAAAAATAGCCATTTTGAACATATGAGGTTTTGGCCAGGCATCGACGATATACTGCCACAGTAGACTACACAGAAGAACCATATGGAGGAACGTTAAAGAAGCAGGTATCCTTTAGAGTTCTTTTTGTTTCCAAATTAAAGATTCAGAAGTGGTTCTTTAAAGCAGTGGTCTCCAACCCCCTGGCTGCGGACCGGTACTGGGCCATGGGCCATGTGGTACTCGTCCATGGGCTGCACAGAAAAAAACCCCAAACTTAGAGTATTTCTGTTTTAATTCTGTTCTATCAGAATCTAAACGATAGTTTATTTTGAAAAATGACTGGATATCCTTAGTCTATATTAAAGACTATGTCTGATATTTAACTGGTTCATGACCAAATAAAGGTTGAGGACCCCTGATCTATGTGTCATAAACCCCCCCTCCCTCCGACCCCCCCGCGCGGTTGGGGCACCACTGCTTTAAAGTACACATAGGTTGATGTACTGTGCATTTGCACTGCAGATTTGTACTCGCTTTATACAAAAAGGTTCCATTTATGCATGTCATGGAGTATGGTTTTGCAAAAAATGATTACTGGACAGAAAGTGCCCAGCGAGCTTCTGCCAGAGAGCAGCCCCATGAGGACACAGGTGATGATCGCTACATTCCCACATCGCATACTAAACACCCGACAGCTAATGGGACCTCACTCCTACAGAGGCATATCAAGCAAATGAACCCTGTGATTAAATATCTCACAAGTATCACAGTGACTATAATAGACATCTCCAACTACATTCAGTGGAGTCCTTTTTTTTCTCTTTCTCGAGTGTAATTTGATGACATATGTTTATTTCAACTCTTTATCACCCATCCAACCTTTTTTTAATGTTTCCTGGCAGAGAGAAAAAAAGAAAAAGGAAGATAATACAAGTCCAGAGGGTTTGACTGAAATCGTGCTGATAGAAATCTCCTTTGGCAAAAGGACAACAGTAATCACATTCATCTAATCTCCCATGACAGATTCAGGACATGCTTTTCATTACAGCAAAAGTGGATAACTGAGCAATAAGCACTGTTTCAGAGTTGACTTAAACCCTGCTCTACACTAACAGAGACATCTTCTTCCCTATGTGGTCTATAACCCACACACACTCAGGGTTCAAAGCAACAAAGGAGCCAAATCTACTTTGGACAAAGCCAAAACTCCTCAAAAGTAGTTTCTGCACTGATTCCACTGCTTTTAAAAAATCTGGGCAAACATTACATTACATTCACTCTTTTTTTAACAGTTGAAGAAAAGACATACAAGAAAAAAACACTTGACACTTTCATATTTCTTGAAAGGACCATTATTTTATAAATAGAATATTTATTAAAAACCTGTTAAAAAAACACAGTGAAATGTAAATATCCCACACCAATTAAAGCTCTTCACTAGCACGTCAAAGGAAGGAAGCATTTATTAGCTTTTAACGTCACAACATCATGTTTTATTGGACAATTTTCCTTGCATTTTAAGAGCCTTCATTTCAGCTGGTTCCTATAACTGCCAGTGGAAAAGAAATAATAAACAACTTATTTTTAGCACGTTTAATAGTCCATGTGTGTACCTTGCAGTCTTAGTAGGCTGCAGCCCTGTTCTGACCCACTCCAGTTGATGTAAAATTGAGACTTGTGTGTCAGGATGTGGCCATTACTCCTCAATTAATTATTGTGTGCTTCAGTTCAGCTCCCACATGGAGTTACTTGAGGAATTCCAATGAGCCTTTTAGTTACACTTATTCCCCATGCTAGCTTCCTCGCTGAAACACTGCTAAAATGGATAAACCCAAAAGAATAATTTATGATAACTGGAGCTTGCAGTGCGTGTGGAATTTATATTGCAACTATAATAAGTACCAAGACTCACTGACATCATCTTTCAAGATTTAAGATTGCATTGTTTGTCCTAGTGAGACATTTGCTGGACATGCTATAAAAGAACACAGATGAACACAAAATTTGTGTTAAAAATACACAGCTAAATATATATTTTATAAGTCTTTATTCTGTTCAATCATGCGTAAATGAAGTGGGTTACAAATACATTCCACTTTTCGAATAACACAAGAAAAATCCCACAAACTCACGTTCTGCAGAGGATAGTGTCGGATTGATTTAAATACATTGTGGCACATGGTGGCAAAACTAAAGCTCTGACATCCACATAGGGTCATGTCTAAAAGCATATTTCACAGTGTACTGTCACTACTAAGGAGGCACTCAAGCAAGCAAGTTCATGTTTGTGACAGCTGCGGCCTTGCAGACAAATTAAGATATTTACCAATCAAGAGAGCAGAGTTTGCCTCTTGGATTGGATTCACGTGTGCTAGTGGTATTGCTCCTATTCAGGCTATATATATATATATACACACAACCATGGACAAAAATAAGAGACATTTTCTTCTGGTTATTGTTTTTGCAATTTGTGGGAGTGTGTGTGTAAAATTTGCATGTCAGTATTGTTTATACACTACTGA
>JBBKCR010000031.1:5812031-5823040 GCA_037577295.1 Ladigesia roloffi | reverse complement strand
GTGAGTTATTCAGTTTCTGTTTTGGGTCCGCGTACCTGTTTAAGTTTTGTCTTGTTTACCCTTTTGAATAAAAACCCAGAAATGGAGTTTCTGTGTGGACCTGGCTCCCTCTCCCTCACCCGAGGTAGTGAACAGTGCACGGCTCGCAGCCCGCACCGTTACAATCAGAGAAAAACTCTCATGAGCACTGCCTACATGCTCGGATTTAACTTTTCCAAAAAGCTAAATCGATCTCAGGTTGCCTCGGAACAAACCTCATTAATAATAGTATTGCTTGTATAAATAAAAACATTATATAAAACAATAACGCCACAGTGCATGCAGTCAGAGTAAATATGTTTCAGCACATTTTGATCTAATTGCTTGGCTGTAATCAGAAATGAAGAGAGGTTATCTATCAAATTCTGTTGCTGGGCAATATCAAATCAAAAACAAATCTTGGATAGCAGTTGTGATTAAGTCTGAGAATTAATATCAGTTCAACACAGTGCCACAGTTTTTGCTATGAGGTTGGGTGAGGGGTGGGGACTATGGGTGGGAGGGGGTGTCCGGAGGCTGCTAATGAGACTTGATGATGTTATTTCCCTTTTATTTTCCTTTGAGCAGGGTGCACATCAAATCATTAGGTTTATCTTCAGCCATATTTAATAAATCTCTTAGACAGCTGACCAAACATGTGATAAAGTGGTCAGGGGCTGGCGAGTTTACTCAGGGGACACTTCTCTGGGCTGCAATACAGATCATCTCTTCAAAGATGCGGACAGTCGCTGTGATCTCAGACAAGATACGAATCAACCTTATAGTCCGACCCTGACTAGTCAAATTGATTAGCTGACCACATTTGACAGTTTCGCTGTCAGCCTCTCCAAATCTATTACTCTAATGATCATATATCAAATATTCAAATATGGGTCGTGTCGAGCAGGTTAATCAGAAGGAAAATAAATGTGTAACCCATTAAACATGTTGTTTAACATTTACCCATGCCTGCGTCATAAAATAACTCTCACTGGATGGACCATTGGAAATAAGCAGAGCACACTAAGGGATTAAAGAAGCTTCAAACAATGTAAAGGCTGTATACCAATGAACTCTCCTAAAGCATTCTAACTAAAAACCATTTAGGAACCTTTGATTTTAGAGTGTTCCAGTCTTTAAATTGCCAACAATAACAAAATCTAATTAACATAAAATACATACTGCATTTAGCAGGCTAACTCAAAAATGTCAGATCAAGTCAAATTTAGATGTTGAGGGTTTGTGACACTGCTCATTGGGAAAAGAAGAGTAGAAGCTGTTATAACTGCAAAGGGGTAACAATTCTATATTAAAGTCATTGTTTATGAATGCAATGTCATTAAAATCTCTGTTAGTGTAATGGACAGGCGTCCCAATACATTTGTCCATATTGCGTGCATTTATTCTCAAAGTCTGCTTTTACTAGCTCCACTTACTGTATAAGTTTTCCATAAAATCCATACAAAAGTTTCCATAAAAAGTTTTCCATAAAAAGAGTCCAAGCCCACAAAGAAAATAGATTTCAAATTATTTTACTGTATGGCACAACTTGTCAATGTTTTGCATTAATATCTGATCATTGTATGCCAGTCACAGTGATTGATTCAGTAGCTGCTCAAAATCACACTTCACCCGTCCCCTTCAGCCCCGCCTCTGCATCTGCATTCAGCTGTCTTTCCTCTGGCAGAATATTTAAGTGAGTAAATTGTTTCTGATGGATGATGTCTCTGCTGATACAGACACTGTGTCCAGACTGTGTCCAGGGTATGGAAAATAGTACACAGATATCTGTCAAAATGCAAATTCCCCCATTTTTAGAATAGCACTGCCGAAATTATGAGGCAGTAAGTAAAAGTGCACTAGCAGACCATGTTTCAATGACAAAGTAGGCACAACTTGTGATGTTGACAAACACTTCAGATGGCGAACAGGGTCACAAGCTGGTTTATCGCTTACTTTTGCTTCTGAATAAATTGTGATGCAAAGGATAATATTTGATGTTGGACTTCAGTTTGTCTTGAACTCACCAGCTCAACAACCAGGGTTAAATTAAGCAGTGTTAAGAGCTAATCAAGCTAATTTGTTTTAAATCTACATTTGATTTTCATCTGAACATTTGTTAAAACACACTCTGCCAAACCAGTCATCATACTGAGTGACATAATAAATGACAGAGCAAATATTGAATGACATAATGATAAACCAAGACTATCATCAGTGACATGAATTTTCAGGTTATCTTTCAGATTATCATCTAATATGATTACTTGTGTTTTTGCTCAAACTGCATCATTTGAATTCATAACTGTTTATACATGGTTCAGATTCAATAAAGCTCTCTTTTCTTTGTTCTCTCTAAACTACGCATGAATGTTATCAGTCATTGTGACATGGCTATTAAACAGTTCATGGGCCTACTCCATAATTTAAGAATTATTAGATTGATTCATTGATGCTGCCTAACTGAAAATACAATTCTGAAACACTGTTAATATTATCTAATTATACATATATTTTCAAAGGTGCTCTATTCTGATTATAGAATCAAGGACACATATTGCCTGTAAAAACTGATGCTGATTCTGATAAAATGAGAAAAAACAGAGCAATGAAATGTAAAATAGGCCCCACGGTGGCATAGTGGGTAGCGCTGTTACCTCAGATCTCCACGGTTGTGGGTTCGAATTATGGTCCTGGCCTTCTGTGTGTCTGTGTGTGGAGTTTGCATGTTCTCCTCATGGTGGCATGGGTTTCCTCCGGGGCCTTCAGTTTCTCCCACAGTCCAAAGAAATGAATGTCAGGTCGGTAGGAGATTCTAAATTGGCCATGTGTGTGTGAATTGTGTGTGTTTGTGTGTGTGCGCCCTGCGGTGGGCTGGCTTCTCGTCCAGGGCGAGTCCCTGCTTTGTGCCTGTAGATCCTGGAATAGGCTTTGAGTTCCCATGACCCTAGTAGGACATAAGTGGCTACAGGGAATGAATTAATGAAAAAATCAAATAAAAGATGATAAAAAATGATTTAAAATTACCCTGATTGTTTGGATTAATAGATAGCCCTTGACGCTATTCAGTTTAAAACTTGCGCCATCCTGGACAACCACATGAGAAAGGATCCAGATTCAGTTTACACTGTTATCTCAAATTAGAAGGATGAATCTTGCTATTGGCGGATTTGTTTTGCAATATGGCCACTAACGCTTCTCATTCTATAACATTTATTTCACAAATTAAAGAAGGTTTGCATTAGCGGTATCTTAGCGATGTGATCAGTGCAAACTCTTTGGCTGTGCACTCAGGGACATTAGTGACATATTCAAAATCACATGAATATTGTAAGAGAATTTACACATGAAAAATAAACAGAAGAGGTATTCACTGGCAAAAGAGCAAGATGGTAATATCAGTCAGGCATAAATAGAAAAATAAGAAATATCTGCAACATTGGATGCAGGTTTAAAATGGATTTATTATCCAGAATGCCACAGAAAGTTCCACTGAATTGAAAGGGCCACCTTGATGTTCAGGGATCTGATATTTCCTCATAGCGACGTCTGAAATAAATTAATGACTGCCTTCATAATGCTTCTGGTTTACCTTTCATATGATTTCTCAAGTAGTCTGTGACAGATTGTATTTGACAATAGCCTTGTAAGATTTATTCTAGTATGAGCTACAATGCCCCCAATGCTTAAATGAAACCATGAATACATCACACCTGACATCCTGAAGAGTCCAGCCTTTAAGTCTAGCAACAATATCCCTAAATGTATGATCAAAGCTCTTTAAAAAAGTGGAAACGACATTGGCGAATATTATCCTCCTGTCACCCTTTGGTTTAAGGACTACCATTCCCTGCGGAAGCTACAGAACAGCAAAAACTTTATTAATATCCCTGCATGGATTTATTTTGGGTTATAATGGCCAGCAGACTATCCAGTATTTCTTATATAATGGTGTGCAATAATGTCCTGTATAGTCAATAGCAGTGTTGGTTTATAAACCACCTTTCAAATGCTTTAACTACCAACAGAGAAGTTTTTTTACATATTTTTCCATTTTCCATATTTCCATATTTTCCTTCACACTTGTTCTCCATTTTCGAGATGAATTCTAGATACTAATTGTGTTACAAATTCCCCGTACAGGACATGACTTCTTCTTCTTTTTAATTTACAAACTGGCAACAATGGTCATAATGCGGACAAATGTGACAAGCATAACTGAAGCCCAGTGGAGGTGAACTGCCTTTCACAAGCGAGATATTTTTCCCCTCGTATACTTGGTCCTAAGGTGCCCCAACACATGTTCAACTGATCTCTCCCTGGGACTTAATGAGCTTCAAAAATTCATAGAATATTGATCAGCTGGCAAAGGCAAACACAATATCTAAAAACCACAATGACTTGGGGCGAGATGCACTATCTGCTAGAAACAGCCATGTCACCCAGTGTACATAAGAGGACCAATATTGGAACAGAAATGAGGTCAAACGAAAGGTGCCTACTTTAAAATCCAGGCTTGCTGACAGACTGGCTAAATGGCTGGAAAAGTTACTTTCACCCATTGGGCTATATCAGAAAAACAGGCCTATTTAACATGTATTACTGCATCTGCAGTGTTGACTCTTGTAACTATATTATATTCTTAAACTAGTCCACCTAGTCCATACCTCCAAAAACAAAAAATAAAGAAGACTTCCATGCAGTCCAATTTGTTCTTCAGCATAATACTCTCCTACAGTGCAGTAATTTTGAATGCATTTTCAACCTCTTGGTCCAAAATTGGTCCACTGTTTTGCCGTAGTAAAATAAATCTAGCAAAAGGGATAAAAAAATGATTTGTGTCTCTTTCAAGCACTTGAAACACTCGATTGGCTTTGAATTACGATACTCCCCATGTTAAAAGCAATTGCAAAGAGTGAAAAGTTGTTCAAGCAGATGAGAAATACACAATCAATGCAAAAGTAATTCATGAAACAGCTACACACTTCCGAGAGGGTGTAATTTCCATTTCAATATGTGAAGACTGTTGAGGGAATTGGATTGTTATTTCGTCTCCTCAGCGCTGTAGTCTTCTTTCTTTTTGTGGCAGATTGACACAGAATAGCATTTTCTCGACGTCAGTTTTCAGCCAAACACTGCAACATTGTTTGATTATAGTATGGTTCGCTGATGCTCCAGTCAAGACAAGTCCTAACTAAAATCCGACAATGTATTAGTATGCATCTAAAAACAGAAGGTCCCAAACAATTCTTAGCTTGGAAGTTTCTAGGACTGATGTAGATCCTTCACTTTGGGTGGATCCTTTTTTGGCACCTTCATAATTGATTAGATATCTACCAAAGTTTGTCCATCAAAAATGATGTCACTGAAAATCACATATTATCAGATGCATCATTGTTTCAGGTTGTAAGAACCTCACGTTTGCTGCTTGATAATAATAACAGTGTATCCTGCAGTCTGATGTGATTCTATGTATGGTAAATACAAAATGAAAGTATCAATGCAAAAACTGATTTGTCTGATCTTGTACATAGAATATGAGTGTGCTTAGAATGAGAAAGAATCATATTCCACTGTAAAGGACTCAATGCCCTCTTATAGTGTGGAATAAGATGCACATACATAACACAGATCTAAATACCATGCAGGGGATTTGCATGCAGAACCCTCTCCTGGCACTTGAAAATGTTAAGAAGTTCCCTTGATGTGCATGATGCCACTGTTGCCCCAGTGGAACTGAACCAATGCAAAACCTTGTCAGATCGTGTAAGGAAACAGCGATAGAAGGGGCTGTTTGATTTGGCTGTAGTGCTTATGGAAAGGAACAGGTCCCTCTGAAGAGGCTTTCATATGCTTCCCTGTAGCAGACGGAGAGGAGAGACCAGACTCATTTGAGAATTTCCAGCGGTGCATAAGAAGACAAAGGGGGTGGGGCGGTGAGGGATGCTTAAGGGGGTTGGGGAATGAGGGGTATGAGGGGTGGGAGGAAGCATGTACAGCTGGATGACAGTCCAACCTAACATTACTCAAATTCATGCACATTTTTTTTTAAATAATGCTTGCTATGCACCTATCAGTATTCATATGAAGTCATATTACATTAATGTATATATTATCTTATATTTGGGGCTGGGCAAGTAATCTTGCTAAAATATTAATTTGTACCCTGCATTAATTATATAATATATTACAAGTGGGCATTTTTACACAGGTGAAGATCTCACAGCACACAGAGTGAAACTATTCTCTACATGTAACCATTCAAGTGAGAGGCCAGCAGTGATGGTGTGTCAGAGGAGCACTGTAACTCAGTGGCAACACTGGCAGTCCTAGGATTCAAACCCACAACCATCAGATTGACGTGGCAACTCCCTAACTCCCTACCAAACCACCAGCTGCCCTATATATTATATTGTACTATATTGTATTGCTCTATTATTATTAACACAGCATAACATGATGATACTATTTTAAATAATATACACTAATTTACAGTACATGCAAATATCCAAATATCTGAAATATAAGAAGCAGATATAGAAAATAAATAAACAAGTAACAAAAGATCTAAAGACCACTGTTAAAAAATTAACATTCGCTTCTGTCACAAAACTTTCTTGCAGATATGTGTGTAAAAATATTTTAAAATAAGTTTACCACAACACAATATGATAATTTTAGAAGGTCCAGAAGGTTTGAGCCTTTAATATACCCTTATCCTGCTGTTTTATGTGTTTTAAATAACATTTATTTAGTCTAATTCACAAGAAACAACCATACTCGGCCTTACATGTAAATTCAAAAGGTTTTAAGGACGTTGTATTGTAATGAACTCTGTTTTGATTGTGTACTCTGTCTCACAGCCTCATTCAAAAAGTGAAAAGTGAAAACGACCATTCTGTCATACATGAAAACATCCCAGCACACAGTGTGAGCAGTGTGAACACAGCACCCGGGGACAGTATCTTACTCAAGGGTACCTCAGTAGTGCTAAGCAGTTTTGGGAATCAAACCAATGACTCCCTGCTTGCAGGGCATATATGCTAGCCACCAGGCCACCAGCTAAGCAGTATGGGCTGAAACCTTCACTGTAACATCAAGGTGATCAGGCACCACAGAGCTCCTGTAGGTGGATTTATGCAAATCCGTGTGCTTTTGTGACATCACAAAAAAAAAATACTTTCAAACCGGGCTGGTTTTTGCACCAATTGGAGCATATGGGCTGGGGAGTGAATGGTGCATTTTGAAAATTCCGTATTTTTGTAATTAAAGTCTTATCTCATAAAAGTGTGAAAAGTTCCAGGCCAGAAACAGGCCAAGCAGATACACCTGTTTACACTGCATACCAATAGGTGAGGACTAAAGAATATGAAATGTCCAAAACTTTGCGCAGCCTTGTACTTTCACATTACGCATAGGTTGGAAAAATACTGCATTTGTACATTCCCACACTGAAAATAAAGAAAATAAATAAGTAAGGAATTAACAATCCTCTGCAGGCAGTAGAAGAATGAAACTTGAAGTGCTTTAAATTCATAATGAAAATATGATGCACTTGAACTACTTGGGCATCTTAATGGGAACTTCAGACATTTGGTTTTAAAGAGATTATCTTTATGTATTTCCTGGTACATTCAAGGCATTAAATGCCAGGCAATGATGTGAAATTAAAGAGCATGTGAATTAACGGCACTCTAAGCCGAGCGGACTTGTTAGTGTGAGCAAGGCCTGGTGACACAACCATGGCAAAGGCTGTGCCGTCTCTTCCATTTAATTTTCCAAGCCACTTCCTCCACATAGTTAGGAGAAGAGAGTTTTGTTCTGGTTTGATACACTGTCTAATGAGAGGTACTAAGAGCTTGTTGAAATTGTTCCCTCATAATGCATTCTGAAGTCTTAGGATGATGAATATTTCTGTATGTGCAATTACTGAGTTTAATATATTCCAAGGATCCTGTCTTTCTTCTTCTCTTTACCCTATCTTCCTTCTTCTACTTCTTCTTTTTTTAAATCCAGTGCGTAACATTCAGAAATAGATTCTAGCACAAAATCCCTTTGAAGCTTGCATGTGGGGTGTAAGGATGCAGAACTGGACAGTTAGACTTACTCTTCTGATGATTTTTACTTTTTGTGCAGATTTGGTCCATTGCCATGGTCTAACTTTACTGGCTTCCATATCAGATAAAGACTGAAAGTTTACAAATTCTGTAACTATATAAGATTCAAGAGAGCAAGAGATCATTGTAAATCTTGAAAGTTTCTGAACTCGGGGTTTCAGTTTGTTTTGACTTCCACTGATAATTAATTGCATTAAATAAATTGCCTAAAATTGTGCTGGTCGATCTTAGTCTACTAAACGATCTTCGAATCCTTAAGACCGTTGAAGGTGTGCTTTAAGTCGTGTATTTTGCAAGGTGGGAGAACATTTTAAGACGTCTCTCAGATGTTCACATGAATTTAAACTGCAACTTATATACAAATCTACTTTTCAGGGCAATCAGACTGGACAGACTAGCCAACGGTGGCCATGTACATCAGTGAACATTGGGTAACCATGACCTTCTCCCCTGTATAATGGTTTAATGGTTGTCCTTTCTTGGACCACTAACCAGGTTTTCCACACAATACCTGCTGTTTTGGAGACACTCTAGCTATGACAGTGTGACCTTTATCAATGTCACTCAGATCTTTGCACTTGCAAATTCTCCTGATTTCAACACATCTTCATCATAAGTGTTGCTGCAGAAGGAAAAGTATTGGAACACACCAATTAATTGTGGCCCCTTACAACGAGTGGAGGGTAATCTTAATGCTTCAGCAGTCCAAGACATGTTGGACAGTGCCATGCTTCCAATTCAGTGGACATAGTTTAGGGAAGAAGCTTTTCTATTCCACCATACTGTGATCCAATATGCAAAGAAAGCTCCATGAAGAAATGTTTGGAACAGTTTGGTGTGGAAAAACCTGAGTGGTCCACAAAGAGCCCTGACCTCTACCCCATCCAACACCTTTGGGATGAACTGGAATGGAGTTTGTGTACCAGGCCACCTCGTTCATCCTCATAAATGCTCAACAGAATTTATGGGCAGAAAATTCCCATAGAAATAAAGCAAAATGCAGAAGTGGAAGGTCATAGCTGCGACTCGATACTAAAGTCTGTGTTTGACTGCAATCTGATTAAACATCCTGCTAGTATAATGGCATTGTTCACTATACTTATTAGTGGTGTTAATGCTGTGGCTGTTTGGTACAAATCTTAAGGAAGCAATTCAATTCTTGTTAGATTTGAACTGAAGGAACAAAGCTGACTTCACAGCTACATAGCAAATCAGTTTTCCAAAATAATGTTGGCATGCTTTTTAACCAGCATTGCAGTTCTAGTGAAGCAGAGATACAAAACCTTGGTCCACAGAAAACTCCATGAATATCTGACATTAGAAGTCTAAATCAATTTGCTAATCTCTGTCATGCCACATGTTTTTTGAAAGGCATGATAGAAACAGGTGATAATGGACACGGCACAGTGGGCAAGATGTGTCTAGTGTTTACCTATAATCCGGGCAGTCTCTCTTCCTAGAGGGAGGGTAATATTCACTCAGCCCTATCATCAAGATACACTGAGCTGCTTTATCTGGTCGCTCAGCAGGCTGTATGCATTTGTTTCACCCAACTGTCTCAAACCTTTGAATTCCGGAATTGTGTTCAGCCTTGACGTCGGATTGGATCTTTACAAATGCATATATATGCAAAGGCAGCTCCTTGCTCCTGGCAAAAGTAAGGAGAATGCAGTTGTATATTCTGTCAAGGTGTGCCAGCTACTTTCATCCTGAGAGAACAAGACTTGGTAATCCACGAGTCCATAGTCAATCTCGTTTCTCCCCAAACTGACATTTGAAACTTGACATTGTACATTTTCAGCAGGCAAAATCAATAATCTGTGTCAATTTCATCACATGCACTGGAGTGTATGTCTTTCAGTCTACCAGGCAGAGTAGATTCATTCTATTTGAACAAAAAATAACCCTTTTTGTTCTTGTTCCTGAAGCTTTCATTCTTTATTTTTTTCTTTCATCATTTTCACTCTTTATTTCCTGTTTCCTTTATGCATTATCTTCGTTTCTTTCTCTTTCTTTCTTTCTCTCTTTCTCTCTTTCTTTAATTCATTCTTTCTTTCTTTCTTTCATTCATTCATTCTTTTTCTTTCTGTATGTATATCTGTCTTGGTTGTTTTCTTTGCTCTCGTATCCACAACTGTTCCAAACAACTGTCTCCTACCTGAGCAGAGGACAACAGAACAAATGTACCAGCTTATAGAGAGGGATCCTATTCACTGTGGGTCTAATAATATAACCTTGACATTAATATTTCATTAAGGATCTGATGCAAAATGTGTGCACCAACATAAAATGCCTCTATGTTGACAATTGAAGAATTGCAAAACTAGTCAAGTGAATTTTTGTGATTATTCTGACAAAACTGTGAACATGCCATCCCCATCCCCTATTATCCCCCAGCCCCTGCCGTCCCACCATCCCATAATGTGGCAAATCAAAGCATCAGCACCAGACAAATCTGGCATTTAGATTTGGTGTTACAAATCATCATTCAGCAGAACATGGATGAGCCACTCACAAATAGTTTCCTTGTTAATTGAGGCCTGATAGACATACAATTTTAATCTAAGCGTTCTACTCAGAACTGGTCTGCAGTCAGTTCAGCGGCAAATAAAGGTCACAACATTCAAGTTGCACTCAGATATGCCAACTCTGATAAAGAGATCCAAATTCAAGCAAGTCTCTGGTTAGGGAGTATTGGGGTGGGCCCAGCAGGATACTGAATGATAGTCATCGGATGAAAGTGCTACTGCATTAAATGTCTCAGTGTATTCTCATTAGCAAACTCATGCGGAACAGCATGTTCGGGACTCAGACACAGTCTCAGTTTTTAAATCCAGGCTAAAAACACACCTGTTTAGTCAAGCTTTCTGTATT
>JBBKCR010000031.1:5800673-5811931 GCA_037577295.1 Ladigesia roloffi | reverse complement strand
TCTGTAAAGCTGCTTTGTGACAACCTTGTTGTAAAAAGCGCTATAGAAATAAAATTGAATTGAATTGAATTGAATGTGCATATTGCAATTAATATTTAAACACATTTAGTGCATAAAATTCGTTTTTTTCACACTACAGTGATGTGCTGTCTGATTATAGTACAGGGCAGATTACTATTTATAAGGATCATCTTTATTAACATTAATAGTCATTCTTTTTATTCTTTTTTTTGGTTGCATCTTTACATCAACATATGTGACTATGCAACACTGTTAGATGTTTGTCCTTGATGTCTCATGTGTTTAAATTACTAATGATCAGCCTGATATGTTTGCTTTGAATCTACCTTGACATATTCATTTGTGTCTTCTCTATTAGGCAGGCATTTATTTATTTCTTTATTTATTGCAGACCTTGCCTCGGCAGGGTAGCCGTGTGGGTTTGTGACGACGGAGCGGACGCGTGGCAGCTGCTTTCCATTCTCTGTCTGTCATAACAATAAGGCCGTTAACAAAGCTTCATACATTGCACCGCTGCATTGCTTCTGACAAGTCCGGGGAAATTGTTTGATTGATGAACAAAGTCTTCTCCCATTTGTAATTAATACGAGAGGATGTGAAGTCACTTTCATAGCAGACTGAACTATTCCATTAATTCAGGGTCTGTGTGGAAGAGGGGGGAATCCCAACAGACAGAGGGGGCAGGATCTCATTTATCAAAGCACACACTAAATACTCATGACATTATTAATGGATTTTTCTTGCAAAAACGAGGTGAAATGATTAAAGAGGTAAGGGAGGAATGATATCTATTTGTACTGCACCTTCTCCTCTCATGTTTGTAATCGCGTTTGACACACCTTTACACCATCTTCTTTTCTTGCACGTAACTACCCCACGCCGTTCTGCTCTTTATCACTGAGCTGTTCTGCTGCCTTAATAGTATTTTTAACCAGACGCCATTAAAAAGACTAAATGTTTCTCATTCTCCTAATTTTTCCTGTCCTAACTAGTGCACCAGGCTATTTTTTTTTTTCATTTTCATTTTCAAGGACATCTCGATTTTTATGCTTCTTTTGCAACCCATGAACTCAAAGGTTTTTTTTTTTGTTGCAAAAAATCCAGTCCTTCAGATTTAAAAGACTCTTTCAGACCTTGAGCAAATGATAGGGTTTGGATCTGGTGCACACATGCAGTCTTTTTCCCGTGAACAAAAATTAAGGCAATAAGGAAGTATTGCTATGTTGTACAAGTGGAACTGTAGACTGAAGGACAAACTGGAATGGGTATCTGCAAAGAAAAGTGTTTTCAACTATTCCGTTTGTGCTGGTATTAGGTTATTGGATGATTCAATCTGAAAATGGTTGAAAATGGTACATGTCACTAACCCTGCATCCATGCTTTATGGTGCGCCATCATCTGTTATAAGCTGAGGCATAAAACCAAAGCAATTTATAATATTTCAAAGTGCAGAATGCCGTTCTTAAAGTTAACAGTTTGAAACATATTTCTAACACTTTTCTGGGGTGGAAAGGCTTTTTTTCCGAGCAAAGCTCAGTTGCAGAACATGGTGTAATTTTGATGGCTCACACAAACCGGTATTGTGCTATGAATCATTGATTATACATCAGTTTAGTATGCCGCACTGCAGACTCCGCATTGGGTTCAAATAGAGGAAAGGCAACCTGAAGTCCTTGATCAATACAAGCAGACCTGGGAGATATCTGTCAGGTCCAGGCAGAGGACTTGGCACTGCTCCTTAGGGCCAAGGCCTAACCTTTTCAAAAGCAAGGTGATGAAGAAGCTCATCATTCTTAATGAGGAATTAGAGCTCCATGTGGTTAAAAGCAAAAAAAAAAAGTAGTGAAGTGCAGTGAGGAGAGCTGCTGACTCTGGGACAGATAAGAGTCACATGGCAGTCATTTAAGCAATGATAGCGTACCACAATAGAATAAAGGATGGGATGAAAAGGTCACGTGGATTAACTGGATCTTCATATTATGCCTAATGTATTCCAGTTGGTTTTGCATATGGAATATGATTGCGAGGAACAGGGCAAATTACTTTGAAGTAATCAAATTGCCACAAATTTTCCAACCTGAAGAAGCTGAAGCACCTGAGACAGACGAGAGATTACGTTTTTCTTTTTTTTTTGGTGTCGTTGGTCAAAAAGGGAATATTTTAAACTAGCATAATGCCGAAGGAAATAGACATGATATCTAATTTGAATGAATGTATCCTGTCTGGCATGGCACTTTATATTGCACGGAGGAATGACAAATTGCTGCAATTGACAGAAACAGATTCACAGTTAATTAAAAATGTAATTACATGCACTTAAGCCATTTAGAGTAAGATGAATGTGAAATCATTACGCATACTTTGAGAACCAGATGTTCGTTAAATCCTTTTATATGGACAACATAGCACAATAGATACCACACATCGACCAGCATATGTATGCGTACAGTAAATTCAGAGGACTATTCTGTTCCACAATGTGCAATTAACTTAAGACTCTAAAATCACCAACTCTTGCTGTGTTAGCACATAAATTAGTGTGTCAGCTATCCTGGCTTCATGCTAGCTCTGTTCCTTTCAGTGTCTATTGTCAACAGTTAACTGGCCATACCTCCTATTTGCTGAAATGCAGGTATTATTGTGAGTGTGACCTCATTATTTGTTGTCAGTATTATACAAAGGCAATGTGTCCAGTCTGTGTTAGACTAGCACAGTGTCCTCATGGCCTGTCCTAATACATTTGAGCATCTGCAGGAAGCTAATAATTAAGGGTATGTTTTTCCCTCCTTCAATTAGCACCTGCTGTTAAAGTTATAATTATGCATTAAAAAGGCCAGATTAGCATGAACCCTGACCATTAAATGAACCTCTGCAGGGGTTGCTTTTAAATTCAGTACGCACTCTTTATTTCTCTAAAGTCAGAGCATAACTCATTTGCTAAAGTTTGTATATTTAATTGGACAATTGAAATGAGCCCAGTCCCACGAGTTTTCATGAAGTTAACACGAGATACAATGTAAACAAAATACATACTGTGATCACCCTTTAGGGCTTTTTTCATGCTAGGACAATGCATCACTAACCAGTATATTTTAATGCACACTGTAACACCACCAGTACCAGCAGTAACTGGTGACTGAGGGACAGTAGGAGAGAAATAATAAGTTGATAACATATTATTTTTGTTTGCAAAGTGGTAGAAACAGGTTGAAATGCTGTGAGTCCTTAACCCTAACCCTAATCCTAATCCTAACTCTACCCCTATCCAAACCTTAACCCTAACCTTAACCCTAAAGCTAACCCTAACATTAATCCTAACCCTAACCTGAACCCAAACCCAAACCTTAACCCTAACCCTACCCCTATCTCAAACCTTAGCCCTAACCTTAATCCTAATTCAAACCCTAAACCTATTCCTAATAGTCAACAGTTAGCGCAGATACTTGTGGTGTTATGCAGTGTGCATGAAATACATAGAAGTGTTGTCCTAGCCTGAAAAAGGGAAGTAGTGTTATAGCACGACAAAATGATTTCATTTAGTGATGCATGGGTCAGAGCTTTTTAATAATTGCACCAAGCTGACAAATTATGATAGAAAAAACATTCTACCCAACCCACAAAAATAGGAGGTAATCAAATGAACCTGAATGTGCGAGCTACCAATTTTGGTCTGCATAGCAATTACATCCATATCATATAGTAAGAGGTGACAGTTTCAAAAAGGTTTGTATACGCTACTATAAGCTGCTAATGTTGCAGTATTTTGTTTTTGCCATAAAGGTTTGCATAGTACATTTATTTCAAGGTAAAACGTATTGTACCTAAGCCTGAAAGGGTTTGGATCAAGGGTACACAATAAATAGATTAATTGTTCCAGTGGTGTTAATTTGCAGTAAAACAAGTAAAACGTCCAGTAACGTTTCTACATATTTACTATTGCTGAAGGACTTTGGAAAAAAAATGGAAAATGTCTCAAGTGCAAAAGAACTCATTCCAGGTCCCCCGTTGCTAATGAACATGAGGTGAATGAAAAAGAGAGGAACTGCTGCAATCATTCCAGTCCCAGATGTGTGTCTGGACCCCACAGGCCACTGGAGAGTTATGTCTGACAAGAAGGGGAGTTGCAAGGTACCAGCATGCAAAGACACACTAAAAGCCAAGTGCTAGAAATATGAGGTCTGCCTGTTTCACAACCAACAGGTTGCAGAAAGAATGGGACATTAGTAGGCTAGGTCAAATTCAGAAACATGGATTTTAAAATGACACCTTTCACATAAATATGCTGATTGATTAGATCCAGGGCGTCTTCCCAGTCCACCAACATTATTTGTCTTCGCAATGAATGCTTTGGCATATCAATGAACAGATGGCGATCATCACCAAGTCAAATTCTACAATTTCACGCACAAAACGGTGCAAAAAATAAAATTGAGGTTTTTTGATATGGCAGGTTTGAAGGTACTTGTTGGAGCTTACCCTGATTACTATGATTCTGCAGCGTGAGTATAAGGGCTGTTGTCAGTCTTCACGTCTGTTGAGTTCTGGCTTGGACAGCCATCTTTTCATCTGGCAGGAGCATTTTCAACATTTTGAATGTGGAGAGAGGAAGGTAGCAATGTAATGGGTGGGCTGATAATAAACTTCTCATTTAAGAGCCCTTCTGCACGGCTGTGGATGTGTTGCATATGGCTTGGAGTCTCTCAGTGCCAGAACAGAATTGTGCTCATTGTATGATAGTGATCACCGTCCACATCTTCTTTAAAAGAGGGCAAGTAATCCCCAGCTGTGCTG
This sequence comes from Ladigesia roloffi, assembly GCA_037577295.1. Taxonomy (NCBI): domain Eukaryota; kingdom Metazoa; phylum Chordata; class Actinopteri; order Characiformes; family Alestidae; genus Ladigesia; species Ladigesia roloffi. The sequence continues at coordinate 5,807,119 of JBBKCR010000031.1, read as the reverse complement.
AGAAACTCCACTTGGATACCCTCCATAATCCATGCTCTGTTCCTGCCCCTTGCTCTGAAGCAGCTTCCAGACCTCCCTATGTTGCCTGGTGATGAATTTCAGAACTGATGCCTTGCTTTTACATTTAGTCTTAATTTCTTACAGAACAACATGCAAAGACTAAGCAAGTATGCTATTATATTGTTTGCATTACTATTTGGCAGTTTTATATTTTGTTGTCAAATTCTAAAGGAGAAATAATTTAAATCAATGTTCTTCTGTGACCAAGGGACGTATAAGTACTTGATATGATCTCATACTGAAGCTGTCTGTCCACATACTGGTTGTGGGAACAATTCTGTATTGTAGTGCTTGTTGATAGACTGAAGGAGACTAGACTCTTTTTTTCCCTACTCTTTTGCGCTGTCACAGATGGTCTGCCTTTGAGGGCTGACAGAGTTCACATCCATTGCCCCATAACATGCACCGACATTTATTAGCCCTTGTGACACATGAGTAAACCCGGCACAATATCAAACGGGTGCAGGTCAGAGCAGAAGAACTCCGAAAACTAGCCCACAAGTTTAGATTTTGCTGCAAGTTACAGCTTGTTCTTCATGAATGCTGACATCAAGGGCTGATTTGATGGAGCTTGAGTGGGCTTGCTAGGCTGTAGGGCAGTGGCCCCATGATATGAATGCTAATTCAGGTTTGCTGTACCTGATATATGTCCTCTAATGAAGCTGGTCATCAGTGGTAGCCTCTTCTTTCTGACCCAAAACAATACAATCTACACTAAATCTTCATATACTACTGACGAAACTGGCACAGAACACATATAGAATTAGATCAGATCACTATACTGTTCATATACTACTTTCTGTATTGTGATTAAGAATCAGTTATTGTGGTTTGTAGTCTACATGATTGACCAGCAACGTGGGGTCACACCATGCAAGATAATCCACCAGGAAGATTCTGATGGTGTCCAGACATTTTGTCATGCAATCATACGATACATTGGAAATGACATGCACAAGATTTTTTTCTTCCAGAAAGAGAGGTCAGCAATAAACGAGTGATCCATGTTGCTTCTGTACTGATTCACAGTGAAAACGCAAAGATGAAAATAAAAGAATAAAGGTGATAGAACAGACTGGGTTATGCCATGTTTGTTGATGTTCTGCACCTCCTTTTCTCCTTTCACACCACAGGATTCGACATCTCCAGCAGGTCCAGGTATTTAGCCTGCTTAATATCTTTCGGGCATCTGTGTGGAAGCAACGAGTCTCTTAGATGCCTTTTGGCGTCTTTGAAAAATTCACACATAGCAATAGAGAGCTGATATCCGAGCCATTTGCAATTTGCCTGTGATCTGAGCCTTTTCTCGACAAGCTCTGAAAACTGTCGGCGAGTGGAAAAAATCAGGGCTAAAATCATGTAGTGTGAACACAGCATTGGGAAAAAAATGAAGAGGTGTGTGTGTGTGTTTGTGTGTGTGTGTTTGAGAGTGAGGGAGAGGGGAGGAGAAGGTGGGAGGTGGACTTTTAGGCGTGATTATTGCGAGTAATTCAGAAAGCCTATGATGCAAAAACCTAACAAATATCTGTGATAGTTTCTGTAAATTTAACTGAACCTTCTCAACCAGGGAGTTACTGGTCCACATGCACAGCGCTACTGGGAAGGCTTTATTTTCAATGCTGTAAACACTGAGGACTTGATGGTTGTCACATTAGAGAAACCAGATGCTGATGTTGGGTGATTAGTCGCAAACAGCTCATCCCAGGTATAAAGCTCTGTTATTCCATAGAAGGCAGCTCCACTGGGCTTGACTTTGGGCCCAGTGACCCTTAGGTTCATGTGACGCTGTTCCATCTCGTTATATTGGCACTGTTTTCCTATGGGGATTGAACAAGCTGTGTGTGTACTATCGAATACCTGCGTCAGCAATGAGTGCATCATGAGAAGCTAAACTCCCTTTTTCGGCACCTATAGACCCAGCTCGCTTTAAAATCCATCACAAATCATATACATAGCTTTTCAAAGGCTGTAATGAATAATTATATCATGTTCCTAAACCGAGCAAATAAAATTATTTTTGCTATGGCATTCAGGAACTTCAGGCACTTCTTTAATCACTCAAAAATCAGTTCATGGCGGAAACTGATGTAATGACTCACATCAGGTATTTCAGTTCATCTGAGTTTGTTCATTTTCATTAGTGAGATCATTTAAATATCAGAAAGCATTTGCAACGAGTTTTCTACCATGATGCTTGAAAGACATGTACAGTCACACAGACACAGACACACACACACACACACACACACACGCACACACCTTCAAACACAGACACGCACAAACAGTTGTCACCTCACCCAGTTAGTTTTACTCACACTTAGATTTCATTTGACAACCCGATGGTCTTTATTCCTCTTAATTTGTGATGAAAGTGTTTGCAATAGATCCTCACAGGCTCAGCTTCTAATTGGCATTTCACCTAGATTTTGGCTTTAAAAAGAAAAAAAAAAAGAAAATGAGTCATGAATTTAGTGCCATGCTGTGCAATTTTAATATTCCTTTTTCTCTATTGCATTTTTTTTCTTTGCACAATTGACATACAATGAGATTCTGTAGATCGCTGTGCATACAAATGACTCTCCCCGAGATTTGAACTCCTGACAATGGGGGAAAAACCTTTAACTGTTAAGCCAGTAGGCAGTCTCTTACAGGCACATTTTATTAAAACATGAAGTTGTCCTACAAACATTGATGATATAAGCAATATGCTGAGAAAACCTTATTGTCATGTAATTTATTATGATAATGATATGACATTGTTGGACTGGTGGTACTTCATGCAAAACGTAATGCAAAAGTCGGCTTGACCTGCTCCAGATACTCCCATTCATTTCTGTAGCTGAGCCTTTTATGCAGGGTCAGGCAGCTGTTTATGGGACATTTTAAACTGGAGCTTTAAAGAGATTTCAAGGACTTGTTTGTAGGTAAGTACCCACAGGAGTTTCGGCCAGACCTCTGGGAATTGGTCCAGTTTTGTTGGGGGATTCATTATACAGGGGTTGTTTTATATCAGGTCTTATGTCAGCATGGTTGTACTTGGATTTAGAATGGACAATATCTAGCTTTAAAATTTACATGCCATTCATCATTCTCATGACCCCTCTATGTTATTAATATTTTTGATAGCTTTCCACCATTTGTTTGTGTCTCTGTTCAAAGCTGAACAAATGGAACGCAGATGTATGACTTCACACCACAATTGCATTTATGCATGCTCCGCTGATATAAACACTTAAACATATTGTACTTGATACTCACCTTTAACGTCATATTCAGTAATCATCTATGGACCCGTCCCTCCGCTCCATCTGTATACTCACACTATGCATCTCTCCTGGGAAAGCAGAGCTACAATCTATGCCAACGATCCTGTGGTTATTAATAAAAACTTCTCTTTTTTTTTCTTACCAGATCCGATGAGCTGCTTCACTGTGGTGCTAAAGATTCATTATCAATTCATTTGCATGCAGCTCAGATCTTGGAAGCATTCTATTTCTGTAGGACACTCCACTCCTCTCTCTCTCTCTCTCTCTCTCTCTCTTTCTCTGTCTCCCTCTCTCTCACATTTCTGCCACTGACTTGGTGCTCATTGACAACTGTGTTATTATTCTCTGTTGAGCACACAGGGAGCCTGACTCACACTGCCTCATTCCTTTTCTAAAAACCATACTGAGTAATTTCATTTTTTCTGCTTTAAGGTTAAGCCCTAACAACAGCCCCCCTCACTACCCAACGCTCTTACACTGGCCTCCATATGAACAGGGGAATGCTATATAAATACATCTTTTTTTTGCAAGACTGTTTTGTTTCCATTTCCCGAACACGAATGTGCAGAGTATAGTAGTTGCCTGGGTGGAGAGACCTGAGCGCATGTATACTACTGAGCAAGCAAGCTGGTTGAATTGAATAGGATTGGCGATTGGGTTATTGACTGCACAAAGAAAATCTCCCAGAGTGGAACCTTATGGACCTATTGGATGAATACATTTTTTTTAAAGTCACTTACATTAAATCAATTGTTACATTGAGAAATTACACATAATATACCCATATCTCAGTGCAAGCATGACATTCACCATGTCAGTGTTGTGTACTATAGTAGTGTTCCAAAGTAGAATTTTAGTTGCAGATTAATTAAGGTACATTACAACAAATAACATAGATCATATAGATTACAATAGATAATATACACAATAATATAGTATAAACAAATGTGTTTATGCACATCAAGTCAGACAATATTGTCCAGCAATGTTTAACAAGTGCAATATTCCAGTGAATCAGACATATTTAAATGCATTATTGTCTATTGTTTACCTGTGTTAGATGCATAGTACAATGCATATCGAATTGTCGTAGTAAATAGATAAAGGGAATCTTTTAAAGCAGCCTCCAAGAAGGAAGTGCTAATTTAAGATTTATAACCATTCTTCCATGCCGAGCATTTTTGAGTACCATTTTAAGTAGCCCATACTGAGCACATTTTTACACAAAACTCCTGCATAAGTCATGTAAATAAGGTTCAACATAAAACAATTGATATCAGGAATAATCCATGCCTGTTTATGATATTTTTAGTATTAAATAAAACAAACACACACACACACACACACACACACACACACACACAAGCATACATACACATATATATATATATATATAATGATACAACTTTTGAATTAAACATCATTGCATTATAGAGATATTTTATAAAACTTTTGTAAAACGTTTTAGAACAGTCAATTATATAAATATAACAGAAAGCTTAATACTTATTGAATGCACCTAATTCACTTTTTTTTCACTCAGAAGAAAGCTAATTTAAGGACTTTTGATCTCTGATAAGATGCTGACATTATTTTATGTTGATGTGAGTACAAGGAGAGTGGAATTGTGTGGACTGTACTGTATATTACATACTATGACATATTCGTTTTACACTAATACAAGAAAAATTTGGTTCTTCGTCTCAACATTGAAACATTCATCATTTTTGCCTGACTATTTCAGAGACTGCATGGTGAGAAGTTACTGAAGCTCACAATAGAGTAAGTAAAGGATTCAGACACAGTCAAAAACTGAAAAGAAAATTGGCCCCCTTCACTCTGTGAGACGCCAGACACCTTCTACATCTGTGAGCTGACGTAATCGGCAGAAAGCGCTCTCCTCCAAGCATGTTGAGATGCCCAAAGACATGGTGTCAGTAGTGGTTTGAAAAAATGTGGTTGTGCCTTATATATTTTGGATGCAGTGTGTGCTATATTTGATCCCCCCCTCTGTGTTGGTAGCATCATATAACAGTGGGAGTCCCAGCTAGTAAGTAGAAATTGCCAATGACGAACATTTAGTGGAAAATTGTGCAAAACAAAAATGTCATCCCCACTGTGAAGCATGGAGGAGGGTGTTCAGTATAATGGTAAGGGGTTACTTTGCCGCCTCAGGAATCAATAACTTCCATGTTCTGTCAAAAAAAAAAAACTCTACAGAAGAGTGTCAGCGATTCTGTCTGTGATCCTAAACTCCAACCTTGAGTTAGTGCACCTACAACAGTATGCCTCTAAAAGAGAAAAATCTATACCGTGGACTCACTAATTCAAGTCCTGGCCTCAATCCCATTGAAATGCTAAGGCATGGCCTGAAGAACATCATTCAAGCAAGACATCTTGGAAACATATAGGAACTGAAACAGTTTGATGTAGAATGGGACAAAATACTTCGTAACTGCTGCACACGGCTGGACTGCAGGTACAGAGTTTGTGAATGTTACTGATGGCACTAATCATAAAAATTAAAGGTACATTGTTTTTCTCAATCATCTTGGTTAGTTAAACTATTTGGACAATATGGACAGCAAAGAGATAGCAGTGTTGTGTGTGTTTTTTATGTTTTGTATTATTATTATTATTATTATTTTTTTTTTTTTTAATTATTTTTATTTATTTATGTTCGTTACAATCATGAAAACCTCACACTTTATTTATTTTCGCTTATGTGGTTCATTTGTGTTTCAGCTCTTCAAAGGCCTTCATCAAAGGAAAATAAATAAATATCAAGTCAAAGCTAGTTTCAGAGGTCGGTTCATTTAGTTGTGTCTATGACTATCAGAACAATTGTATTGATTTTCAAGTGCAAACACAAATACACTTTACTCGCTAGTTCAACAATTTACATGAGAATCATTTCAACAGACATGAAATTCTTTCTGAAAAATCTTCTTTGGTACAGTCATATGCAAAATTTTGAACCCTGACATATTACATATTGTTGGATTTTTAAGTTCATACATCCTAAATATGACACTGCTATCTATCTATATAACTATCTATCTATCTATCTATCTATCTATCTATCTATCTATCTATCTATCTATCTATCTATCTATCTAT
>JBBKCR010000031.1:5779318-5793927 GCA_037577295.1 Ladigesia roloffi | reverse complement strand
CTGATTGGTTTATTGCATGCTACGCCCAAGACACACCTATGACTAATTTTCTCGTTTAGGACAACCCATTTGAACTACGCGCCATTTTTGACGTTCATTTTTCCTGATGCCATTATAGCACTTTGCGCTGGCCCCTCCCCCAAAGACAACTGCGCTTTTGACTTCAGACAATGGGCGACTGACCGTGAAAATCGTGCCCTCTGTCACCTGGCTCAATTCCTGCTTTTGCACTCACACACGTCATCACAGTACCTCAATATGTTCTACACAGGAATATTAGAGAGCATTCTCTGTAGCTGCATCACAGCTTGGTATGGGAATTGTTCCATTTTAGGTCCCTCCCCCCTCACACAGACATTGACACCATGCACATGGGTGGTTTTGAGGATGACACCACACATCACTCACATACCCTCTTCTCCCTTCTCCTGTCAGGGAAAAGGTGCCAAAATGGCAAACATTATTTATCCTCAGGGCATCAGACTGCTCACACAGACCTGAATCCAAAACTGCACCCCCCAACACAGTTTATATACACACTAACCTATTCTGCCTGGAACAAACAGCTTCCACCACAAACAACATTAAAAGTGTATAATAATGGTCAATTTATTAGAAACTGCTCATTCTTTGTCCTGATGCTGCAACTATTTGCTCATTTATTGGTGTCTACCTCTGTTCTGATTTTTGGCATTAAATGTTATTTCTTGGAGTTTTTGTCTCTCTGGATTCTCATGCACTCTGTTCATTTTGTTCTTTCTGCACTTGTGGAATCTTGTGGTGTTTCTGTTTTTGTTCATGTGTTGCACCATGGTCCTGGAGGATTGTTATTTCGTTTCACTGTGTACATTGTATATGAGTGAAATCAGAATAAATCTATTTGACTTACAAAATAACACCTGAAAAAAATTTAAGAAGGTGTTTTCATCATCCTTTTGAAGGGCACTGATGTTTCTTTCTGTTGTTTCTGTAGAGCCTTTCCAGAAACCCCCTATGTGTGTGGTTCGAGTAAATATTTTGCAAATTTTCCAAACATGACTGCCTACCTTCAGGCTACATACAAACATGATAAGCTAGTAAAGCAAGAATGAGCTAGTTCACAGATATACTTTTCTGAAAAGTGTAGATTTATCCATAATGGTCCAATTGAAAGTTTCAAACAGTTAGCGAAAGCAAGGGCAGCAAGTGTATTTATAGTCATTCTACCTCATTCGTATTCATTCCATCTGAAAAATCCTTGCTCAAAATAACTCCCTCGACCAGAGTAAAAAAGTTCTATTCACAAAGTCTCACTTTGGGATATTAAAAATACAAATGCATACTGAAAAACATGAGACTGCATGTAAGCACATGTCTGTTATCCAGGAGCTCGAAGATGAAAAACATGCTGAGCATCAACAGAGCATCAGTGGCACCAACATTTCAGCAACAGTGGGAATGAGATAGGCACTGAAGCAAAGACGGAGTGTGCACTTGAATGATTGAGGTTACTCTAGTGACCTCATAAACTGAAATCTATGGCAGCTTCCCAAGGTGAATGTTGAATTATGCTGTCATTAAAAGGACAGGCCTGGTAGTCAAGGTTAGTATGTAAAGCATAATCATCCTCCTCTCTGTATAAGATACATGTTTGGGTTTGCCCAAACCAGACAATATCACAACTTGAACTCATCTAATATTCCCTCTGATGGTAGATTTAGATTCCATTAATATCCTAATTCAGATTTTTCTCTGGTAAGAGTGTGAGAAAGGAATGGGCTCACTGTTGATGGAAAACCTGTGGAAAATAAACTGCTGGTCGATATGACTATTTAAAAGACATGTCTTTTAGCAGGTTGTTTGTTAATTATCACTAAAACATTTTTTTCAATTAAGTTTTTTAAAAAGTAACCAGTCAATGAAACATTATGAGAATAGTTACACATTTAATTTCTGATTTAAGTCATTATTATTGGTATTTAACTATCCTGAGGAAACAGGAATTCATTAATTACCAAATAAATGACTAAATGAAAGAAAAATGGAAATAATAAGGAGAGAATGGAATACATAATGATATTGCACAAATGATTGTCAGGTGGGTAACGTGGCTCTGAAGTGACAATAACAAATTACTAAACACAACAAATTGAAAAGCACAAAATCAAACTGAGAATCACAAAATCAAATTAAGAAGTACAAAAAGTAATTAAGAATCACAAAAACAAAATTAGGAATCACAAAAACAAACTGAGATGCACAATTACATTAAGGGTAGGTACCAGAGAGCAACAGGAGATTTCACGGATTGGACAACCGCACTGTTTGTCTTTGGAACAGAAAGTTACTCTGCATGTGGGGCATTTTTCCAAACATACTTCAGGCCCACATGAAAGGTGCTCGCGGCTTTTCTAGGCGGCAACCACCGTTTCACAGTTAGGTAGGGCTCAATGAGACCTAAGTAACCCCCGCGTGCCATCATACCACACCCCCCCACCCAACGATTGTGAGTTATTAAGTTATTAGACTAAATTGATCACTTTGGACAAAAGTATAGGGACACACGATTAAGTTTTTATATCTTGGATCGCCGGGGCTATTAAAGAAAATGAGGGCTCTTTGGGAAAGGGCTTATTGAGCTCTATCTAACTGTGAAGTTTCACGGAGATTGGTGGTTGCCCTGCCTAGAATAGCCATGAGAACCTTCTGTGGGGGACTGAAGTATAATAAGTCGAGGTGAACATATGTAGTATGTCCTGAATGAAAATGTTCTTGAATAGCAAGAGCTATGTTTGGGTCACGGTAATGTTCATGTTTGGAAAAATGCACTACAGGCAGAGTAACTTTTGGTTCCAAAGACAAACAGTGTGGTCGTCCACACTGTGATTCCTCTTTTGCTTTTGTGATTCCTCTTTTGTTTTTATGATTCTTCTTTTGTTTTTGTGCTTCTTAATTTTATTTTTGTCATTCTTTTTTTGTTTTTGTGATGCTCAATTTGGTTTTTGTGATTCTTAATTTGTTTTTGAGATCCTTAATTTGTTTTTGTGATTCTAAAGCCATTAATGAAGTTATTCTCTTTGCAAATATGATATTTAAAATAACTTTGAAAATAATTCATTGTCAAGTGTAGGACAGTTTGCTAAACCTTTATTGAGCTTGCTAATAATACTTCAACATTGTTCAGAGAAATAGTTTCTTCTTCTAAATCAGCTCACAGTTAAAGTTTTCGAGTGTTAAATTTAAGCTAAGCAAGGTTACGTTAAAATTGGATATGTTAGAATTCAGCAGGACTATCTAAAATATTCAGTACTCAGTATTAGTTGTCAGACGTTTTCTGCATTCCTAACTTAATCTGTAGACAATACACACTGGAATGAATGGAATAAATGTTAAGATTGTAACACTTCATTTTTGCTTGATTACTTACATGATCTTCTTAATAAAGCTATTAAATTTATCATGTGGTAACGTAGTACAACATAACAGCAGCACAGATTTCATGTGAACAAAGTCTTGGATTTTTTAGTGAGGGCAAATAACGCATTTGTGCACTGTTTACTATCCAGCCAGAGTAGCTTTGATTACCAACTTGTCAAACAGTGAATGAAATGACATACATTTCCGTTAGTGAAATCTTTATTTATGGCGTTTATGTACTAAAGGTACTTATGGTAAGGTGTGCCTCACAGACAAATTCAGATCTGATATTTTGACAAATAGCAGCAGATAGCATCTCAAAATTGCAGAAAACTGAATCCATGGCAGTTGACGCCATGGTAATCAGCTCATCTATGCTTCAAGTACTTCTGTAAGAGCATCAAATTCGCCTCTGCTCTACAGGTAATGTGTATTCTGGGTGTGTTCTGTAGCTTTGCTTCCGCTATATGTGACTGTCATTAGATTGGTAATGGTACCTATTCAGCAAAAATTTTGTTCACTGACATTGTGGGGACGACACATTTCAACTGTCCATTATGTAGTCAACTCAGAAATCCATTTGATCAGAATGACACATATTTTAATAAACGTAATTAACTGTAATTGCATTAAAGGCTGTATTTTTCAGTTCTCGTTTCACATGGTGACCTAAATGTATAGTAAAAAGTTGATGGTGAAAGAGTACTGTGTCAAAAGGGTTATACAGCCATTAAAAGTGTTAAAAGCTTTTCTCAGGTTGACTTTCAGCAAATTAAATCCAAAAATATTCATGATGTTGGTTAAAAGAACATGGGTTTAGTTCCTATTCCCTCTGTGCACTCCAGCCACAGCATGGATCTGTTTCTCCATGCACCTGATTCAATTTAATTAAGGATTGATTAGCTGATGCAGGTACTGGATAGTAACTGAAGATACTGGATTTCTTGAGGAGGGGGTTGGAAATGGTTCAGCTCAAACTGAGATGCATCAAGTAAATGGGGATTTTTATTTGCATTTATTTTATATGCTACTGCAAAGACTTATTTGTTGCAGTTTTACCTTTCATCAAATGTGTATAAAACAGAACTAGGTAGTTGCATGATTTCTCAAACATATGACATCACTCTATAAGGACTAGAACTCCATTTAAAAAAAAAAATCTAATTCTTTCATAGCATAGCCTTGCCTCATTGAGTAGCACACTATTAACAGACTGCAACAGCCCATTTATATGCAAAAGGACCACAACTTATTTTCCACGAAGAATAAAAATGTCTCAGCTGTGGCTGTAAAATGGGCTGAAATGGAAAAAATAAAGTGTCTGGCGCAGGCCTCATGCAATGGCAGGGCGCTCTGGTTCGAGCCTTGACCCTGATAGACTCTAGACCATGGGAGATGGTCCCAACAGAAGCATAGTTGGTCTCAGAAATGGTCCTCATCGCTGCATGAACTACTCTGATCAACCCTGGTAGCTATACAGTGTATGGCTAAATGTTATGCTTATACCCCCACAGCTAACAGAGTAGAGCTCATATAACAAGTGATGCAAGAGGGAATGTGCTTCACAGCCTCATGCCACTAAAGGGCCTTGTCCTTCATTGATCTTCCCTGCTGCCTGTGCTGGCGGCTTGCTGCTGCTTTTCTCTGTTCCAAGGCTGGCAAATGTGTTAATGGTATTGCCACCCCTAAATCAGCAATGACGGTGAATGTGCCACCATGTTAGGCAATAATTCTTTCTTAGGCTTCACAGAGGTTGCACAGGATGTGAAAGGGTGCAAGAAACATGAAAATAGAGATTTTCACAGCATCCTCTGCCACAAGCATGAAGCAATTATTGTGCACAAAAAAAAAATTTCACCTGATTTAGAGTATTACCGAGACCGCTCTTCTAGGAACCCACATATTACACACATTTATAACATGTTCCTTAAAAAGATCATTTCAATTTCATATTGGTTTGCAAATGAGAGAGTGGACCACAAGGCTGTGTACAAGAAAAGAACCATTAAGACTTTATTTTAGCTGTTATTTTACAGCTTGCAACAATAACATAAGACTGTATATAATTAATGAATAGATGATTAAAACATTTTATGGCATGTAATATCAATATTAAACTTATTTTGAATTGATTAGTTACATTGTGATGTGCAAATTGCCACTACAGGGCATTCACATTTTATCTAATTTGTTTTAAATGTAAACTTGGTGTAAATACATAAAATTTATTATATGAACAGATACCAGCAGAAATATTTTTATTTTATGAGGGAACAGCATACACAGACTGTTCAGTAGCAAGTGTCCCTGTTAGAATGAGGTGAAGTGGTTGAGCACACAAAAACTGTTTTAATGTAATGTAAATGTATATATATGTGGCCTGGTTTAAAAAATAATGCTTATCTGGGGAAGAGAGGGCACTATATTGAGAGGGAAATCCAGCTGAGTCAGTGTGATGCTCTGGGCAGTGTTCTGCTTGGAAGCCTTTGGTCCCGGAATACATATGGGTGTTACATGTACCACTTACCTAAACACTGCAGACCAAGTACTCCTCTTCATGTCACAGTATTCCCTACTGGCAGTGGCCTCTTCCAGGCCGATGATGCCACACAGCAAAAATGGTTCAATATTGATTTGGGGAATATGGCAAAGAGCTGAGAATTTTGACTTGGCTTCTAAATTGCTCAGACCTCATTCCAGTTCAGTGTGTGATGGATGTGTCTAACAAACTTGTCTGATCCATGGAGGCCTCACCTCAAAAATTACAGGATTTAAAATATCTTCTGTTAATGTGTTAGTGCCAGACACCATGCATGAACAACTCTGATCAACCCTGGTAGCTAGACAGTGTATGGCTAAATGTTATCCTCACATCCAGGGAGGCCTCACTTCACAATTTGTAGGATTTAAAATATCTGCTGTTAATGTGTCAGTACCAGGAAACATAGCACAGCTTCAATGATTTTGAGTCCGTGTCTGAGTGAGTAAGAGCTTTTTCAATGTTACAAATAGGTTGATTTAATGTTATCGTTTTTGTCTGTCTATACAAATAGGATTAATTATTTTGTTACTTCAGATCAATAATGTTGGTGATCATGGACAGAATTTTAGAAGTAGCCCATTTTCTAGGTTTTTTAAAAGCAATCGTAATGTTTTAACATACCAAAATATTGTGGACAACAACGTTTCCAACTTTGTGGACACAGTCTGGTGAAGAACCTTTTCAATTCCAGCATGACTTTGCATCAGTGCACAACACATGGTACATATAGATATGGTTGGATGAGTTCAGTGTGGAGGAACTTGACTGGCACAGCCAGAGCCCTGATCTCAACCCCATCCAACACCTTTGGCATGAACTCGAATGAAGATAGCAAGCCAGGACTTCTTCTCAGGCAACATAACTTTCTGACCTTATAACTGCTCTAAAGAATGAATGAAATCACACATCTTGTGGAAAGTTTGCACTCATTATCCAAGTCTATGTGTTCGAAGGCAAACCCTTCAAATCCCTGTTGGTGAAATGGAGAGGCGTCCCAATACTTTTGTCCAAAAACAAATCCTTTTCTCTAAAATGTTTTACACATATTAAATGCATAGGGTTAGTTAAACGGGAGGTTGCAAAGCATTATCCGACATTCTATATACTACACAATGCACATTGATTTATAATACATTTTGAATTCAGGATTCCTTTAACCAGATAATAAAATCATATATGTTTGGCCATATACACTATAGCGTATTATAACAAGGCTGTATAAATGCATCCAGGTTAACATTTGTTACATATATTCCTTTCCTTTGTAAACAGCTATGGCACAAACAAAACCTACATTCTTTTCATTGCCATGCATTCCTCAGTCCTGTGAAGTTATTTGAAACACATTCAATTACCTGGCTATTATCTGACATAAACAAAATGAATATTTTCAAAGAGCAGAAGATAAATAGCCTCATAAATGCACAATAATCTGAGTTCTCAACCCAAGGACTGATTGACATTTGCAATGGTCTTAGAGACAAGAGCGCAAGTGTGCTGTTCATTTGATGTCACATCATTGGTTTCATCTATGCATGGAGGAATCTGAGATCTCTTCAGTGCACAGAGAGAGAGTCTCAGAGAGAGCAGAGAGAGAGAGAGAGAGAGAGAGAGAGAGAGAGAGAGAGAGAGAGAGAGAGAGAGAGAGTATCCAAGTAAACTTAGTTTAGACTGTGTGAAAAGGAAAATTTAGAAAAATGTAGATATTTTATGAAATGAGAGAGTAAGTTTAGGAGAAACTGGTAGCATTGTATATCCTAAGTACTGCTTCAAATTCTACCGGCTGAAAGAAGATCACTTTAATTCACCTTATCTAATGACTTGACTACTTAATCACTGATGTATGTAAACTTGCTGAAACTTCTCTAAAGTTAGCGGAGCTCATCTCAAGAGTTTTTGTGAAGCCATCACGATATACTATGTAATTAAAATGCGTGTGGTGATCACACTTCAGGGCAGGACAACATTTCTTTATTTCTTGCTAGGTCAACCCTTCCCTACCTGATGTATTTTAATGTGCAGTGCATAACATCATCAGTATCAGCAGTGACTGGTGACTGAGGGACATTAGGTGAGAAATAATGAGATGATTCCTTATCATTTTTGTTTGCTAAGCAGTCGAGACAGGTTGAAATGCCATGAGACCGGAAAATTCCCAAACCCTAACCCTAATACTGACCCTAAACCTAACCCTAACCCTAATACTGACCCTAAACCTAACCCTAACCCTAACCTTAACCCTAACCCTAACCTTAACCTTAACCTTAACCCCAACCTTAATCCTAATCCTAACCCTAACAGTCAGCAATTAGCACTGATACTGCTGGTGTTACGCACTGCACATTTAAAAGCATATGCCTAATATGCCTAAATATGCCTAAAATGGTTTCAGCAATCACATTATTGTTCTTTTTTTATTTTATTTGCTGACACAAATGCTGATCTTCTTATTTTTTTTGTGCGAAAACTAAAACCACCAAAAAACTGCTGTATTAAAAATAAACAGCTGCATTATTGCTTCTAGGTAACTCCCAGGCTGCCAGTCAGCTCAGTTAGCCCACAGTTAAGATAGAATTTTAGGCTTAAGCAGTATTTTAAGCAGAAATTGTCTTCTGATTCTCTGAGCCCATGTGCACTTTGTCTGAATTTTTATTTGTGATTCAACAAAATAGGTTAATGTGAGTCAGAATTGTTCATGGTGGTGGTAATTGGAACCAAAATGCGAATGGTCTCTAAAAGTTTCTCTCTCAGAAAATTAAAAAGTTAAAGTTGGAGGTGCTGGAGTATAATTGCTGCACTATTAATAACCACTTAGCAACCATCTAGCAATAACCAGAGTTACCAGAGACACTGCATAATCACACGCTGCATTTTCTGCTGGAAATACATTCTAGTTCTTATTGTTCTTTTTAGTATCAAATAATGTTGCTGCATCTGGTATTGATCACTTTAATATGATCATTTTCCACATGGACTTGCATTGTGGAATGTTTGGTCATAATGATGTCAAGTCACTCTGCAAGCTAGGCAGTCCTGCAGAAAAGGCTGCACCACTGAGGAGACACCAGACGCTTAATACACTGCATTAAAAGAGATGTAATGAGTCGAAAGTGTGTTAGTTTGAGAGTGTAAGTCAGCCAGCACATTTTTTCCTCTGCTGTTTTAATCTCTTTTGTGGCCATGCATTTTCCCTCATGTTTTTCAGATGCTCACAGAGACTATATTTAGCCTTCGGTGCCTGTACTTTAATTAATTAAAAACATTTGTAACTGTCGTTTGGGTTATTAATAAGGAAACCATCCTCTGGCGTTAGTTAAAGTGGTTTGAAATAAGTTTCTTCTCTGTTGTGTCACCCCAGTTCGTTTCACCTGTTTTCAGTTCTCCTTTGCCATAACTGCTGTCATTCCAGCCGAACTTTCCTCTGTAGCTCACTGTGAATATGCAGCACATTAAAGACACAGAATCCTGGCTTCTGATCCTGCTGTGTTTAAAATTGTAATATTAATTTTTACATTTTACTCTTGGTGCCTCTCTTTGTGCCAAAGTTTGGGCACATGCCACGTCCTGATGTGTTAAAAATCACCAAATTCATTGGTCAGTGAAAATAAAAGTGATTTTGGGTATCAGTTGATTTAAATTCGGCTAAAGGGCAAAAGTTTGGATTCCCTGCTCTTTGATCAAAAGTACTGGTGTCCATCTCACTTTGAAGACGTATTGGCACCCCTGCCGTTTTTACACCAACCCTCACTGCTGAAACCTTAGTTAAACACCTAGAAACATAGCAGCCGTCACATAGAACATTAGTGTAACCATCAGGCAATACCATAGCAACCACTACAGTTACCATAACTAATTACAAGTACCTGTAGTGCCAGGGCGTCTCCTGGCAACACCAGAACAACCACCAAGTAACAAACACAATCCCTACAGCTACAGCACAATTACAATTCCCATTTTCCATTGGTAATCTAGTATTTATATTCACATTCAGCAGGGTTTATTCACAGGTACGGTGTAACTGTAAAGTATGGTGCTATAAATAGTTTAGCATACATAGCTTAAATTCTTAATTTGAATTATTTTTGCTTTTCATGACAAGGACTGATGCTAATCTAAGAAATCAAGTTGGTGAAAGTTGACAAATATTAATATATATTAATTATATATAATTTTGGGTGTGTAAACAGGAGGTAGCCTGCCGCGAAGACGCTGAGTGTGATTTTTTGTTTTTTCTGTCACTGCATAAAAAAATAACAATGCATAAAAATCACTGATAGTGCTAATTATTGATATATCTTTAGCTGAAATAATGCTTAAAAAATAAATAAGGTTGCATGTATTAATTGGTTTAAAAAAACAGTTTTTAATACTTTTTTCCCTTCAAAAACCATTAGGATTAGGTGATCTAACTGGCATTTGAAGGGTTAAAATTCTAAATTTAAATGAATTTTTGCTTTTCATGACAAGGACTGATGCTAATGTAAGAAATCACGTTGGTGAAAGCTGAAAAAAATATTTAATATATATTAATTGTATAATATTTTGGGAGTGTGAACAGGAGGTGACTATTTTTGGCCATGAGGATGCTGACTGTGAGTATTTTTAACTTTGTTTTCTCTGCAAAAAGTAAACAATGCTAATAATCAGTGTTGTTGTTAATCAGTTCCATATCTCAGACTGTACTATTAGTAACACAAGAAAATCCAGCAGCATGGAGAATATAGTAAATATACACTTTTGTTTTCTAACAAGTGCATAGTGCAAACGAACTGGTATTTGAAGGATACATTTAAAATGATAAGTAAAAATAGCAAAAAAGCATAAATGTAATACAAATCTTAACCTGTTGGTGGCCATTTTTGGCCACGAGGACGCTGAAAGGGTAGTAAAAATGAGGACAGGCAGAGGCTTAAACAGTTCTTGCACCTGCATCAGATGCTCAGTATGTAAGACAGAACCCTCCATGACATGAACTATGAAGTGACTTTCTCCCACTAATTTAATATAATTTTCACTTCAATAAAACCTGTCATGCCCTTAGATTTTCCTTAGGATGTGATAACTCTTAAATGCTTGTATGTAAAATTGTTCAAAATAAAGGACTGAGCATTGAATACATTATTGTGATGTAATGTTTGTCAGTAGTTTGTTGGGATTCACAAACAACTCAGGAAATCTTTGTAATAGAATATACAGTATGTACACTGGATTCATGCAGGGGTCGATAATTGTGTTATCAGTTTAAGTGACAGAATTCATACCTATTTTAATTTAATCAATCTCCTGGTGGCTATAATGTTGCTCTATTTTGAAGGATGTAAACAGCTCACAGCATGAGTGAATTAGGCTAAAGTACAGCCTCCACATGATGAGGTTAGTTGTAAAACACAAACATGCCATCTAATATAAAAAATGAGTCCATTGCCCTCCAGGCAAATTTTTTGCATGGATTCAACAAAAATGAGCTATCTGTCACTTCGGTTTTACAGTGCTGATATTTCCACTTCTATAAAACCACACTGGCAAATGTTCTTTCCATTAAAATGAGTATATATTTGTTTATTTGTGTCAGAAATATTATCTAATTCAAATGACAGATTTGTATTAATGGTGTTTTGCCCTGATTTTATTGGTTGAAGTTTCCACTCCATCTGTTATCATTTATTTTGCACTCACACCACATTCAGCCAAATTGTTCTTGAGGAGTAGCCGCTGTAAACAAGTTTATGCAATTTGTAGCAGAGACGTGTTGCTTGCATTTATAAAAATGATTAGTCTTTCTCACACACCTTTAAACTTATAATGCAGAAATCCCCCCTTACACAAAAAAAATCCTTTATTTTTGTCCTTTATCTGCAGCTAAAGTCAAAATAAGAAACTGCCTTTAAACTGGACTTTTTTTTTTTTCAAGTGAAAGCTGTGCTTGTAAATGAAGACCATTAGAACTCCAAAGACTTTGATCAAGGCAAGAACGCTATTAATATATGGCATTAAATCCACAACAATCATCTTCTGGTAAGACCTGATAAAAACTAAATATATAAAATCTTCAACCTCCCCTAGGGCTGTTTCACTGATGCCCAAAAATGTTTTTTTTTTTAGAAATCACATCAATTTGCATGTTTGCAAAAGAATCAAATTGCTTACTTGTCTAACCAAACGATTCTATACATTCTACATGCATTAGTTAGATACAGCTGTATAGAGGTGTGCTGAACTTTTTCATAAATGCAATCTCATTAGAAATAGCCATTTATTCATTACAAAGCTTACTGGTGGAAGCGAACAGTGCAATTACCTCAAATCCCCATTTGTCCTCTTCTCTGATGTGTATGACTCCATCACAAAGTTGACTGGATTTTCTTGGTCAAGCCGCTTACTTAAATACTCTAAGATGTACAGCAAGGGAAGCTCAGGCACTGACCACAAATTAGAATTCTTTATGCTCACCTAACCCTGCAAGCTGGAATTGATGACATTATTTTATTAATGATTTACTGCTGAACTTTGCATTGTGCTGACACCGGGGATGTTGTGGCTAAGCTGAGAATTAAGCCCCAAATCCTTTTGATTCCTGCTAGCTGACTGCACATCACCATTACTGATTTTGCAAAGTTAAAAAAGCCCAGGGAGGACTCTGCTGAAGGGCCCGGTACGTGCGAGTCCCCTCACCTGTTATAATCCTGCATAATGGAAAGTGGAATGTCACCTTGTCTTCAAGGTACCTGATAGCCTTCTGTAAAAATGTCATTTAGCTCAAGTGCAGATCACATTTAATTAGAAGAGGGGATTTAAATTGCCATGCACCAAGCACCGTGGATGACCAATTGGGAGAAAAAAATGGGCTTTGGGCCAGACTCCATGAGCTCCTCACAGCCCATCAGAATCCCCAGTGCCATTGAGGTCAATAAGCCAAGGCAAAGCAGTCTTAATTAATGATGACCAAAGCGAACAACCGAGCACGATGGCAATGTTCAGTCACAGGAAGGATTACCCTGACAAAGATGAGGATGTTATTCATTGAAAGAAAGGAAAGAAGCACAGAGTTTTGATAGGTGTATATTATGTACATAACAGAGTAACTCTTAGAAATAAAAGGGCCCAAAAGGTTTAGTTTTTAGTTTCCTCCACAAAAAGCAGTCTCACACTCAAATGATCTGAATTACAGTATATTAGTGGTGGTCTCCAAAGGTGGCTCGTTGAAATAAGGCAGCAGAAAAGTGGATATTTAACTTCATAACATAGAGTAATTGCAGCACGCATATATATATATATATATATATATCATAATAAATAGTCAATCTTTTCAGTAAATATGTCACTGCCACCATTAATAATCATAATAATGATATGTCTTCTTCTTCTTGCTCTTATTATTATTATTATTATTATTATTATTATTATTATTAGTAGTAGTAGTAGTAGTAGTAGTAGTAGTAGTAGTATTAAGTAGCAATAATTGCACAAGTACATAAAGTTATACCTAAATTAAAACCACTCCTTCTCAGCATTCAGATGTGATTTTTTGTTGCTTTTTATTAGGTAACCAGTCTCAGGTATATGTCTTGTCAGTAAAGCAACACCCATAAATTCTTAGCTACCATATATAAGCATAATATGTGAATTTGTATAAAGGCATATGAGGCTGTTTGGTGAGCCAGATGTGGTATTTGAGATCCCTGTTTCACATGAAAAGTACTGGGAAAGGACTATAGATACACCTTATTCGGAGAATGTAAAATGCATTATAATTCGCAATGTTTTCAGTACATTAGGGCAAAAGCTGTGGACGTCATATCAGTGAATCTTACAATGTCTGCAACTTCTCCACATGACATGGGGTGCTGGTTTGTCAGAGAGGGAAGGTAGTAAAGGGGTTTCAAGGTAACCGTCAAGAAGTGGCAGCTAATTTTTTGATGCTTGTTAACCTGTCAGATTGAGTGCATATTTTTACCAGTTAAATGCAACCTTTTGTTCCAGAGTAATTCCACTTTCATTATGTTTCACGGGGCAATCAATAATAACCACACAGCTGTCTAAGTCGATTAGCACACATTTTAGGATGGAGGAAATATATTCATAGGAATATCACCAAGCATGAAGTACCAGGGTTAGATGGTTGGTTGAAACACAAACATTCTCTGAATAATGAGCATTCTTCAGCAGAGAGACTGATACTATTATGAATGCACATAGTGCCGTTTTACAGCGAATTACTGTAGTACAAAATGATATTTGTGAGTTTGGTCCCATTTTAGAGTAAATGTCCCTAATAGACGTGTAATTGCTCCTTAACGATGCAGGCGGCAACAGTGTAAATACCAGAGATTTAATCACTGTAGCAGCTAGTTGCAGTTACATGTAGAGTAATTGCATTTAATTGGATGCATTGTTTATGTGTAACTAGCACTCCTAGCACTCATGACCTCTATTTTGATACATTGGTACCATCCAGTACCAACTGTGTTCAGAATCTGGGGGTTCTACTTGACAGCAGTCTTAAATTTGACAAGCAAATATGTACTGTGAAATCTTGCTTTTACCTTCTTCATCTTCTAGCAAAGGTTAAAGCATTTTTGTCTTTTAAGAATTTTGAAATTGCCATGCATGCTTTCGTAACGTCACGATTGGATAGGATTCTTTGTATATTGGTGCCCCCCAGACATGTGTC
>JBBKCR010000031.1:5748185-5763262 GCA_037577295.1 Ladigesia roloffi | reverse complement strand
CTATACAAAACATGATCATGAAGTTTTTGCACAAAATCACTCTCACATAAAAAGTCTGGAGAGAATCTTTATGTGAGAGTTATTTTGTGCAAAAACGCTGTTAGTTTCAGTCCCTTTCAAAACCAGCCCTGTAAGGGGTCTGTCCCTTTTATGCAAATAAGATGCTACTGGCCATGCCCCACCCATCCCATGCTTACGTTGGGATTTACCACATATGGTAATGTCTGAAAACAGTGGCTTTATCCAGCCCTATATGTTGGACCCTGAGTCAGACTCAATACGAGATGAACACTCCATTAGTGACTTGCCTTTGCCTGGAGGTTCTACGCAAGTTTCCTAATCCTGACATCCCAATAGGTGAGCTGTCCAAATGGCTTATAGGAGCATATGATTCCTGACACATAGGAGCATATATGAGCTTGGAGTGATTAAAGGAGCGATAGAAACCCAATTGGAAATACAAAAGGATGCAAAAGAGTTGTGCATAATATGTCCCCCTTAATACATTGTTCTGGATGTTCATTTTTTTCACCTTTTTATAAGGGACATCCATATATCAGATAAGTTTGCTCAGCACATTCAACAAATTGATTCATGATCAAACTGAAATTGGAAGAATTTAACGGCCAAGATAACAACTCTTTATCATGTTCTTTGTCTCAAACCCACCTGAACAATGTTTGCATTGTGGTAGGGTGCATTACCCAGCTAAAAAATTCCACTGCTGTTAGGGAAAACTTTTGAGATGAAAGAGTGTACAGGGGGTCCTTGCGTTACAACAGTCGCTACATATGGTGTTTCAGGTTTAACACACTCATTCCCACCCCCAACCCTACTCGGCTTAGACCATTAGTGTTGTACTTATGGACTACGTGGAGGAAGTTGTTTGGTTGTGCACAGCATAAAGAATATGTAGCAACACTGCAGGTGTGAGGGAGCATTCCTTTTCTTTCCCTGTGGCTTAGTTCTGTTTATTAGGATTTTACAGCTGTGTTAGGACCGGTAAGGGACTTAGGCTGGGGTTACATCACTGTTGAAGGAACTTATCTGTGTCATAATTCGTGGACCCCCTGTACTTGGCCTGCAACAATTTTTAGATAAGTGCTATGTGTCAAACCTCTCCATGCCCAGAGTCAAGATTTCCCAATAGAACATTGTTCTCCCCTGGTTTGCCTTCTTTTCAAAGTGCATCCAGGTGCAAACTGTTCTCCAAGTAAGCAAAAAACACACACCTAGCCATTTGCAAGATGTAAAAGAAAATGTAGTCCATTAGACTTGGCCACCTTGTGTCATTGTTCCATTCCTGATTCTTAAGTGCCCAGTGAATGTACTTTTTTGGGGAACAGGGTCAGCATGACCGGTCTTTGTCTAAGCATCCCCACATGCAGAAATCTGTGATGCACTGTGTGTTCTGAAGCGTTTCCATTATAACCAGCCCTCTGTATTTCTGACATTTTGTGCTTAAGGAGCTTTCGTCTGGGATTGGAGAGACAGGCTAGCCTTTACTCCTCATGTGCATCATTGAGTCTTTGGCACACATGACCCATTCACTGGCTGTCCTTCCCTGGACCACTTTTCTGAGGTACTAATCACTGTGTACCCATAACACACCAGAAGACCTACCATTTTGTCGATGCTTTGACCCAGGCGTAAAGCCATCACAATTTTGCCCTTGTCAAAGTCAACTGTCATCTGTTGCAGACGCAGCTCAAATCCCTACACTTGCCCATTTTCGCTGCTTCCAACACAGCCAAATATATACCAGCCCTTGACAGGTGACATTGTAACGAGATAATCAATGTTACTCACCGCACTTTGTAGTGGTTTTAATGTTGTGACTGGGTGTATATGTCTGGTAGTTTAGAAACATACATGGGAGAATATGTGCTCAGAAATCAGTTAGAATACTAATACGATTTGCAATATAGAAGACAGCAGCAGTAGATAGAGCCAAGGCTTATCTAGGGGAAAATGTGCTGGAAACAAATAATCATTTCAAAAAGCCAGATACTGAGGCCCACTGAGTAAGGTTTAACTTTTCTAAAAAAAAAAAAATCTAAGTACCTTAATATTTTTTAAATATTCGGTCATTTTGTTCTCTCAGTAAGTGTACATCTCAGAGCAAATGGAAACTGCATTCATTGCTCAGCAAAGGGAAGAACACAGTGAACTTTTTTCTCAATTCTTTTCTCTATTGTATGATCTTTAAGCAGGAGACAATTTGCATTATGTGGCATTAGTGAAGGGATTAGGGAACATGATTTATGCTAGCAAGACATGCTTCATTTTGGCAAATGAGTTTCTGTTCCCAGTTGAACAATGGGGCACTGTCTGACCCTCCCTTAATCTCACTGAACAAAAAAGCCCTGCTAAACTGTAACTTTGGGACCTTGTTATGCAGGCCGTGATTAAACCAGTGCTCCTAAATTAACATTAGACTGGATCTCTATTAATTCTTGGCATTATCTGTGTTAATCACACCGTGTTAACCAGCCAATCAGAGAACAATAATTGAAAAATGGGAAAAAAATGATATTGCAGCAACTAGATGTAAAATGCATAATTGTCCATTCATTTTGGTGAATGTGTCTCAATTAAAAGAGTTCACTCTTAAATGTGAGCGAAACTTCGAAAAAGTGTAACATTTCATTGCATAATTCAGCTTAACATTCCCACAAATTTGATCAATGACAGTGATGGTACAAGCACCCTTCAAGGTTTATGTGTAATAAACAGAATGCATACAGGGAAGATATCATAGTCCTATCTATGTCCATCCCCACAAATTCATCCACAATTCTAAATCTTTTGGTAGCTTTTTTCCATGGCAGGTATCATGGGACAAACCTACAGGCCTCAAGAATATCTCCAGCTGTGCTGCAGTATCGTGATGTAGCTATGATGATAACATGGTTAGCTAGCATGGTTAAAACCACCAAACCTGCATAAGATTCTGCTTAATGTTGGCATATTTCCCAAATGTATTAATCAAATGAATATCCCTTTAATCTCAATTTCATTTAACTCATTCGATTATAAAAATGTGATTTGTCACATATAGAAGATAAGATAAGATAGAAATTGAGTCCCAACAAGTGTGAAATTTGCTTAGCAATGGCAGAAAGTGATAGTAAAAATTTAAGAGCAGCAAAATGAAGAAAAACAATAGAATATAATTAAATAACAGAATTAAATAAAGTACTATGTCACAAAATAGTATAATAAAAAAAAAATCAAATATACAGTCTAATAATAGGAATATGTATGAAAATTATAGACATTAATTGCCCATTTGGTATAAAATAAACAGTATGGTATCACAGTATAATATAGAATAATGTGTAAAATTAAGAATTAGAAATGCACCACATGATTTGAACATTTAAACTGGATATTTTCAATTGCATGTTTGCTATGCATGTTTGGAACCTCAATCATGAATGTTTATGCAATTGGCAAGGACTGAGCTTGCTTCTCCCAATCATGAGCAATGCTTAGAAAGTTGCATCAGCTCTATAATTTTAGATATTTAGACTAAAACTGAGTGTGATACCATTTCACATTACGTTCAGGAGGCTTTCTGTCAACATTTTATAAAGTTTGTACAACCTTACAACAGTTCAGAAATGCAATTGCAGGATGAGCATGAACGGGTCAAAAGCACAAATCAGGCTGATTGCTTACAACCTGTTCCAAAAACAAGCTAAAACAAAAGGTGAAATTGTGCAGTCGGACTCTATAGTGACCATGGAATTTGCAATCTGACTTTCATTTAAGAGTGACTCACTCTTTGAAGACATTCTAGTGTTATTAAAGCTGAACTGTTAACCGCAATCAAAGGGCACATCACATCTGGCCCAAGGAGAGGCAGAAGTCAGAATGACTGGCAAGGGCCTGACTGCACTGGCCAGGTGCAGAGTGAGAAGGGACCTCCCTGTTAACACATGGCACAACACTCAGCCAGGGAGATTAATGGGTCTGACTACACGGCAGCCGAGCGGCCAGGGATGGGAAAGTATAATTGGCCTGGGCCAAGTATGGGCATGGACAGCTGCTCATAGCAGGAGCCAATCAAACTCTGTCATCCCTGCCATGCCTCCAGTTGTTCACCCAAGGTAAGTGTAGCCCCATCCAAGTGATGATGAGTTGCCAACGAATGTATTTTAAATGATGGGAGAGCCTTAGCCTCTATCAGAAAATAAATTCACACTGGAGAAACTGTTCACTTTTTGGTGTCACAGATGTGTGATTGCAGAAACCTCAGTATGTGTGCAGTATTACCTCAGCAACTTCCTTCTGTGGTAGTACTTCAAATTTGGGGAATCAAAGACAGATACAAGTCAATATTCTGCAAGTTGCACATCATATAGTGACTACTTGGTAACATTATTGTACTCAGTTGTATGAAACACTCACAAAGCCTGTGATACATTCAAGATAAAAGACACCTTTATAAGGCTTATGCTAATGTTAAATCTTTTATGTTAAGATTTATGTTCAATCTTTTTAGAAAGTGCAGTATATCCGTAATAATAAAACCATTTCTTTTTTCCTCACTCCTCTCCCAGGATTTCTCACTCCTCTCCAGGGGCAGACTGGCAATCTGAACGTTCTGGAAAAGTCCAGAATGACCGAGATGCACACATGTTTTCGTGAATATATCACTATACACACACCCAAAACCAGGGCTGTCGGCCAAACACCCCCCCACACACCCCCACCCCCCAATCTGCAAATCCCTCACCGCCCCCCTTCCCAAAAACGGCAGAGATGCTAAAGAATGTCTAGGGTTGTTTTTTTGTCTCCGTGCACCCCTGCTCCTCTCCCAGGAAGATTGAGCACCCTGTGCTCGGTGGGCCACCTCTTGTTCTCCATAAAGTCTTTTGACACTCACTTGCTCGTCTAATTTCACTGAAGTCCTTGCTCCTGCGACAGATGTTTAAGACGATGTAAATTCACTGGTGACATTGAGGTGATGCTTTGCTATTCAAATTAGCACTGTGCCCTCAATGCTAAACGGCTTCCGCATTGGTCGGCCGTACCTGTGCCTGCATTAACAGCTGTGACCCCACGCAGGAAGTCAGGCATCCCACTTCCTGTGGCAAGCTGTGCTGCTGCCTTTTCTGGCCAGAGATGGCTTTCTAATTGGTGTCCTCTCACCTCTTTATACTGAGATGCTTCTGTTTGACAGTTCTTGGCAGCAGGTGGAATGTCCTTGAAGAACAAAAAAAGTCAGATCAGAAACCTGCTAAGGTAAAACACTTGAAGCTTCTTCAAAACAGCAATCAAGAGGAGGGTCGGACACAATAAAGGATGCCGGCTCCAAGGGGACAGAGTGGCTCCTGCACCCTGACAGTGTCGTTTAGGTCAAAATTATTGAATTGCCACCTTTCGATAAGGATAGTTTCATCTGTGCCCATTAAAGCTGATGCACTGATAAGGCACTTTTCACCCTTTAACAAAGGCTGGGGGAATGAGGTGTTTAAGATGTGGTTGCCTCATATGCTGAAGTGCCAGGAAGACAGATTTATGTTCCCGATGGGACGTTCTAGTGACACAGCTCAATTTGCTTGTGAAATATATTTCATGCACTTTCAAAAAGGGTGAAGTAATCTTTCATCATACAGGTTTTCGCTTTGATATATTGAATAATGTTTCTGGTAAAAAGATTAAATCCTAAAGTTGCTGAAATAATGATTAAACAATCAGTCTTTGGCATGCAAGACTGTACATTTCTACTTTTTGCTAGTGGAGAGATTCAGCAATCTTTCACCTGTCTACCTTTCTGGGTCAGAGCTCAGAAGCTCATTTAGATATTATGAAAATCCAGAAAGGTGGGGGAAGAGGCAAAGACAAGGAGCCATCATGGATCTAATTCTCTTCCCATTTTGAGATAGATCTCTACAGCAAGAGAGCTGAGAAAACAGAGCCTGGAGACACTTGGAAAATAAAATGTCGAGAAAAGGTTTCAAGTAATTTCATACAGACACTTCGACCATGGCTATTGTCATGGTCTGAGGATATGGTGAGGGGTTGAATGGTGTGGAGAAGAGGCCCTTGGGCCTCAAACATTTACATGTTACAGCCAGGCTAAAACCAAGATAAATTATTCATGTGACCCAGGCAAAGGCTACTGAGTGGGTCAACATAAAGCTTCATAAGCAATGAGAAAATTGACAGCAAGTGGTGCAAGACTTGTCCTGAAAACCTTGTTTTTTGAAAGGGTCAGATATGCAGCAGCTGTTCAAGCAAGCGGGGAAGTGACCTGCTCACTAAACCATAAACAAGTATAAATAGGCTGGGAGAATATGCAAAGACTTTGAGGGGGAGGATTTTTTTTTCTACTAACCTTGAGTGCTGAAGAGTGTTAGGTAGGCTTCAAATGTCACTGGATGTATGGCAGAGAAAAATTCATTATTGAGGAGTGTCATTAGCATGAAAAATATATTGACAGTGAGAAAATGGAGCTCCATAAAATTATATGCACGCACACACACACACACACATACACACACACACACATACACACACACACATGTATATATATATATATATACATAAATTTGTGTGTGTAAGAGAAAACAAAAATAATTGCTTAGGGAAATACTTCAGGACCAGCTGCTTTGCAGTACATAGCAATGCTTTTCTCTGCATTTTTCTATATACAGCAGGTACTGTCCCAAAGGCTTAGCTATGAATTTTAAGGTGCAGTGTTTGAGAGTAGCTCAAAAAAAATTGACAGTTATGCTTGAAGCTTGGGTGCCAGGACTTCTGGACCCTTTTTTTTCTCTCCCTTTTTGAGCTCCACACCAACTGCTTCACCTGTTCTTGTCTGCTTCACCAGATTTCCCCTTGTGGAAAGTCCACTTGCACTCACGCCTGTGCTCCCCGACTCGCTTGGCACTGTCATGCCGTGGCTACACTCCTCCACTGATTGCCCGTTTCTTGGTATTAGCAATAGTCTCACAGGGCATGGAACACATCTGCCTGTCCTCCGTAGCGTACTTTGTAATGAAAAATACTGCTCCACTTTACAAGGAGACGTTTGGCATGACCGCCCAGTATGGGTGCCAGAAGCTGCATTATGCCATATAATATTCTTAAACAGTGTTTTCTTGGCAGTGAGTGATGCGACAGAATCGAGTCTAATGCGCACTCTCATCAAAAGCTTCAAGTTCATAAAATGAATGTAATGATAAGACTAATAGATAAGTAATGGGGGAAGTGCTTCTGAGAGCACAGCAAAGTCATGCAATTTTCCTTTTCCTTTAAAGTCGAAATGAAATGTACATGCATGTCAAGCATGAAAAACAAACCTGACTTTACGGTCCAGTTGTTTGTTACCACATGTCTGTATTGCAGGGAATGAATCCTGAATCTGCTGAACCCATTAGTGATGGGTTGTTCTTGAATGATTCGTTCATTGTAAACAAATCTTTAATGTGACTCGGGAACAACGAGTCATCTTGTACGAGTGATTCGTTCAGGCACGCATGCACATTTGCGTTACATCCTATTGTTTCTGTATTGGAATTATTGAGTCTTAAACCCGAAGACTTGAGAGATGAACTAATCAATTCTCTTTCCGGCTCAGGCTGCAGAAGTTAACATTACAGGGCTGTTATATACCTGAAGACTCGAGAGATGAACTAATCAACGACTCAAACCTGAAGACTCGAGAGATGAACTAATCAACGACTCAAACCCGAAGACTCGAAAGATGAACTAATCAACGAATCAAACCCGAAGACTCGAGATAAGAACTAATCAATTCTCTTTCCGGCTCAGTCTACATTGGTTCGCTAAATGGTCTGTCAGGTGATGAACGAACGACTGAAACCCGAAAACTTGTTTTATACGAGGCGAGAAGAGTGTATCATAGATTATAGACACAGGTAAACAATGAATGAAACTTTTCTGTTTCTTATAGCATTATAGTTTTGTCTTATTTGTAGTATGATCAACGTTTGTGTAAGCAGTAGATATGTTAGGGAAGTAACACATAACATTTTAATTATAATTTGCTAAAATGAACAAAAGGAACGTGATGACGTGAACATTCGTTCATTTTCCTGAACTCAAAGATCCGAGTTCGAACTTCCCATCACTAGAAGCCACTGATTGTTCAGTTACCATTAAATTATTTGCTTTTACTGAATTATCACTTCAGAACACTAGAACTGAAAGTATATTATGCATTGATCACTGGGTTATAATTTCATTTAAATAACAATAGCATGTCAATTTTAAAAGTATTTTATGATTTTTATCCTGAATGTCATGGGGCAGATATTTCCAGACAGCCTCACACCACTGACATATGACATGATTTCGCAGCTATGCCTCTTTGACAGATTTCGGAGCCTGTTCGCTGACATGGTCCATACACAGCATGGAAAAAGTCAGTTTTGACAGAAATGGACACACACTTGCAGGTGAAAACACAGGGAATTATTTCTGATTGCTTTCTTAAGAAAAAGCGGTATCGCTCGCAGGGTATGTGTGTTTTTTGGAACAGCAGATTGCTTAAACTAAGGTAATTTGTTGTGCAGAGCGCTGAGTTGACTGGCAGGAAGCAGACTTTGACAAAGAAACCTACTCTGACCTTCAATTAGACTCTAGAATGACAATGCTGTGGGGTAAAAGTAGTGGCTAGAAAAAAAGAAGAAGAGAGAGCGGAAAATCAATAGCTAATTTTCAGCTTTTTTGTATAAGGGATTTTTATGTTTGCAGAGATAAAGGCTGACAAGACTGAAAAATGGAGTATCCTCTTAACTTGAAAAAACATTGAAATTGTCACTGCCTCGGCAAACCCTGGTAAGCTGAACTCAATTTTAACAAAGTGTTGTGGAAAGGTCTCAAATAAAGGCCTAATCTGTCCCCGTCTGGGCGCTGAGTCTGTGTCTGCATCTGCCTGTGCATATTGTATTTAATGTTCATCAGCTTCACTGTGCTCCATGTGTAACTCTTTACTTAATTGTCATCATAAATTGACATCTTGCAGCACGCGTTCCATCTGCACCATCTCGCCCCTACGTCTCATCTGCGTTATTGCACCTAATCTGCTGTGTGTCAGTAAACTTGTGTGTGTGTTAACGCCACTGCATATGCTTGTTCGCCGCGAGACGCGCGTTCTGCCCGCCGCCCGTTGACAGGGGGCCCGTGTGCTGTGTCTCACAGTGGGAAAAATGAAATGAAGGATGAATATCTCGCTTTTTTGATGGCACAACAAGAGAAATATGTGTCCATTTCCAAGCGCACCTTATGAGGGAAAGCTGTCGTTCCTTGTTAAAACTTTGATATGAATAGCCTAGATAAAGACTATTGCACAAACAGAATACTGGCTTTTATATTCAGGCGTAGGCTTTGAATGAGCGAACGCTGCGCCAAACACGCATGTAAAGGTAGGCAGCCTCTCAGCCATGCTTTCCCTTTTTCCCAAATGTGTCTATCTCACTCCAGCTCTGCTGACAGCCGCTGCCTGCAATCACACACCCCAGGAGAGAGCGGGAGACAAGCACACACACTGCAGGAAAAACCCCAAGCCCGAGCGCGGGACTCTCAGCTCTGATGGTGGCTCATATCAGCTCTGCAATCACATCTTCACTTTATCCTCAGCCATCAATTTTCAATCATCTCCATAGAGCCTGGTTTATTTTTGACCATCTCTATCTTTAGGCACACAGACAGACACAACCTCTGAAAAGGGGAGAGAGAAGGGGGGAGAGCTGGGAGAAGAAGAAGATGCCAAAGATGAAGACGGTGAAGAAGAAGAAGAAGAAGAAGAAGAAGAAGAAGAAGCAAAGGAAGAAAAAAATATAGAGAGCCTAAAATCCCCTTCTAATTGTGAAGAAGGACAAACACCTGCGGCGTTTGATCATAGACATTGGCGACATGAAGATTAGAACCTAGCAGCAGATGTTGAAGCCCTGGTCCAGACTGGCAGCCCCCTAATGAATTTTGAACTGTGTGAATGCTAAGTGGCATATGTAAGGTCCCACACTACAGTTGTTTGCAGTCAGAGGAATAGAGCTGAACTCCCTAAACACCTGCTTGATGACAGTTAGGCGCCTCCCATCCAACTGGACGACGCTGTCTTGTGTGCTGCCAGGCTTTGCGGCAAGCAGGTTGCCGTGCATCTTTAAATAAGGCAATGCCACTGAGTATAGGAGACACATAGAAAATTCATCCAGGGGAACCCGATTGTGCATGTAGATTACAGGAATACAGTAGCACACTTTTAAAAATAAGAGTTCCTAAATCATTTGCAGCTCTTCCTTCTAATGATCTAGAAAACTTACGTAGTGTAAAGGTTCTTTAATCTTTAATAAAGGTTTCAACATTCATTGAAAGGTTCCATGAAACCAACATTGGGATTACACCAAGGATTCTGGCACTGCCATTTAAGAGAATATGACGGGTTTGGCGGCTTTGATATCTGCTGTAGCATGAACACATTTCTAGGAAGGTAAAAACTTTCTAGGAAAATTAATTCTGATCCCTGAATGAGTAAGTTTGAGTTCTTTTTAAAAAATGCGCCATAGGTAAAAGCTGTCTGCATTTTAACACATATTTTCTGCTCTGTAAATCACATCTGTGTCTGGTTACTGCTGCGATCAATAGCGTTCGACAGATCTGTCTGGCATCCCCGAGAATCGCCTTTGCCTGAGCCCTCGTGAGGGAAATCTCTGTCAGCTGATATATATCTTTGAATTTGCATTTCGCAGCTGTGACAGATGCCAAAACAGTTGCAGAAATGTGACTATGTCATGGAAGAGAGGTGTCACTTATTGAATGACCTCTCGTACATTGGTGAGAAAGAATGAGATGTCACCACAAGCAGCAGTAATAGACTGGAATATATTAAACAATGGGGAGGGGCCCAGTCAGCTGGAACCAATCTGCTCTTTCACAGAGGTGCAGGGATCCCCAAATGCAAGCATGTGCAATTACACATCCACGAGCCAGGTTGCAACAGATGAATGATATCGAATGACAAACTGGCACTAATTTTTGGAAGAGCCATCAACCAGCTTTGCAATGGGGATCGAAAATCTAAACGTTTATGATTCATTTTCCAACAAAAAAACGAATTACTTTAAAATGGCATGTATGGGCGTGTTATTTTCTTTTCTTCTTTCTTCCTTCTCCCTACTTATGCACTAAAGTCATATAGACTGTTATAAAAAAGGAAGAAATAAATAACCCTGTAGTATAGTCTTCGATGAATGGATTCACACATTCTTTCTTTCCTCTCTTATGTTTTTTGCTCTCACTTGGAACGATCGAGTACCGTCGCAGCTGTTAAATGGACCTCGCATATGAAGAAGAAGGCAAAAAAAAAAAAAAAAACAACAACATCACAGCATCAGTTTTCAGCACAGGCTGAAAATAAACCTGACAATTTCCTGAATGTTAGTCAGCGTTCTGTTTGCATTACTAGATTTACAAAAAAGCAGAGCTTTCCATCCCTCCTCTGACGGAAGGAAAAGAAGTATCATTTCAAGTCCAACGCATGCTCCTGTTTCTCAGCATTAACGCTTCTATTAATAACTGTGTCATTGAGTCCCTCAAGAAAGTATTGAGAATGAACTCATTTGAGCAATTTTATGTGACGTGATCAAGTGTTCGTTAATCACATCCTAACAGGAAACTTTTGCCCAGACGGTGTTTTGAAAACAAAACAAACTATTCACTCAGAAATGAAGGGCTGTTACCTCAAATACTTTGGCTGATCAGAGCTATAATAGGCCCTTCTGACACATTCGGTTTCATCTGCGCTGGAACATTAAACCTTCTCTTCTGTCTCTTATGAGGATTTCTTTGACATTTCAAAGGCTTCCCTCCAAGTACAACTCACTGTCATTTTCTAAGTTGTCTCAAGCAACACATCTCGAAGCATCAGAACTGAACGCTGTCTGGATCTGCTGTTTTGTCCTCTTTGGAATTACTTGCTTCTCCCTACTGATCCAAACAGTCAGCTTTGGGAGCGAGTGGCACAAAGACACGTGTTGCCCGGGAACAACAACAGCAAACTCTATTCCAAGTTCAAAGCAGCCCGAGTTTGGAGTAGCTGTTTTCTAGAAGACTGCAGACCATTTAGAGATCTTGGAACGCATTTCATGGACTGACAGTGCCTACAGCGCTCAGCTCTTCTAGCAAATCTGAAATTTGTGCCTCTATATTTACCTCTCCGTTTTCTTTGAGAGGAAGTCCCGAGCAAAAAAATATGTTTATTATTTACGAACCTTTACACACTGGTGATTTAATTTCAGAATCTAGCTTGTTACATCATGATGCAACTTCTGTAAATATATTTTTCAGTTCTGAGTACAATGCAATGTGTATTTGCAACAATATATTTCCAGCATGGTACAACAGAAATTTATTCGATAATAACATAATAAATATTGCATTTACAGCACTGTGAAAAAAATAAATGTACTGGATAACAATATTGCACACAATAGCACATTTACATTATTTGATGGATGCTTTTATAGTGTAGTGATGCTTTTATGGGGCAGCAGGAAGGCCCAGTGGTTAGGGCGTTGGCACTGCAATCAGAGGATTGGGGTTCAAACCTTAACAGCTAGTGTCACCGCTGAGAGATCCTTGAGCAAGGTAACGTACCCTCACACTGCTCCCCGGGTGGCTTATTGGCAGCAGCCCACTACTTCACTTAGTGAATGGGTTAAATATAGAGAAAACATTTCGCTATGTGTTGTACCTGTATGACTATTCATGTGACAAATAAAATTGGTATTTTTATTTGGTATATATTCTATTTGTGTCATACGTGAATACACCACAGCACAAAATGTGAATAGCATGAGAATTTAACACATTCACCAAGTGAACATAGCACCGGGGAGCAGTGTGTGGGCACAGTACCTTTTCCAAGGGAACCCCCTAGCAGTCTTGGAATTTTAACCCATGATTTTCTGATTGCAGATTGAATATCTTAAACCCTAGGCTACCAACGATCCCACAACTCTATACAAAACACACAATAAACATGATGTATAGTACTGTATATTACAGTAAATATTTAGCATTTGTGGTACTACACAGTAAAGTAAATGTACTGCAATTAAAAAAAAACTTTTAATGTACTGCATCATGGTTAATATATTGCATAATTTACTGCACTGCACATTATAGCAAATATATTACATTCAGATTGCTGCACAACTTAGTAAATAATTTAAATTTTGAGTACTATACCACATCATAACTATATCACTACAGTGCTGCACATCATAGTAAATATATTGCATCTACAGTATTGCAGAACATAACAAATACATTACATTAAGTGTGCTGCACAGAAACTGCATTGTGTATGCTTTACTGTGCAATGTATTTTACTTCTGTGGATATTTGGTAAATACTTTGCATTTACAGCACTGGACACAGTTTCTAGCACGGTGCAGTACATGCTACGTTTTATTTTCTTTCTTTAAACTTTCGGGATACTGTTTCCTTTATGAAAAGTAGTCCAAGAGAAAGTGTGTTAACTGAAGAACTAATTGCAGAAATCATGATGGCACTAATAGAGTACTGTTTCAAAAGGACTCACCATAGCGCACAAACCGTGGTGGTCAATGTCACTTCACATTAGATTCAGCAGTAGTTTTGCAGCTATTGCAGCTAAACCCATTTCTGTTTATTAGTTGATTTGAAACCCTCTTTCTTCACTTTGATGGTGAGTTTAGCGCCACATCATCTACCACTGACAGTAATGGTTTTCAGTTAACCAGGTTGTGACACCTGAATATCACTTCTTTAGAATGCTTTTGAATTTGCGTCCTTGGAATTCTTTCTATGCCGCGGTTGCAAATTAAAGTCTCCGGGGACAGTCTGTCTGCATTTAAGCTTTTATCCTTGTTTGCAAACCTCTAAGTAAGCTACTGGTTCCTGACTGCTAAATAAAACACTTTAGAAAAATGTGAAGAACCAACAAATTCAATAGCATATTAACGGTACAGTGGGCGCCAGCACTGCTCGTACAGTGGATAAGCATGATTATGCTTCCCTTTAGAGCAGCTGAGATTGATTCATGGTACGTTCTTGCTCGTTGCTTTTCCATGAAGTGAGTGAGAGCTCGGACTCTGTCTGTTTTCAGTTCTCTGACGGGCTTCAGCAATTGAGAGGGAGAAGTTGTGCAAAGATGAATCCGAGCAAGAACGTGAACTTGACTAATCAATCTGGAATGTTTTAACAGTGTTTGGAATTGTGACATATCTGTCTAATGTGCCATACATAAGCTACCGAGAATAATATTTAGCATGATTAATGTCACAGGTAATGAGCTCCCCACACCCTTTGAATTAGTTCCTATTGTGCCACAGATCATACAATTAATACTCATTTTAGACGAACAATTGAAAACTAATTTTCCATCCATTATTCATTTTCACTGCCTTTCGCTTCCCCTATTTATTGCTTTTCTTCACGCTGTTCTGAAATTAAAGAGCTATCTCCGTACTCACAGTACATGGAAATGGAAATTACCCCTTTCCCTTGACACTTTTGACCCCTTTCTTAATCCTTTTTTATCCCTTTGCCTTAATTATGGGTTTATTCAATTAGGGAGAGTACCGGAATTACTGACATGAGTTAGACAAACACGCTTTCAATGAAAAAAAAAGTGTTTTGCTAAAACGTTTGCCTAGAAAGTTGCTCGCGAACCATCTTTCTTTATTGTGCTGCTCCGTGCGGAGGGCAAGGCATCGCTGATCTAACTAGCTTGTTTTTCTGTGTACACCTCTCCATGGTCTTGGAAGATGAATTATATTCTAGGGGCTGATGCTATTTTCTCAGCAGAATACAATGAGCCTGTCTTTCAAAGGGAAGGTAGTCTACATAGTGCCATGGCAACAAGCCACAGGCCTGCACGGCAAGTTATGTGCTCCACAAAGGTTATTCAAGAGGTTCATCCTCCTTTAGGGCCATGGAGACAGAGCCGCAATATCAGAGCTGTCTGCCTCTCTTCTCCTCTCTCTCTCTCTCTCTCTCTCTCTCTTTCTTTCTCTCTCTCTCTCTCTCTCTCTCTTTCTTTCTCTCTCTCTCTC
>JBBKCR010000031.1:5709075-5730511 GCA_037577295.1 Ladigesia roloffi | reverse complement strand
AGATAGATAGATAGATAGATAGATAGATAGATAGATAGATAGATAGATAGATAGATAGATTGATAGATAGATGGATGATAAATGCAGACAGGCAAACAAACAGAATGACAGACAAAAAGAATTAGATACAGGGAAACCAGACAAGACAAACAGACAGGCAGGCAAACAGAGAGAAAGGAAATTTATAAAGTTAAAAGCATTAGTTTTATCCACAAATCTCAGAACAGCTGGGATTTAAGCTAAAAAAATGAGCTCAAACATGCCAAAGCCTACTGTGTGAATGAAAAAGCCAATAATGGAAATAAACTTCATGTTCCAAGCATGTTCACACATGTGCCCGAGCAGCTGTGATCATATGCGAAAGAAGAAGCCAGCCCGGACAGGATGGGGCCCGTAAAGGATGCCATACTGTCAACCAGCGAAATCTGAAAGGAAATAACTGAGTTTGTAATTACATGGACTGTCGTTTTATTACACCCCGACACTGCCTCTGCATCTGGATTGGCAAATGGATGATCATTAATAATAATGAAGCCATTTAACCCCATGGGCCTTTTACAAGGGGAAAGATGCCATTTTTCACTCGGAGGCTGGACGTGACCATCAGGTGGAAGAAGAAGCCTACTTTTCATTCTCCCGAAGCCAGCCTGAAAGGCCACCTACTGCCTTCCAGATGCATTTCATCATGATCCTGCTCTGGATCGACTACCATATTTCATCAGAGGTTACGGAAGATTTATACTTTTACTAGGTGTAGGGATTCATGTGATTTTGCGCTGCTCTTTTTCTCATTAGATATTCACGAAGCCTTGAATGTATAAATGTCCAGTAGCATCTAAAACATGACACGTGTGGCAAACATAAATTACGAGTATGGGCCAAAGGCACAGAACACACCCAGAGCGGAAATATATTACAGAGATGCCAGGCTTCATGCAGTTGACAACAGATTTCACACAGTTATGGGAGAATTTCAACAGCTTTTGCTGCTACACAGTCCCAAGTGAAGTCACTGCCTTTTTGGAGTGCTCTGGGTTTTAGGAGTAACTTTCTCTGACAAAATCGATATGCTACAGAGGCTACCCTGCCCTTGCCCAGAAAACATAGCGATTTTTTGTTATAGTTCTGAGAGTTCATGTGAAAGAACAACCCAAAACACTCTGAAATTCAGAACATCAGATTGCTTTGCTCTGATATGTGTGCGCTATCATTAGCAACATGTCTAAAAATGCGATTCTGATTTGCTATCTGTGTGCAACACAGTGAGGCAGTCCTCAGGAACACAGTTTTGAATAATGTTCCTCCACTTGCACACACATCCCGCCATCTGTTACTGTTTAGTGAAGAAAGGCCAAGGCAAAAACAGCAGGGCAATACATGTGTGCTTTCTGTACTTGAATGAATTGTCTAAATCTGTCACCAAATCTGTTGACAGAATGTCTCCCTATGAAAGGGGGGTGTCTTACAAAGGGATACTGCTCACTTCAAGCAACAATTACAGACTCCTAGAAATAGTTCAGACTACGCTGATTCTCACGGCACCCCGATTATTAAGCATAATGTTTTACCTGTGTGACAAATCCAATTTACAGTGGGTGCTTATTCCAAATCAATGTAGGCGACACACCACTCTTTTTTTGCAAATTGTAGAAAATGTCATATGCTGCACTGCACGCTGAACTCCATAATGAAAATATCAATGCATACTGTCACTTTTGATTGTTTATTTCAACGCAGCTAAAACTACACATACAAAGCTAATTAAACAGTGCATGCTAATGTTTGTAACGAACTCACGTCCGCCCCCTGAGAAGCTGTAAGGTGTAAGGGTGCAAAAAAAATCATACCTGCAACTCAAAAGCAGGTTAGCTGTTTAAAGCACAGGGGGCCTTTTTGCAGCTGTTTAAGGTGCAAAACACATGGAAAGTACAAATCTAAACATCCAGTCTATGAGCTTTGTGAATGGTAAAATGCACAAAATCTTCTTAATGCATTACAAAATAGCGCACAGAGATGTATCACACATGCAGGTGATTACATATTCCAGCAACTAGAATGAAACCACTATAGAATATTTTCATTATACTGCCTGATTTTTACCTCAACTTCAACCTAATCTGTTCCTGTTGATTGTAGTCTGTTGATTTTGATGTAGTTGATGATTGGAGGAAATGAGTAGTGCCAAAGGGACATGGAATTTTTGCCCCCTGATTGAGTGTGAGCCCAAACAGTGTACATGTATATCAGGATATATCAAATGTTTGGCCTAATCTAGTAGTGTTTACTGATCAACAGTTCGGTCACAGTGGATCCCACCCCACATTAAAAAACACAAATAAATAATGATCAACAGACATTTGGGTGCAGATTCTCAGTGAATTGAGTTTATGATGGGGGATCCTGTGTAACATATAGTAATAGATGCCTTGCATTCCGAACCTTCATTCAAATGTGTTTTACATTGTTGGAAAAAAAACGACAAAATTAATGTTTTGCTTCGCCTGGTAAAAGTGTGCTAGCTTGGTTAGATTCAGCACCAACCAAAAAGTTGTTTAGAGCTTGGTTCAATGCGCGAAACCCAGTATATCAAAAGCAGCTTTATTCGCCAATAAACAGAGCAGAAAAATAACCAGAAAACGCCCTTGACCAGCTGAGTGACCGTTGCTAGGCTGCGCAATCTTGCACAGGCTGGTTTTAAAAAGGTTCAGTTGGTCATGTGCTGCTAATGTGTGTGATGCAGATGAACCGTCCAGCTGTTTTTTCTCATGTTTTCATCAAGTGTATTTCATGAACCATAAACTCACACTCACTTCCTCAGGACTAAAGTTTTCTACAAGAAGAGCTCTTAGCGCTCATATTAGCATTTTGGGTGCATCTTCAGAATTGAGAAACATGTCTTAAAAATTGCTACAAAAAAAAAGGTTATCTAATGAGGGATTTTCATTCAGCTGGGTTTTGGATATCCAAAGACAAAAAAAGAAGAGGGGGGCTGTGGAAGAGAATCAGAGACTCCACATGAATAGTGCAAGAGAACAGGGTCCAATACGAGTCTGGGCCACTGTGTTAAAATGATGAATAATGGTACCGCCCTCCCAGCTGGCAAAACCACTCCACATCACTGCCTAGGACTTAAGCCAACTCAGGGGGAAACACTACATTGCTGACATAAAAGCCTTTTTTTTGGGCAACTAAAACTAAAATATCCTGGAAGAGTAACATAAGTGCAATTTAAAAAATCTTGGAAATAATATCAGTGATATTGCAATAGGCTGTATGTTCTTGTCTCACTGTTCAAATTTTCCTCTACTTTTTCTCTATTATTCTTCTACTCATGTGGCACTGTCCATTCTATTATGCCTAGTCTAAACTACCACTTGAAATACTGCCACAGCAAATAAACATCATAGCATACAGAAACAAAACCTTTTGCCATAGTAATGGCCCAGGAATACATAAACTGGATAAAACTAGTTTTATTCTCTGCAAGCTGCAAAAGTACCAGCAATATTTTTTTAAACAACAAGGAATGAGTTTTCACCTCGATTTGTTCAGCATTGCCAAGATTGAAACCTGAGGTTGGCTGGAAAACACCCTTCAGGAACACAGTCTGGGTTTTACAAAGCACATACATTCTTTGTGGAGTTTCCTTTACAGACGTAGGGTTAGATGACAACTGGCGCTGATATCTGTTTCATATTTGCCCATTGCATGTCTTACTTTCCGTCCAAATGGTCTACAGCTATAATAGTGACAGATTAAGCATTTGTGTTATTACTAACAATTTGTTATTACTGGCAATAACAACAGAACATACCAGCAGAGGGCTGTGCTGTGTAGTCATGGTCCATAGGGCCACTGAGTACGTTT
Source organism: Ladigesia roloffi (assembly GCA_037577295.1). Taxonomy (NCBI): domain Eukaryota; kingdom Metazoa; phylum Chordata; class Actinopteri; order Characiformes; family Alestidae; genus Ladigesia; species Ladigesia roloffi. Next base: position 5,726,644 of record JBBKCR010000031.1, on the reverse strand, counting down.
TCTACAGCCACCAGCTCCAGTGAATGAACATCTGCTCACTGCCAAATGTATGCCCTCTCAAATGCCGACAGCCTTTGAGGGGGAACATGAAGTCTGTTCCACTGAAAGTGGCCAGAAACAACATCGAATTTCAAACGGGAACTACCTCCATTGTGCTCTGCAGCAGTGAATCGCTGACTGCACACAAAAGTTTGACCAAACGTATTCCTTCATTCTTTTTAATTGCTAAAAGCCATTTTGAACTCTACTTGTCAGCTGGGAAGTAACTGAAAGCAAGGTAGGGTTGTTTTTGTTTGGGTGTTTGCATTTGGATACACTGCAAAAGCATATGTTCCTGCAATAGGAACGACTTTAAAACTGTGAAGGGGCCAATTGCTTTTGTACTGAAATTTGTTATACATGCTATCAATTTTATAATCGTAAATGATGGTTCCCTGTTGAACATCTTATTGTCCCTTCTTTACTCCTGCTGACTAACGACCATTTTGCTAGGTGATGCTTCTTAAGACATACACTGTTTATGAAGGCTTATGAAGGTGGGATATTCAAGATTAGACATACATTTTTCAACTGGGATCTACGGTACCTCAGGCAGCTTATCATTAATACAGCTAAGTATGTTACACTGCATTTTTCAGCCACTGTGCAGCAGAATATAATAAGTAGGCAGTATCAAGATGGCAGTCGATTTCATAATCTGGTGGACATGATGTATGCACATAGTGTGTTGGCTTGAGTGTCTTGATGGGTTTCTCACTATGGCAGAAATTAAAGGACATATTTCTGGAGCGGAGCAGAGAAAAGGTGATTCATTCGACAGAGGAGGACACACTTTAATTTGTTGCAGTTGCGGTGACAGATTCACAGTGGAAAGTGAGACGGCCCCACGTTGCGCATATATCAGCAGCGCTTCAGCCTTGCACCTTTTCCTGCTTGCACTCGCTCTCGTTCCTCTTCCCCCCGTCTCTCTCTCCCCCCCATTTCATTCTTTTTCTTTCTCTCTTTCTGTCCATGTCGTGCTTGACCCGACGCAGCCGAAAGTAATTGCGGGCCGAAAACAACATTTAATGATTACTTTATCTGAGTCCAAAGAGAGAGAAGTCACAGGCGGGCACTTCTAACAAAAGAGGCGGGCTTTTTTTTCTCTTTTTTCTGTCGTCTCGCCCGTTCTCGCACAACAAAGAATATTATTGACTCAGCTGAGATTAAAACACCAAAACAAATAATGGAACAAAAATCAAGGACAAAGTGCAGGAGGAAGAAAGCGTCCCAGAACACGACGGGTCAGCCACCCTCTCCTCTCGTCCCTTTTGTTAGCGTTGATTAAAAACACGCACCAGCTAACAGATTTCATTTCTCACCTGGAGATAAATAAATATATCCTCTCCTCTGACCTGCCACTCGAATAATAAGCCGTTGATATATTGTCTTTACATGCACACTCCTTTCTATGCATATGGGATGGGAATGAAAAAGTATATGAAATGTATTTTTTCGCCCCCCCCTTTTTTCTTTGCCTTTAGATTGCGGAGAGAAAGGAGAAAAACGGTTGGGCGGCCACACTCCGTCTCTGTCTTCCAACTACTTGACTTTTTTTTTTTTTTTCCCACTACTTTTTTCCAGCCGGCTCCCGTGGGCTGATGGGCCTGATTGCGGTGTGTTCATTATGTCTGATGGCCCCTGCTTCTCCTCTCTCCTCTCCTCCGCTTAGGCCTCTCCTCCATTAGGGGACCGGAGGAGGGGGTGGCAGCATCAACACAATCAGTACTGCCCAAACACACAGCATGCGCTGAATAGAGGAGAGGTGCAAACACCATAACAATCAGCAATCAGCACTGATCATGATAATAACACAGAGAGTGCTACAAGATCCATGCTGCGCTTTCCCTGCTTGCCAAGAGCCGTTATCGTATTGATAGGTCGGCGTATGAAGAGAAGTAATAAATTCAGTCATAATTTGAGAGGTAAAAAAAAAAAAAGAAGGAAAGAAAATGAAATAAATAACTGAATAAGTAAGTGAGTAAGTAAATAAATAAATAAACAAATTGCCAGACACCTTGCTTTTAAAAGTGAAAGGAGGGATCCCATATGCAGGTGGAAATTTGACAGGCAAGTGAACCGTTCAGGGGATAATGCTTTTTGAGATCTAAGAGGAAGGAAACAATTTCTTGGGGGCAAAATATCCACCTTGTATACTGAGAGGGTGCTCTTATGAAGAGATAACAAAGATGGATGGAGCAATATGTGTGAGAGATTAAGGGGGAGCTGTGAAGGCAAGGGCACTGACAGAGCCATGCACTGCCTGTTCGCAAACCCACTCACCATTCATATCAGCTGTTTGTAAAGCCGGGATGTTCTCTATGGTGGCCGGTTTCAACTCGGTCAGCAAAGAAACCTCGCACAAATACGCACTCGGAGCTGGCGAACGGAGAAAAAAAAAAAAAAAAAAACGGAGAGAAAATAGGCTGTGCAATATCGGCCATTCGCCCGGGCCGGCTGGCGCGCCCTTTGATACAAAAAGGAATATCAAGTGTTTCTGTGCTAAGACGAGGAAAAATAGACCAAAGCCTTGCTTATATCAAATGCATGCACCGCGATTTCATGTCACATGCAAACGCGCCCTGTTTGAACCGCTTTCAAATTATACTCCTGAGAAGAACGGAATTCGAATGGCCCTGCAGTGGCCCTTTAACCGGCAGAGAAGTCCACAGCCATCCCCGGCGAATTCCTCAGGGCAAAGTGAAAGAATAAACTACGCCTCTGGATATGTAATATATCTGTTAGTCACTTGTGATTTGTTCTCGTTCCCTTAGCCATATATTTTGGTAACTACTTCTATGGTCAGGCAGATAGTGAGTACATGGCCTCAAAGGAGGCAATCTTTCAACCCTTCACTGGCAGGACAGAAAGCCAGTTGCCACGGTCTCTTCATTGTCTCGGAAAACGAATGCCTCTGAAAGGCATGGATACTTTTGCACAGTGAAGCGAGTGAGAAGCTACCTGCAAATTGACTGTTAAAAAAAAATTTGATTACTGAAAAACCTTCTTTCTTTGTTTTTGTGATATATTAGCGATGTACTTGCTAAGAGCTAAGTATAACCTTAACGCCCCCCACCCTTCACCCCTCGCCTCCCCCACCCTTCCTTTCTCACCGAGAAGCGTTGTGCATTTTCAGGTGCAACTTTGATGAAGTTCGAATCTTGTTAGACGCATTGTTTCATGAGGATTACACTTGGATTGATGTGCAAATCATTTGGCTGTGCTTCTGTGGCAAACAAGAGTGAGGAGCAGATCGTCCTCGATGGCTTAACATACCATGTGGCAGTCACAGTCAATGCACTGAATCATTAAAAGGTGTCCAGGATATCCCCCAGGAAATGGGAAAAAGATATCTATAAATCTAATCATGGTAAAAACGGTTATTTTTCATCCAAAGTTGTAAAACTGTCATAAAACGTTAGCATTGCTGCTTCTTCTCGTCCTTACAGAGGACAGCCGCGAATTCACCTCATTATAAATAAAGGGAACGCACTCCTCCTTCCTCTTGAAGCTTTTATTGCATGTCTCTTCTGGGGCTCCAGAGAATACAAACGCTTTCAGGTAGGGTTGTGTAATACATGAAGAGTTTTGTGCTGAGTTACTGTAGATGCATTTTTTAACAACTGTGGATCTAAAGAGTTTTGTGTAGAGGTTGATGTTTAATACAAACACATTATTATTTCCCAAACCCATGTAGTATTTATCAGGTTGCGGATGTGTAAAGCCCAAACTCGTCAACATCCGTCATGAAAAATGTTGTTTTAAGTCAGTTTGAACAAAACTTTTCATATTGTCTCTTATCTTATATTGTGAAAATTTGGACACCACAGAAACGTGGTGTTTACAAATGAGCCTGTAACCAATCATTTCACTGTGTGCCGTGAATATTTTAACCAATCACATATGCTCTTTCTGTGTTTGGATGATTCGATGCATTCACATGACATGACATTTAGCAGAGCCTCATTTTGGCTAAAGTAATTTGAATGGCCCTTAAAAAATTATATCATGTGTTTTCAAATGTGGTGGTCTTCACATGATAAAAAAATTACTTGTGTTTTATTTGTGGTTCTTGAACTCGATATAAAAATGTATATTTTTGATATATCCCAAATTCAGACCCACTGTATGAGCAGCTTTGATATATTCAAAAACATTACTTTTATTTTTTCACCAGGGTTTTTTCTTAAGGGAGACAGGCAGAGTTAAAGGTTTGACTTTGTAAATCTCATAAATATACGTGTATCAATTAAAAGGTGAAAAAAATCAGAATCTTTAAGTATTATCTTTAGCCTCTGGCTAGAAGCCTATATGTAGAGCATCGGCTGCATGAAGTTATACTGCATTCTCCCTGTTAAATAAAGTAATAAATAAATAAATATGCCACTTGATTTATGTGCTGTAGTCTCTTAACAGATGATGCTCTATCTCTCACCATTTGATTCACTTTCACTTTGTTCTTTTGGACAGGCAGAAAAAGAATCAGCCTTGGGGTTTTCAGATTGTTTGCAAAACTTTTTTCATGTTTCACGAGTGACATTGTTCAAATATCTGACAGTACTTGAACTGTTGAGCAAAGATACACAAGAAAAGACACACACATACACACCAGTCACCTATCCCCATACACACTCAGCCTGTTTTGCTCACACATGTTAAAACCGATGGTTCTTAACTTGTTTTTTGGGGGTTTATTTTGGTGAAAGATTAATTAAAGTGATAGTCATAAGAGTAAAGTGAATAAGAATAATAAAAAAAACTAAAATTATAAACAGTAAAAGCAACCTTTAAATACATTATTAAATATCTGAATGTGGACAAGTCTATATAAAGTGCAAAAACAAACATGTAAAGTGATCAATAGAATAATACAAGGCAGGACCGAATACACTCTAGTGTGAATGAATATAATATTAATTACATATTTAGTTTAATGGTAATTAAAGTCATTAAAGGTGAAAAATGCAAAGATTAGATATAGGGTAAGGATTAAATTTCCAAAATAGCAGAAACACAATATCTAAAACGTATTATATAACAGTACAAAATAAATGTTGTACAAAAAAACAAATGTGAAAGAGCTCAGTTCAGTATGTGTCTGTATGTGAGAAGTAGAGTTCCACAGGTATTGGGAGATATCATGCAGTCGCAATAGTTAGCAATCTCACTGCAATTCAATATCATAAATGAACTACCGAGTTCATCTCATCCTTTTCTCACCCTGTTTTCTGCTGCTAAGGTGATAATTAGCTCTGCTAGGGGAATTATTTTCTCTTCCAATTAGTACACAAAAACCTAAATTTTGGATTTTACTCATTAGTTGTCAGTCAGTTCTCACTGTGTTCACTCTTTAAAAAGATTCCTAAATAGTAGACTTGGTCAGGCAGAGCTGTACACAACCTTTGTGTAATGCAGGGTGACTTTAAACTTTAAAAAATAGGTTTTACACACTAAAACTTCATACTAAAACACTTAATTTACAGAAAGGTCTTCAGGAACCAAATGTGTTTTTTCAAAGGCATTGCTCCAAAGAACCCACTATCGTGCACTTTCCTTTTGAGAGAGTATGGTAACAAACACAGCTCATCAAAAAGACCCCAAAATCTGTGCATCTCTGACAGAGAAGAGTTACTGTATATTTCCCTTTGAATGTATTTGATGTGCCCACACTGCAGTCAGCTGCAAAGCTCTGTCCCCATAGACGTTTTTTTTCCCTTCTTTTTCTCCACTGTCTCTTCAACTCTCCACTGTCTGCCTGCCAGAAGCCTGTCACCACTACTGCTGCAACTCCATGACGCTGGGCTTAAAATAAATACATGCTGTAGGTTAGGAAGGAGGAAAACAGTAAAAACAGAAGCTGATTTCTCAAATATAATCACAGAATATGCGAGCCGCGTAAGATCCGTCCTTCTGAGAGTTCTATCAATGCACAGGTTGCTCACATTAATCCCTCACGACACAAACTCTCACACACACACTCGTGTCTGAGTAGGGCAACAAATGTAGCAGACAAGTGTATAAAAAATATTTCAGTTTTTTTTTTCTCCTCATGCGTGCAATCAATGCAAGAGCGGTGCCAGGGGCACTTACCGAGAGATGTTGAAGAATTTCAGCAGCAGAGAGTGAAATGGCTTTTTACAGGACCGCAGTAACAACAGGAACTAATAGGCAGCCCCCAAAACCTCAGATACTCAAAAGTGAAAGGAAATTAACATAAAATTTTTGTTGTTTTTGTGTCGTATTTTTTTGGTTCTGTTTGCATCCCTTTAAACACCCTATAAAGCTAAATGACTACTTAAGTCAGATTAATTTAACCAGAGGAAATTCTCTAATGTTGTTTATAAGGGATTTTGACAGGATAAAGAATCTGCTCAATGTCCCCAAATTACTGCAGATAGCTAAGATTGAAACATCACACCCCAGAGTTTCATTACCTGGCAGGATAAATGACAATAACAACGAAGTGCACCACTGGACTGAGAAATCCTGTTTGGGGAAATAGCCACAAGTGCAGAAAAGGCCTACTATTACAGAGATGCACGTTAATTTAGTTACAGAAGGAAACTAACTAGCAGAACTGTAAAAACTATGGATGCTTCCATTCAAACTTAGTTAAAATCATATATATCACTCTATATTATGAAAAACTCTGTTATTAGTGTTATTAATCAGTATATATTGCATTTTTTGGTATCCACTATAAAATGAATACATTGAATTCATTGTCATAAGAAAGATATATGGTAGCTTTAACATGAACTTTCATAGCAACAACAGGTAAAGCCCTCCGACGGGGCTTCTTTCACGTTGCCATTAGTTGTAGTTCTAAATTGTCCCTCGAAAAAAGTATACAATATAAAACCAAAATAACAGATAATAGGAAGAGGATGTGGCGAGGCGGCGTGGTGCAATTCCCGGCTAGCGGTAACAATGCTAAGACTGCTGTTTGATGTTTATTTCCTCTTGTTTGGGTTCTGGGCCGAGGACAACAGGGGAAGCTGGAGGAAGCAGCGCTCTACCTCCCTTATAAATAAAGGATAGTCGAATCTTTCCCTTTCTCTCTGTATTTCAGACGCAGCAACACCACACCTTGCCTGGACTCAATTACTAGTTGATGCCTTTCAAAAACAGAGCTCAAATATAGTTTGTATTGATGCGGCTAAGCACCCGCGCTGAAAGCACTAACCTCAAATGGTCCTCTATTTTGTTCTTAGGACATGTCAATGGTGATGGAGGGCACACATTATCTAGCTTGGCGTGTGATTTCCTAAGTCTTTATAGTGATTGCTCATCAGCAGCGAGTTGTAGAGCAGCCAAGGTGTGTGCTTTGAGAAGCAGAAACATTATATAAATACGGCATGAAAAATCAATAGATGAGCGATCTCCAAAGGAGCGAACGCACCGGGTTCCAGGAAAAGACAAACAGCCGCGGTGCAGAGAGCTCCAAATGCCAGGACATCCAGGGAGTGAGAAGAATTGGAAATAACCACGGGGCTGCGCTCAATAGACTGCCCAAAACCTATTGACTTCGTAGCCTTGAATTTTTTGCGTCTCGCCTGAGGTAACAACTATCAAACATTAACGTGGTACGCCGCGTATTTGTGTACATATATCCAGGCCTAAAGCAAGCCTAGCCATTAGTTCTACTTTGACCCAGGGATTCTAGAGGTGGAGGCTGGAGGTGTCATCCAGTCTGGGCTTATTTTTTCCTTTCTCCCATAACCCTCTGTCTGTCACATTTCATGGTTGGCATCTCTTACAGCTGTAATGTCAGGACCCATTAGTGTGGCTTGCTGATGGCACGGAAAAGACAGAAACTCCACAGACCAAATGTCAGAGACTTTTGTCATCGTGTTGCACGGCCAGACTTCTGGCTCAGCGTCGCTGTTTGTTGTCAAAGCCCATTCGGTGGCTTCTCTCCCCAGTCTGCTCAACAAAATTCAGCGCTGATACTGATACTATATGTATGTTAATGCTGTATCCCGTAGTTCCCAAGGCAATATGCTCACACAATAACTTTCTACAGGCATGGGGATGCGGGTTAGAAGGCAAATCTGGACAGACAGCTGCTTTTTTCCATTGTGTTCATTATTCTGTGTGTTTTGTAGCCGTGGCATGAGGGCAAGAAGCTGGGGCTTTAAATTGGTGCTAAGATTAGTTAGCCACTGGTCAGTGTGAGGGACTGAGTGTGCTCTCCAGTCCGTAATATTCAAGGTGATCCTTTTCTCACTTTCCAAGACCCTCTGCTTTCCACTCTAATATTTGATAATTAGGTGAACCCATCAGGTAGACAATTTCATTTTCAATTAAAACTCCTCTCCCCTCGTGACCTTGAGAATAACAGGGGAATGCTCTATATAGACCGGTGCTTAGCATGGACATTTCATGTGCCATTTAAAAATACATTTTAATTTAAGCTAGACTCCTCAGCATCTAATCCTATTGCACGTTCACCTTCATGGAGACTGCAGGGGTATGGTGGGGTACGCAGAGAGAAATGTTCACGTAATTATTGAAACTGACCCAATTAACCTCACAGATATGACTGGACACCACCTGAATGACACATTTGTGGCCTCATATTGTAGCATTGCAAAACTCTGGGGACAAAAAGTTATTGTTTGCCAGAAGTCGTAAGATGCTACACAACTTAATGTGCACACACACTTAGGTAACAAAATGAAGCTGGGCAAAAACAAAGAGAATATTCTGTCTTTCATTGCTCTTTTAAGCTACCAAAGTTATTTTCATACATTTTTATAGACATGCCAGAAACCATTTATGCTACTACTTGCTAACTATGATAGCTTAAGTTTGGGATAATAGGATATCTTTAAATTCCAAAAAATTAATAAAATGACAAAATCCATTGGCTTCAGTCTACTTCATCGTTGGACAGCATTCATAAAGCAATGATATAAGACTTTGATAATAAAATAATATAACCAATTAATTAAGACCTATTACAACAAATATCAGTTGATATAACACTTGCTACAGTGAAATGACATAAAAATGGCTGGTCAGCTGAGCCTTGTTTTAAAAGTCCTTTATAGAGGTTTATGTAGGTTTATATTATGCAAGTAAAATGTAGTCTTATGTCCACCACCATTCAGGAAAATGTTACCAAAAACCTAATATTCTTGGCCATAATATATTGCTTTGCAATGGAGACCCATGTTACTCTGTGCAAGTATAACCTAAATGAATTCCCTGGCTTGCGTCTTCCTAGGATTTATTCTAAATGACTGGGACCTTCAGTACAAAACACTGCTTGCTGTTGGCCGTGTTCTCATTATGAGGGGAGTACAGCAGAATCCTTGCCATCATTAACAAAATGAATCAACCAAACAAGTGTGTACTGTTCATTTGGTTAACTCAGTTGATTAACATTCTCCATCATCGCATACTGATGTCGGCGGGTACAGTCGGGTAGCCGTTGGTTTGGAAAAATGCTAAAGTGGTGACAGGCTAAATATAAACAGTCATTTTTAGACACCACGGTTGGTGGAAGATTAGCTACAACTATTTGAGATCGCTAGATAAAACTAAATAAGCAAACTCTCAGTTTCACCACTAATGTCACCAAATGCAGCATCATCGTCTTGTATTTCTCCGCCTAAAACTCAATCAGCTTTCACTCCTGAGAAAATCCAGCCCCCCCTCCCCCCAACAAAAAAACCCCAGACACGCATCTTTGTTTCATCCCAAAAACAAAGCCACACACAAACACGGCGTATTATTTCACTCCCGTACCAGCAGCGCCATTCTAATATTGTCTCTAATATAAATAAAGTTGGGAGTAATGCTGCAAATTGCTAATATAAAAATGCTGTGCAATCAAAGTGGCCTCCGACAGAGGTGCCAATCAGATGAATGTTTATTCAGCCAGCCGCTGCTTTTCATTTTGAAAATCAGCAGAGATGCTGCAGTGAATCATCAGTCAATAGCTCTAAGTGGATAGAGAAAAGAATAGAAAAAAAAAGTTGATTTGCACCGATTCTTCTCAGCTACCCTGTGTGGAATGCGCTCTGAACTAGAGATCGAGCTATATTCAGAAATATCCGCCCTCCAAATAAATAAATAATAATAATAATAATAAAATATATATACAGCCTACCTACATACGGAGAAAAGAACAATATATATATTTTAATATATCAGTAATGCAATAAAAAAAACTCAGTATAGACAGAGACAGGCCTGCATGCAGATAAAAGTCCTTTTTATTTTTCAAAAAGTTGGTGTGGAGGAGCCCTGAGATATGAAAATAGTTTTGCTAACTGTAGTGTGACAACATCATAAAAGTGTTCTACGTCTTCGGTGATTGGATTGGGCAGATAGGACAAATGGCAAAGGGAGTATTATCTAAATGCAGTAATTGACAATCTGAAAATCCTTACTTTACCCACCTTCAATCGATGCGGCTCTAGCAGATAAGAGTCTTCATTTTCGATCCCTCAGTTTAGCAATAACATGAAATGATGCGCTTGCAAACTGATTGTGACATTAATTTCTCCCAGCCTTTCTCTGCGGTCACTGCCTGCACCTGAATGTGCACTAGAACACTGCATTTCAGTCTGTCTGAGTCCCTACCAGAATAATATCATTCTTTTCCTTTTTTTTTGACTGTATAGCCCAGTATAGACGAAATGTGTAATCAAATCCACCGGCCATTAAAGGCTGCGGCCGTCGCCGGCACGCTTGTTCCTGCCTCCTTCGCTGTTTATGTGAAACTCGAGATGAATTCATTGAGTTTGACATTTTTACTTCTTCCTCCTTATTCTCCCTTCCATCGTGACATTGTCAGCATCTTAAACCTGCAATGGCTGGTTCATGACCAGAATAATGGAGTGTGATCACTAGCTGCACGTATAAATGATCATTTCGGCAGAAACGTGTTAATGTGAATTCATGGGAGGCAGAGCCGTGGTAGAGTCATAATAGGCATTCGCAACCCACAGAAATGTCAAGCGCAGAGAGGACAGTTATGACAAAACACAGATTTCCTGCCGAAGCATAATACAGGCCCTGTGTGCGCTGCCTTATTTTAATAAACGGAAATGTCTCGGCTCAGGCGGTCAGGAAATAAACTATCACTGTCCAGCAGGGAAATGTCAAGGACAACAATTATACGCTTAAAAAATGAAGCAAAAAGTTCTGAAGCCTGGACTGAATGGAGGAATATTTTCACATGTGTTCATCCAGAGCCGTCAGTCTAATTACCACCGTCCGCCTTCGAGTTCTCGCTAAATGCTCTCATCCTTTCTTTATTTTCTCCTCTTATTCATTGACTTGTGGGCAGGCGTTCATCCTGACACTCTTCAGCCTGACTCATGTAGGTTGGCGAACGCCTATCCATCTCCTTGGCAAGCTGCAAAGTAATTTACTAATTTGCTTGTGGGTGACCTGGGTCATTTTTATTTATGATCCATTAGCGAAATATATTCAGACATCAAACCGCACGTTAAGAGAATGATGGAGAATTATGTGACGAAGGAAGCCCACCCTCCACCCGGACACTTTCCTGAAGGAGGAAGAGGCGGTGACAGGCACCCTTTAAAACTAAATGCGGACACCAAATAATTTTACACCGGCCCGGGTGGCAGGAGCAGGTGGGGAGAAGATCTTGTGAAAGGTCTCATTTATAAACTGGACTGCTTTTCATACACGGCACAGTCGTGTAGGACAATTACCATTTATAGTGGTTGCACACCCTTTTGCGGCATCCCCCCTCCCCTTGCCTTTTCTTTGAAAAATACTGTATATTCTGCCATTACCTAACATATTGAGTGAGGCCACAATGGGAATGTGCGGCAAGTGAGTGCGTGTGGAGGGGACTGTGTGAGAGTGGGGGGGTATTGAACTTTGTAAATGGGCACAGATTGCTTCAATGCCTCAACTGTCAACTCTTTATAAAATGAGAGCAAAGTAAAACAAAGTCATTAAAAACTGCTCCAACGAGAGTTTCATCTTCATTTATATCGAAAGCTGCAGCTCGTCTTTTAAGCAATGGCCAGAGCTCATGGTTTACACCGCGTTCTCCTGCTCCTCCCTGATTTATGGAACATCTGCGATGTCATCGATCACGCCATTTAACGAACTAAACAAAACTGACTCTTGGGGTGAAGAAGAAAATGAGTAGTAAAAAAAAAGAAATCTGAAACCTCAGAAGCTCAGAGGCAACCTTTGGACAGAAGGTCATGAGAAGACGTTGAAGAACCTCTATACTCGCTGCTCACTCAGCCTTTTCTATGCACTTCAGAAAAGGAAGCCCAAGATGGCTAAAAGCTCCAACTGCGAGAGGCAGGAACACTTACAGTATTATTAATTTTTTTAGAATATTTTAGCTGCATGTCTGTCTCCCTTTGAGAACTAAAGAAGCCTCTGAAGTGGATAATTCTCCTTTCAGAGTGAGAAAATGTTCTGCCTCCTCATGTCAATACAACTTCTTGCGAGGTGTGCCTTGCTGTCTGCACAGCTGTGATAAGTGTCTTATTCCGAATGAATAGTAATTCACCACAGCAGTGTGTGTACACCCGTTTACTCCATATTGTAAATTAATTCATGTCCTCCTCAATTTGCCTTTGATGTTTTTTTTTTTTTTTTTCTTTTTCCCTTCCTCCCTCCGTTTTAGAGAATTCAAAATGTGGCAAACAATGGATGGGGGTGCTGCCTGCGGATTTGTGGACGGAACATCAATTAATAAAATAAAGTAAATAAATAAAAAGTGTCCCCTGGAAATGAAAGGGAATGTGTTCAGCCAGAAGAAGAAAGAGAATATGGAGTAAATTTCAGGGAATGGCTTCTAAATTTAATCAGTGCGCTATCTACATTTCCATAAGATGCATCGCTTTTTTTTTTTCTTCCCCTCCTTGGACGCTAAGTGGGGGTGTTATGAACTTCTGCAAGGCTGGTGTAGTAGTGTGTAGAATCACACTCTTCGGTGTAGTCTGTGAAGGGTGAGCGTATGTGTGCAGGCACTGTAGCTGGAGCTCTTTGATCAGATGGATCTTCTCCTCCTGCCGGGCCCTTCCATTCGGGTCCTCGGTTTGATCAATGAAGATGAGTTTCTCCACCTAATGGAATCCGTGCTGGATCATGGGTTTGTCAATGACCACCATGAAAGGTCAAGCCATAAAGAGTTTATTTATTTATATAATAGAGCCAACACGCACTGTAATGAGTTTACATTGCCTTACATGGGGCCTGACACGATCCACTCCATGAAAAGTTATGCTTTCACTTTTAATTAGGTCAATAGCTTAATACGGCCTATAAGGGGCCCGGGTTAGAAAATCGCTAGACTAATTTACCTTGACCCATGAACTAATCAAGTCATTAACACCTGTGTCAAAATATAATCTGGCTCTGGCAACAGTGTTTTTTTCTAACACACTGAACATGGAGTCAGTCAATAGAGAAATGTACAAGAATATAATTGCACACTCATGTTTATCGCCATATTTTCTCCCCCCATTTCGCCTCTGCCCATTTGCTTGCAGGGCAGGCCTTTGAAAAGCAATTAAATGCTGCGTTAGAGTGCACAAGTCCTACTTAAATGGAAAATCACTTATTTTGTCCATTTTTTTTCTCGTTTTCCCGTATAAAGATGGCTAATGTCGGTTGCCACATCTCAGTCGGTGAAGCTTACAAAAGCGATTAGAGCTCTACGACCAAATCAAATTTACGGTCTCTTACAAGCAACTTCGATGGGCATATTTCAAGAAAAAATGTAGCCTTTCGCGACTCGAGCCTGTAAATATTACCCCACCCTCTCCGCTCAGAACTAATAGGGCTGCGAGTGCTAGCTTGGGCGATTCATGGCTTGTTCGATTCTTCTGTCATTAATATTTGAATCCCGTATGAAAGAAATATTACGACACGCAGGGAACAAAAGGGAACAATCTCTCTTTCTCCCCAGCAGAGCGGCATACAAGGTTTGTATCCAGCAGCACGACTACACAGTGTTACAGAGCGGCGGAACGTCATGGCGAATTTTCCGCACGCCCTTGCTTTCAGCTATCTGATGCAATGCTTATCCATCACAGTAAGACGCCCCCCTGCAACCCCTCCTCATTCCTTTGCTAGTAACACCTGGCACGTGGTGGAAAAGATCATTCTGGACTTCTAAGAAAAGTCTCAAGCCGTGAAGGAACCGATGGCGCGCTGCACTTCTGTGAAGCCGTCCATCCGACATTTCCAGCCGTGCATCTTCATATCCTATATGACCTTTCAGCGCACTGTATCTTCGCGAGGGTTCCAGCTCTTTCAAACGGAAGTACGGTTCAGGCTGTAATAGGGTCCCACTTGTGCAAAAGCATGCATGGTGGTTGGGGAAAGGCATGAAGGCAGCGTCTGCAGGGACTCTGTACAACACAAGAAACCATATTCCCCTGATCAATGGGCAGATGACTCATTGTACAGTAAACACGAATCCTTCTTTATCACTGTGGCCTTCAGACGTGATCACTGGAGCTACTGTTCAGCACAGGCACGGCAGTTCAACAGCACTGAATTGATGAAGTGCCCAGAGAGGACGAGCACAAAGTTCGCCTGAAGTTTATAAAGCATATTTCTGTTTTTTCTCAGTGGCCAGTAGAGGGCAGATGATATCTTTTTTTTTCCTTTTGCCTTTCTTCCTTTTTTTTTTTGGTTTTTGGAAAAAGCAGCAGTTTCCTCACAGCTCGATGCCTCATTGAATATTTACAACAAACGCACACCGACCAGCATTGTCAGTACTGTATTTACCGGAAAAAATAAATAAATAAAACACCCTTCAGTGCTTTGGACGTTACTGTGCATCTGAAATGATACCTCCTCTCGCCTGGACTATAACCAAAGAACAGAAGCAGAAGGCTCACAAATCCTACTCCCACTTTAAACCTTTGTTTTCCACGAACTTTCCTTACCTTCATAACTATAAACTTTACAATTAAGAAGCTTGTAATTCTAATGACAGTAATAAGCCTTAAGATTAATAGCTGATGAAAGGGCTGCACTATGCATTGCACTAGCATTGAAACTGTATTGTAACTGCTATATACTTTGTGCAAATACCATAATGGTGGGTTAATAATAGTTACATGGTTAGAGAGTGGAATGCCAATATATTAATCATCGCATTAGTTTGACAATATTTAAATTTTATTGGATTATATGAATACCCTGAAAATGTTTCTGACAAAGAAGTTCACAAAGAAAATGTAATTTAAGGGGTAAAAAGTGATTGTTGCAAATTGTAGGCTTCTGTGATGGCAGTTTAGCAAAGATCCATAACACAATCACAAAGACCCCTTTCTTACCTAACAAAATCATCCATTCAGAGAATGTGTTGTCCCCTTTTAACTAGTTAAATTCTGCAATCAGGGTAGTTACTCTGTGGGCATGTCTATGCTGGGAATAGTAAAATGTACCAGCAGTAGGATTTTGTGTACCTCTGCTTCCTACCACTATATAACATATGCTCCATGCTGCCTTTATTGTTGGTTGTGCTGCAATGGTTTCTGAGCATCCCCACCATAATGAAGAGCTGGGTGTGTTGTGAGCAGTTTAGGATAAGTTTTGGAGATGTTTTAATCGCCTACTGACTTCAGCTTCGTAGCTCCAGTTCTAAACTAGTGAAGCAAAAAATTAGACACCAATTATTTGTTGTCTAAATATCTGCATTTTGAAACTGAAATTGTGTAAATCTGATATTTGTCCAAAGGTATATCCACAGATAGATTCTTAGGAAAATAATAGTGGTTCATCCACAGCGGTTCTTCAAAGATCTAATTTTTCTACCGTTATGTTTAAAAGAGAACAGTTTAACAGGTTTCATAGAACATATAATCAACTCCCGGTTTGACTTTGCTGAAAAAAAAAAGTTCAGACCTTGCCCGAGTCCCTTTCACTCACAGAGACAGAAAGGCTAACAAAAAGAGGACAGGGTGGCGAAGGACGCAGTGTCACTAACAGGTGTGATAAAGGTGCCGTGAAGCTGTGAGGTTGTAAGACACCTGTTTAAAGTGCATTCCAGGCTACAGTAAACAGGCCTCTGTGTGGGTGTGTGTGTGTGCATGCTTGCGTGTGTGTGTGTGTGTGTGTGTCCTCATGGCTTGACTCTGTTGCGCTCCAGCGCTGGACGTGACAGCGTGGCCCACGGATGGACCTGGATTAACGACTTGTGACAGTCTCACCAGCCAGAATATGAAGTGACATCTTGCTGCCATTATGTAAGTGGAAACAGCTGTTATTTCTGGAGAGGCTATGGCTGGTTAAGGTCCTCAACAGACAGGGAACGAATTTCGGCCAATCCGTCTTCCGAAGCGTGCAAAAAAACAAAAAACAAAAAAAAAACACAGGAAAAGGAAAAATGCCCTGGCTAAAAACAGAACCATACATATTGCAGAACATCCATTTGAATGTGGCTGATACAGTCTGTTTACTGCATTTGGAGAAATACTCTAGCAGTACATTGGTAATTCTGTTTAAACAATGCAGCCAGAGCGAAGGAAGAGATGCCTCGTAATCAGGCACGCACTGGCTATCAAAATGTGTTTTCTTGTGCTGACTGCTGTGTAATTGTGACAAAATTAATTGTGTTTCTAAAGGATTCTGTAAATGCTAGGATGCAAGATTATACCGGTGCACGGAGAGATGGCCTGGCTGTAATTAGACACACCATATTTTCTCGCCGTTCATGCACAACAACGGCTTTGATGCATAACAATCAGAAGAAGATGCTCCATTGTGATGCTTCCTTGCTTTGACGGTTAATGTAAACACTGTAACAAAACACCTTGTTGGGAAGGAAGACAATAGGACTACTTTGCATGTATCTGCTGGCAATGTGTAGTACAAGCACTTTATGCTTATTGTATGTGGGTCATTCATGTGAGGAGGAATGAAAGCGTATGAGAGGAGTCGCAGACTCCTATTTTTAGGGAAGGATGAAAAACAAAGTACTGTAATGATTGTGCCCCATTCAAGGCACTTTCTGTTCTTCTCCAAGGCTGTTCAGAGGAACAAGTGGGTTTTCTCTTTGGCCCATTGAGCTCTACAAAGCAATCTACTGCAGAGTCAGGCTTGCGGAGAGATGGAGGGACTGTTGCAATGGGGAAAATGATCAAGTAAACACGTGCACATGCATGCATACTTACACACTACAGAACAGACAATGTGAAAATACTGCAATCTTTGGGATAAATATGTGCTTCATGATCATTTGTTTTTGAAAAGAATAGACTGCACACAACTGGCCAGTGTCCACATACTAACCATAAGACACCTACAATCACTGTGAAACACAATGTACTTAAAAACTCTACGTTAATTTACCCCTGAAAATATGCCAAACACCGTAAACCTTTCCCTTAATTTTACCTTAAAAATGATTTAAGGTATGAGTGTGAAACCCCTTAATACTAAACATAAAACATTCAGGAGGCTCAGTTATTTAAGGGCCAAAATAAAAAAATAAGGGAGAAATTCAGTAGTTTTACCCCTTAATCAGACTTAATCTGTGCACTTTTCCACTTAATTTTCC
>JBBKCR010000031.1:5644808-5656419 GCA_037577295.1 Ladigesia roloffi | reverse complement strand
TTAATTTTCTCGTTTGCTGCTGCCGTTTCCAGCAAGGCACCAAGCAGGCATCTCTCCAGATCAGTTCTTAGAGCGGCTATGAAAAAAAAAGAAAAAAGAAATAGAAAAAAAAAGAACATATGCATCTTGGCACTCAACGTTTTTTTTTTTTCTCCACTGCGTACTGCAAAAAAAAAAAAAAAATGGAGCAGCCAAACTAACATATAAATCCTCTTTTTTGGACTAGCTGTTATTTTAGGTAGATGCAGACATCGAGGTTTATCTTTCCTAGCCCAAATTCAAGCCCCTGACTCAGCAGATGGGGAACAAAATGCAACTGTGTATGAGCCAGTAGCAATAGATAAAATGATATATATTCTAACTTGCGCCTTCAAACTGTATCATATAGAGACAAATGACCTGCGGGGGAAAAAAGATCAGATGTCAGCAACAGGCTGGGATTTTCTCATATGTTGAATGTGAAAACTGTCTCCTTTCCTTTGTTTTTCCATTGGGGTCAGTACGATGGAGCAATGACCTCAAATGTAAAGAAAAATCCCTACTGCTAGAACAAAAAGTAACAATTCTGCTTAAATATATTGGTGAGTGTGTGCATGAATGCGTTGTATTTATCTCTTTGTTAGGACCAAATGTCCTAATAATGATTAAAAGTTAGGTATATGCAGAATTGAGGATATTTTGCTGGTCCTCACAATGAAAAACTTTTCTTATGAGAAACTAAAAGAGCAGAATGATTGTCTTTGGTTACTGAGACTAAACTTAAGTTTGTGTATTGGTGATGGTGTAATGTTATTGAAATATAGTAGAACCCAAGTCAATAGAGAGACCACACAAATATAGTTATACCAACAAAGCAGCTAGTGTGTTTCTGTGTGTATGTGCATGTGTGGGTGGTTGTTGTATTTCAAGACATCACAGAAAAAAGAAATATTACTTTGTTTCAATGTATGTCAATTTTCAGCTGTAACAATAACTGCATATATAATTAGGTTATTAGTTCAATAGCTTTATTTGTAATGTAAATGAATTTTGTTTTAGTTCTATTTCATACATGCGTATTTAAAAGAAAGCGGACATTTTGCTCTTCTGTGATAGTGGCACTTTGATATACGTGTCACATCAGCCATTTTCCAGTGATTTGAAGCTAATGTGAATGGAACCTTGAGAGCAACATAATTAACTAAATGCCTGAGATTAGAGATTACTCTGATCATAACTTTGGTGAACAGCTGACCCCAGGTTAACACTCTGTGATAATGAAAATACCCACCATCGATGCTGGAGCAGGCACTTCAGAGACTGAAAAGACGATGTCAACAGTGCTTCCCTCTGATGGAGCGCGCTGAGTCACAATGCATTTGCAAGTGACATTTGTTTAAAATAAATGCCTTTTGATGGAACAGGAATCGTAAAAATTGCTTGTTAAAGCTAGGATAGGTCTTACAGGGCCTTAAAGGAAAAGGGAAAAGGAAAACAACTGTCACTTCATTAAGCATCTGAGAGCTAATGCGTGGAAGTCATTACCCAGTGCAGCTACTGCCATATTCCCCATTACAAACGGATGGTGACAGGTGAGAAAGGGACTTTTTTTTCACTAGTGCGGTCACTGACCCTGAGAACTGAGCTAAAGCACGATGTAAATGAAGACACTGTTGTGAGGGATTTGTTAGTCTCTTGGAAGTCATTTAAACTGGACCAAGCCAAGACAGTTAATGAGGAAGGTCAAAACATGCGTCTCCAATTATTGTCTTGTAAGGTGTGCCTACCGATGAGCCGCTGGAATGTTAACTATTACATGAGATATAAAGTTAAGGCCTGACCTTATGCTCTTAAAAGTTAAGGTTCCAGAAAGGCTTCTTTGGACTGACATTGCAGAAGAACCACTTAAATTTTTTTTATAGCACTTGTCCTCAAATTAGTCTTGAGGGACCCCAAGATTTTCGCTCAAACCCAACTTACTACATGTAGGAATAGAGCAAGAATATGGATCATTTGGTGGTTTGGGAGGAAAAAGAACCCTTTTGCAAATGTGATATGTGAGTGTGAAGCACCTTTTTCTGTTTTTTTTTTTGCCAGTTTCCTTCATCCAATTTGGTCACTGCCATTCGTTACCCATCACCAGGTCTACTCCCATCACATGCTGCTACCAAGCTGGGAGGCTAACAAGTAGCTACATCTTTTGAAAAAGTCACTTAAGGCAACATCACTGGGAAGCTAGCTTGGAGAATGGTAACTGTCAGTTTGGTTACGTCAGCTATTCCTGCAGTGATGGGGAAGAGGAAGGACTATCTAGAGATATTAGGGCCAGGTGAGTTCCCTTGTGCTCCTGAACATGGAGCTAAAGCTGGAGAGGATAAGGCCAATGACAATAAAGCTCCCAATGGTGGTACCAACACCTAGATGATTGCTCCAACTGGGAGCTTCTAAAAGTTTATAGAAGGCTCCTATACCACATAAAGTCAAGACAAGTCAGGTTATTATACTTATACAGAAAGCTCATTCAATTTGCTTAAAAGGTACGAAAATTAGGGTTGGACCGATACCAGTATTGGGCCAAGACTACTCATATTCGTACATTCATTGCTGATACCATGCACTGATACCACTGAGAAATAACCTATTTCACTACAACAACTGATCACACTGGGCGGATGTGATTTGTTGTCCTACCTGACTTCAGTGTCTAGAGTGAGACAACTAGCTGGAAATCCACGAGCTATGAAATGAAGAGTAAGCAATGTAAACAATTTGAAAATATTTTAAGATAAAAGACGACGACAGGATTACGGCGGGCTGTAAGATCAGTACTGCTACCTTGTCAAGGGTGCGGAAAGATAAGTACATCTTTTAAAACTAGAAAATTGGTTTAACAGCTAAAAACACATCACAGTGCTAAGTACAGATTGGCTAATGCTGGTGCAAGAGTGCTGCAACCAACCTTAATGCACGTCTTTGTGTACATGAAAGCAGGATACATTCTTTAAGGGTGTTTTAACAAATAGTCCTCCTTAAACGAACCAAACTCAGTCCTCTAGAAGTGGCCTGACAGAAACTGAACTCAGTTGTTCACACTGTGAGTACATTTGAAGGGGACTCGGTTTTGTTTTTGCTCCGGGGCTGTAAAATGTTCTCTAACTACAACAAACCTAGAGGGAGAAAGATGTTCCAATTCAGTCTGAAGAAGTTTTAAATTAGTATAGGTTCTAGTACACTACAAGTATATGCTCCATATACTTGCTAAACATATACTCAAGTATACTTACTAAAATGAACTTCGTGTTCTGCATTTTGCTAAGAGTAGCTATGTTTGCCTTATCATTATCTGTAGAAGAGAAAACAAAACTGGTCTCCAAATGACTTGCACTTGCATGGACACCTTTCCAAGAAATGTCACTATTGGTACTTGGTATCGGCAAGCACACTTGTATCTATACTAGTATCTGTTTGTAAAAAGGTGGTATCATTGCATATCTTATAAAAATGAAAAATAATACAATGAAAAATAGAAAAAATAAAAGAATACATAGAAAATCAATACAAGAAGTCGGAAAGACTTTTTCTAGAACCATATGTTCAATGAGGTATAGAACATTAGGAGTTGTATACAGTAAAATCATCAATTTGAAAATATGTAAAAGCCGTTTACCCCAGTAGAACTGAACTTGCAATAGGTAGTGTCATGGGATTTGGAGTACAAACAACACCAGGAGCGTTAATGCCCTGAAGTGCTAGATAGGAACAACAAAGGTTTGTGTACAATTGTACCTAACAAGTGCTCTTTTTCACACCACTTCTTGTTATTTTAGACACCGAAAGTTTGGCTCTGAAAGTTTAACACCCCGACAGTGTTCTCAGTTGAGTGAGATCATATATGTCCCAGAGCAGTGTGAACTCCTTGGGTGTCGAATTAACACTGCTGATTTCACTGCATATAGCTCAGAAATATGAAAGCAAGTGATGGAGCACTCTGTGCAGATCAACAGATTGAAAGATGTAAAATCTTGCGCGTTGGTTTTGACATGACGTGTACGCTTATGTATTGATTTCAGTCGTGGAGCATAGGCAGTCAGCAGCCAGCTGAGATTAGAGCATTTGCACGATGACATACCTTGTGGTGGAATGCACCACGTGCTCCCAGCCAACCTGACATTTCGGCATCACTGGCAGCCACTGACACACTGATGAAGACATCCTTGTAAGTCAGAGCGAGAGCAGTGCATATTCAATGAATGATCAAAAATTCAACAATAAATAGTGACATGCCTCCAAATTGGGAACAAAAGACGCCTGTGAGGCAGCAAAATAGCTTTCTCTCCTGGGGGAGCCTGTAATAGCTCCGAAAGAGATAACTGTATTTAATTTTTAATCACCGATTTTGTTGTCTTTGTTCCACGTGTAATGCTCCAACAATGTGGTATTGAAAAAAGGAGAGGAAGGAGCTCGACGGAGCAGAAGCCACAATGATGAAGGGGAGCGTCTGGGACCGCAGGAGGTGAGAGTGACACTTATGGCTTTTGATCTGCAAGAGAACAGGAAGTAGTCATGTCAACAAATCAACAAATCACCGCCAGTCCTCTGGGGCCGGCCGGCAACATGCTGACTGATGTGGCCTGTCAGGTCTGGAAGGCTACACACGGCGCAGTTGCGGATGTGGCGCCGCCATAGCGGCAAAAGCGCATTCCTCCACATCATCCCCCCCGACATGATCACTTCTGTCACGAAAATCAACAGAGACTCGCTTATTTACATGCGAAAGCCCTGGCCTGCTCATGGAAGACGTAGATTCCAGCAGGCACCAGGGCTAGCACCTTTAGCGAAGCAGAAAGCCAAATGTTTTCTCTTAAGTTTCAGACGCAGTGAACTATGAAACAATGGTGGTTAAGCAACCCTCCAAGCTGAGGGGAAAAAAAAAGAAAAAAAAACAAAGCTATGAGCTTAATAGTTTCAAATGAGCATAAAAATCTACATTTTTGGGCCGGAGAGATTTTCATAATGCAAAAGCCTTTTTTTATGCGTGTGTCTAAAAAATGGCAATGCATGCCTTAAGGCCTCAGCATCGTCAGAACCACTTAAATAAATAAATAAATAAATAAACAATCTCACATTTTTATTTCCTGGTGAAGCCTGAATTTCATTCAATTTAGAAAGTAGGACAGCGGAGAACGCCTCGCTCGGCAGATGATAGGCCAATAAGCAGATAAATAAATAAACACTGCGTGCTGTCACAAAAGCTGCACTCGTGGCTACCAACAACATTCTTTGCGCAATTACCTGTGTTCATTTAGCAAGCGGCAATAATCAACAACATCTACCCACACATGGAGGATTGGGGGGGGGATATACAACCAATTTGTTTTACAAATCACAAGACACGTTCAGTGTGGGGTTGTACGGGGGTGGCCAGAAGGGAAAAACATAGACTTCTATAAATATCAACCATCAATAATCTACCAGTGGGGGCAAGGGGGGGATTTTCTAAGACACCTAGACATCTAGATGTCACCCCGATTGGATCGGTTCATCAGCAGCTACTGAGTCTGAATTTATTGCCCTTGAATGACGCGTTGTTCAAGAAGACAAACGCTGCTGCTCCACAATCCATCTCCAGGCAGAAAATAATAATCAACAAATTAATTAGCTCATTAGGTTAAAACCATGAATGGAACTGCACTCTCACGGCGGGGAGCCCTTTCAGCGCGGGACGCCGCTGCTGCAAGTCAGTGCCAGCTTTGCCCTTGCACCGGGAAACCAAATTCCTTCCATTCAGATTTAAATGCGACAGCAATGCGCTTAAAGGCATCGATTTCTTTTTTTCTATTCATTTTATTTATTTCTTTATTTTTAGGGAGACCTGCCACGCATACTTAAAGGAACTTTTGGCTGTGAAATTTCAAACAGAGAAGTTGCATGCGGCACATTTGCTGCAGTACATAATAGCATTGCTGGATATATTGTAGAATCGAATCCGTACAAAATGTGAGGCCTGGGCGGTGATTAAAAAAAAAAAGATTCTTCTCCGGACCACATTCCCTCGGAATGTCAAGGGGTATTGTGAGTGGATCAGGCCAGAGGAGAGAACGTAAAATTAATCAGAGCTCTCTGCAGTGGGCCAAGTGACCAGTGCCGATTCAATGTTGTAGGTCCCTCACTCACCCCCCCCACCCCCCCCACGCTGTACATTAGATCCATGGCTAAAGAATGGGTCGGCGACCTCGGCCTATCGGTGGTGCCTCTCCAGACCAGTGCTTTGAAAGCTCCCACGCCTATGCCTGGAAGAGGAATGTGGAGATAAGTGCATTTGTTGGCAAAGCACATCAAAGACCCACAGTGTGTCTCAGTGAGCCGCGGCAGAGAGGGATGAACCGGGCCTTTGATCATTGCAAGCTTTCTGATCATTAAAATATTGGATTAATAATTGATTAAAAACATCAGGGCTTATTGTGTTGTGTCTCTAGATCCCAATTTATTTCAACCTTGAGACTGATTTTTTCTTTCAAATGAATAAATACGCCGTATAGATATGTCTGGGTCGGGCTGGGGGCATCCCACGTTGGTGTAATCTCGCACTGCAGGAGAAGATTATTGTTTTTCATGACACCACATTAACCTTAAGCATTTATAGTCTTTTAAAAGTGCCAGCAAGAATGAGTTCACATGATGCGCTCTAAAATGATAATGGCGCGGCGGAGCTTTATTTTCCCGAGTAATCACAAAGAGCAGAGAAAGAGTCTAACAGGTCAGTCTCCTTCTGTATTCTTGTGCAGGGAAAGTTCCATAAACATTCAAATTGATGTAATATTTTATTATTCTTGGAGGCTTGCTTGAGCCTCTAGGGGTCAGATCTTAGTCCCTGGTGTTCACGCTATACTGCAGGAAAATAATAGCAACTGTATTACATCAAATAGCATCCTTTCAAAAGGAGCAAATTATTCTGCCTACATTAGGGTGATTTACCCAGAATTACAATGGGGTAGGATGACCATGACCCATTGTTCTGTGGCAGTTAGGGCTCTGATACCTTCCCCATGTCACGGTGAATGGGTCTCTGTCTTTTTGGATGTCACTGAAATAGATAAATCAGTACTACTGCTTGACATACTTCCCAAACATACTTGATTGAACAAAGGAAAGTGTATAAAAATACTGAGCATTTCTATTTACAAGTTACCCATTGTGCATTTCAGTTAGCATGAAGCTCCACATGTCACTGCTGACATAATGAAAAGACCCAGCATGTAAGAAACACAAAAACCTAAATGTCATTTCAATCACATGGCTTGAGTCTGATTGACGGGGACGTGATTGACGGGAACAATTTTTGGCTTGTCCAGAATTTGGTATGTGTTTGTTTACCTATGTG
This sequence comes from Ladigesia roloffi, assembly GCA_037577295.1. Lineage (NCBI taxonomy): Eukaryota > Metazoa > Chordata > Actinopteri > Characiformes > Alestidae > Ladigesia > Ladigesia roloffi. The sequence continues at coordinate 5,649,059 of JBBKCR010000031.1, read as the reverse complement.
TTGCTACAAATGGAAGAATAAATAAAAAAATAAAATTCCCGCTACAAATACTACAGTCTATCCTATCCAGCAAAAAGTCTAGTACATAAATGTAACTATAACAAAAACTGATGAAGGAGTGTACTTGGTCTTCAACAATGTTTAGGTGAATGTCAAAGTCAACGTTAAATGTCAGGACCCAAGGTTTCTGAGCAGAACATTGCCCAGAGCACCACACAGCATCCGCCAGCTTGCCTCCTTCCCATAGTGCACCTTTGTGCCATCTTATTCCCAGGTAAACAAACATGCACTCCGCTGTCCACATGATGCAATAAAAAAAAACATTAATCAGACTAGGCGATCTTCTGCCATTGCTCAATTGGCCTTGTACTAAATCTCACACGGAGGTCTGCGGTTAGAATGGGTAGACTGACCGGTCTGCAGTTACGTAGCTCCACAGGCAACAAGCTATCCGTTCTGACACAGATCTATCATACCCAGCAAAAACCTAATTTGTAATACAATGAAAATAATGAAAATTTTGATATTAAGAAAAGCTGTTACTGGTTACTATAATTTGTTACTGTTTTACTGAAGAACATGACTGAAGATCCATAGGTTCTCATTGAAATAAATCCATTTGTGAGTTAAACTAGCTAAGCGTATGTGTGTGTGTTTCTGTGTGTGTTTGCGCATCATCAGCCGACACGCCTCACAGCCTCACAGCACGGAAGAAACCTGCTCAAATACTGGCAGGTGAAGTGAAAACTGAAATCACTGATGTGAGTGATTAGGTGATTATTTTTCAACTTGTCCAAAAAAGCAAAAGTGAATCTAACGGTGAAAGTGGTGCCTGTGAAGGGTCTAAAGCAGGTTAAACAAGTCAAGGCAATACAAAGTGGAGATCCACAAGAGTACACAAGAATAAAAAAGGGCAGGGCTGCAAAAGACAGAGCGAGAGAAACCCAAGAGCAACAATCCAATACTTTTTCAAAGTGTGCAACATATGCAATAGCAAAACATTATTACTTATTAAGCATTATAAATAGGCCCACTTCTTCCTGCCAAAGCACTAATGGAATGCAGTGGAGCCTCTGAACCTGATGTTATTAGTTTTGAGTTTTCAGAGATGGTCATAACTTGGTTTCTAAAAATGTCCTAAAACTTCAGAAAGAATCTCATCGTTTTCAAAGGGACTTTAAAAGTAGGAGTATAGTGTTTCTTTGAGTGTATTTATTGAGCAAGTCTTGAGTCGCTTGCTTTTAGTGTTCCATAATCCAGGTGCTTCAACTGCAGATCTTTGCCTAAGGCACAAATTATGAGGTGTAGGCTTCAACACAAGGTTCCTCCAGCACCTCTGTTCAGCCCTTCAGCTGTGAGGAAGCTGCGGTTCTAATCAGCAGGCATGCTAATCCATCTCCCGGTCTCCTGGTACATTTATAGCTCAGTGCATTATTCTGATGAATAGTGCGCAGCGAGGTGTCTTAGCACCTTCACAAAGTTTCAACACCTGAATGTGTTTACAGCCAAAGACACCTGGCATAGCTGCTTCCGAACTGAACTTTATCCAAGTTTTATCCACGTCAAGCTCGCCCGTACATTTATTACAGGCGACCACTGCACGCTCGGTTTATTCGACGTACATGAATAAACATCGGCGCGCCGCTCGTTAAATTAGCCATATGGTTGAGGTGTTTTCGGCATTTGTGCCTAGCGGTGTAAGGCTGTTGTTTAAGATGTCCTTGCAGGGGTCACAGCCCTCTCGTGATGTCTGCTGTGCGAAGGAAACATTCACTGTGGGCTCCGGGCCCTCCAGGGACCACTTGTGTGGTGTTGTCCTTCAACTGCTCTTGCTCCCTCCCCAAACCTGTCTCCCCGGACCTAGCACGTCAAGCAGCCATTATGAGCCAATTCCAGCCCCCCTCCCATGCCATGCTACTAGCGTGGGCTTGGATCAGCACTGTTGATGGCTGGACTAAGTTCATGCCACTGGGACCCTGAGTCCCAACTGTGCTTTTTTACTTTATGTCCCCATAAAGTCGAACCCATTGGTCAAATAGAAATCCTTATTCATCTCAAAGTGGCCATGAATGTAGGACGAAATCTATAATGAGCCTAACCTTCTTCAATAACAGTCACCCTGCACTGCCTCTTTCTGACGAATGGTGTTCTACACAGTTCAACCTTTCTAAATAAAGCTAAAAAAAATAAATAATGATAAATAATAAAAAAAAATGTGTATGTTCAGTCAAACTCTCACTCATGCTGCGGCGAGGACAAAGAATTGTTCTTTTTTTTTCTTGCCCATGAGACCAAATATAGAAGCTGGGAAACTAAAATGATTGAATGTGAGCTACGCACATATTGATCACATCAAATAAAAGATACTTGGCATAAATAGATCAATACTGCATCCGTGCTACGGCGGCTTAATGAGAAAAGCGAAAGTGGTCCATGGCCATAAAAGTGGATTTCAAAACCTCGTAACTATAAAATATGATTTAAATATATAGTATGTACTACAGCATACATTTTTTTTCTCTCTTTATTTACCGTACACTGTTAAAGAGATCATTTTGTTACTTCAGGCAATTAAAGATGATAAACAATGTTAAAAATGAATAATAAGCCTTTTTGGTTCATTCCAAGAAAAGAGAAACACAAACCTTCATGAAAATAATTCATGAATTCAATCCCAGAACCACAGTATCCTGATCATAATAAATAAGGCCCCTCCTTCTTCTGTCTTCTGTAGATAGCGTTTTCATAATTGTTATTGTGACATTTACATTGTCAAATGTAAAAGCTTGAAAACTCCCTATGTTTTGCTGATTTTCGTAATGAGAAAAAGCACAGAATCCAATTAAAATACATATTTAGCCAGTATTGCATGTATATTTTTATTTTTATTTCCATTTCCTTGCATTTCTCTTCATCCCTCACCTTGACCAAGAAGAATCCCTCGTACATGCAGGTGAATGATGGCCCTGATTCTGCTGTGCGCCCGTGGCGTGCCTCACTAAATTCTTTGGCTGCCTGCAGTTTATTACTCTAAGCAGCAGTGAAGCTTGAGAAACAGTCTTATCCTTCCACCGGCAGAGGTTCAGGTAACTCCACTCATGACTGGAAGCTCTTTGGCAGGGAGAGCAGTGAAGGGGCTCGGCGTGCTGAAGCAGTGAAATGACGGTCAAGCACAAGCTGTCGTAGCGGCTCAGCCTTGCAGAACCGTCTGACAGGCCCTGGACTTCCACCTCAGCTGTTAAGTGGAGGTGAGAGGATCATGTGGCCTGCTATCAGACTGTTACCGGGGAGCCTTGTTTATGTGCCCATATTTGCTGATGTGAAATACAGCACAGCTTTGAGAGCGCAATATCTCACTGCACCTTACGCTTGCAGAAGCACGCACGCAGCCACCCACACATGCATCCACAGATAAACGGAGCATATGCGTGCGCACGCACCTCCTCACGCGCTAATATCATAAATAGTCATTTAGAAAACGGATGACTAATATAGGGACTCGGTTCTTCTGAACCCGTGGACAGGATTTAGCACCACTAGCTCCACTTATCCAGCTACTATTGTGTTTTCTCATAGGGAACTTTTCCTCATCTGTTCTCCCCGTGCCTGAATTTGCAATTTTGCTAAAACTGGTAAAGTGGTCTGGAGGGTTACAGTCAATTTCAAGAGGCCATGCAACTACGAAAAAGAAAAAAAAGAAAAAAAACCTGAAAGGTTCATGCAGAAGTGCTGTCGCTATACACCTTACATTGGATCCATGCTAAATGAGGTGTTTTACCCTCTCTCTTATATTCTCTCAAGTATATTTAATTTCTCATGTCTATTGTGTTTAAGCACTTTGTTGGCACTTTTAAAGGTCAACTTCTCGCAGCTTTGCTAAGTATGTTTTGGCACACAGCCACTTCACATTTTCTCTCAATCTACCAAGGTACAGAAATATCCTCCCTCTGCTGAGTATTCATGTCAGAGAGAATGCTATTTCATACGTTTTTTTTAAATGCAATTTGAGTCTCTTTAAGTTCCCAGTCATTGTAAGTGGCTCATAGGTTGGCTACACTTAACCCCCGCATGACTCCCATGGTGAAATATGCCTAAAAAATCTCATCTTTTGCTTCATTAGATTATTCTTGACTTAGCTGCTGACACATGTAGAGAAACTCTTGAAAGTGAGGACTATACCCATGTGTTTGCTAGTTGGAGATATATCACACAAGTAGCCTACTACTCTACATTATATACATATATAAGATC
>JBBKCR010000031.1:5620762-5642100 GCA_037577295.1 Ladigesia roloffi | reverse complement strand
ATATATATATATACTGTATATATATATATATATAGAATAGCTGTCTATCCAATAGAAAGATGGATGGATGGATAGATATAGCTTAGTTAGATATTTTACATTATCTGTTTGTCATGAAGTCAAAAGTGTAAACAGCATATTAGATAAAGTTTACTCTGGTCATTTGCATCCATTTCTGTATCCAAAATCCCCCGTTCACATCAGTGCTAATTCATTATTCTAACCCTGTGTGTTGGACAAAACCCTCAAATTTCACTTTAGGTAAGAGACTGAACATTAAATAACAGACTTTGAAGGGAACGCTCCCTTAGGCACATTCATCTCCGCTGACGGTCTGCGAACATGCAAGTTTGTCTAAATGTGTTAGCACATCCAAGTGACATCTCATTTAGCACATGTGGACCTGTTGGCTTTTCCATCAGCTTATTACTATTAAGTGGTTTGCATTTCCCTGAACAATTCCTAGTCAGGCCACACTTAAAGACCGGTATTGATCCTTATGGTATATACCATCCCCTCATTTCATTAGGCCTGGTGCTGTTAATTACTCCACACTCTAACCTTTCAGTGTTTCATTTGGACCGACAAATTAGGTGAATTAAAAAGGAGTTGAAAAAGCGGCAAAAAGCCTGACGGTGTAGATCCCAGCACTGGCAGTGTCAAATTCCCAAGCGGCATAATAATTAAAAAAGTTCATCAATGTTCTCTTTGCTCATCACATTATGCAGAGGTTGGGCTCACCAGTAATAGTTCTGGAGGATTCATTTAGGAAATTAGACCAGTTTGATCTGGTTCTTCATCAAGAGAACGGCCCTATGCACCCTGGGAGCTTTCTGTGGGTAAACTGCCACCTCTGCTTTCGAAAATGAAAGGATGGAACAAAAAAATAAATAAATAACAGAGTGGAATGCGAAATGATTTGCTGGTGAATGTATCCCTGCTTTGTGGATGCCCTCCAAAAAGTTCTCTCCATGGCCTTCATGGTTATCCAGCCATTCAGCTCCATCACATCAAGTCTGATAGTAACTTCATCACAATTGGCTGGAGGTGCTCTGGAGTGTTGAATAACTAGTTGCAGAGGGAGATGAACTGATGTATTGCTTGATTTAATTAAGTATTAAAATTCAATTAGATATGCTTTCAAGTAAATTCAAAGTGAGTTTTGTTAAGCTGTCCCCTGAAAGCACGCATCACTGAAGGACATCCCCGATAATAATGCCGCATCTCCACCAATCAGCCATGACATTAAATTACCTGCCTGATATTGTGCAGGTTCCCTTAATGCTGACCCAAATAGCTCCGACCCACTGAGGCACAGACTCCACGAGACCTGAAACCAAGATATGCTTTATGGACAAAAGTATTGGGACACCAGGCCATTACATCAACAGGGACTGCATTCAAATATGGTTGGTCTGCCCCTTTGCAGCTATATCAGCTTTTCCATAATAGTTTGGAGTGTCTGAATGGTAATTTGTGCCCATTCATTCTTCATTTGTATGGTTCAGGCACTGATGTGAGGCCTGGCTTGCAGATTCCAGTTCATCCTAAAGGTGGAGGGTGTGTTTGAGGTCAGGACTCTGTGGACCAATCAACTTCTTCCACGTCGAACTCATCCAACCATGTCTTCATGGACCACGATGTTGGAAGCTCCATGTTGTGCAAAAAAGTCTTGATATGCAGAAATACTAAGATAATTGCCTGTTAAGGAACCATCTGAATGCAATAATTAAGAGTCCCAGTACTTTTGCCTATATAGTATGTGACTATATCTTGTACCACCAATGTGCTGCAGACCATACACTTGTTACCTGTTGAACAGTAGTTCTTCTGTGGGATTGGATCAGATGGGCTAATCTAACCCCCACATGAGTGAGGCAGTGAATGAGCCGTCCCATGACCTTGTCACTGGTTTGCTGATTGGACCACTTTTAGAGGATACTATCCACTCTATACCAGAAACTTCCCACAAGACCAGCTGTTTGGGAGATGCACTGACTTGTTAGGTCCTTCAAATGCCTTACACATTTTTTCTGCTTCCAACACATCATCTTCAATCACTGACTGTTCACTTGCACCCTAACATGTGCCACACCTTGACAGCTGTCATTGTAACAAGATAATCAATGTTATTCACTTCACCTGTCAGTGTTTTTTATGTTGTGGCTGATTAGAGTAGCACAGCATGTATAGACACCAATGACACAAGAATCAAAGGTACAGGATCCAAAGTGGCAATTTTGTTGAGACATTGCTAAAGTATCTTCTCGTAAATGTTTTTACATTAACAGTCATTGAACGATTTCAAACAACAGGTTCAACAGACAGAGGGAACGAATCATGACGGAGAGAACGAAGCAGAAGGTAAAGGTTTTATGAAGGTATCAGATTTGCTGCAGGCGAAAAAAAGTTATTGGTATTCTCGAGCTGAGTGCCTGGGCCCTCTGTAACTTTTCGTCCCTTGCTCTTTGCCCTCCACGCATCCTGGAATGCCTCATCAAAGCTAAAGTCAGAACTTGTTTTACATGTGGCACTGATTTATACCAGCAAGCACCTGGCTGATGTCATTTCTGCACAATAGCTAAGAAGAACGTCTGGAGGTCACGAACCAAACAGCTTTGACAAGCCGTGGGGGAGGGTGATAGGAGAAGAGTGGGGCTCGCTTCCACCTCACCCTTCAGCCATGGTTTCTTCCGCATGACATTTAAATTGTTAATGGTTTAGATCTTTCTCCTATTGAGTGACCTGACACTTTTGTTCATCCAGACTGGCACTGCCATTGTCTTCACTCGATAATGTGAAAAGCCCAGTGTATTAGGGCTCATGTTGGAACAAGGAGAAGATCACTTATCACTGTCACTTAGGCCTCGTCTGGCAAACAAGACACCTGACGGCGACGCTGATTAATGATGCCGGATAACTTTGTGAACACAGCACGAGTGCCACACAGGTTCCATCTGATTCATATTTAAACATATGGGCGCCATATGGATTAGCGTGTTTGAGTAAATATGGTGGCCTACTACAGCGAATCTGCAGGTGTCAGACTCAGGGTATGTTGTGGTTGTCTTATTTTGTGTGTGAGTGTGTGTGTGTGTGTGTATGAGTTTAGGTGGTGATTATCATTTAAATGATTCTGTATGGGGCAGAAGTTTACCTACAAGTAGAATATTATACAGACATGGAAAAAATAACAGACTGCTTCTTTTTATTGCTTGTGTAATTTGTGTTGCGTTTGAGCAATTTGTGCTTTTTGCAATTTACTACACTTGATTCAAAATTATTATACCTTCTAAATGTTAAACTACACAAAAACCTTACGTGGTTTTACTATTGATGTGATGTTGAGAGCGTAGTATGCATGACTCCATCAGAACCTGAATCAGAAGTGAAGATGCTGGAATACAGCAGAGAAAATCTGCAATACAAACAATACTGCACTCACAACAGATATGGAGGTGTTTCTTAAATTTTACACAGCTTACACAGCTAAACCTTTGCATTTTAAACCCCCACACACACACACACACACACTCTCTAATTTTTATTAGGTTATTTAGGTTATTTAGATTATTATTTTTAACCTTTTAAAAATTAATCGTAGCACGTTACTTTTACCGCTAAAACAATGTTTTTTAGAAATAAGTGTCAAATTTGCCATTCTTAATCATAACATTATTATGTTCAGTTACAAATATGAAATATTTCAGGTTGACTAGGATTTATATATTTATTTGTTTGTTTATATCTCCATGATTGAGTAAACACTACTTTAACTTTGTCAATGAATGGGCTTTGTATTCAAATGCCTTTATTTGGTAGTACAGTGTCAAGGTGAAAAATTATGCATAAAATGACCTCTGAAATTTTCATGTATTTTTCCACTACCCTTTAATCTTTTTTTATTTTATTTTTTTGAGAATTACACTAATTAGCTGTTATCTAGAAAGTCACACATAACCCTAATTAACTGTAGCAAATCACAGTCCGACTTTATATTATGAATTTATGAACAATGCATTCAACACACATCAGCACATTATTCTATTTTATCTGAGTTTTTGGTTTTGGGAATGCAGGGAGTAACTTACAGCCTTTTACAAATTCAAACAATGAGATTAATGAGACTGTTTTCTTTGCTGAAATGGTCCTTTAATGCCTGTGGTCATCTCTATCCACAACCTTGCATAACCCATAGTAATACAGAAAATAAAGCCCAGGAAATTTCAGTGAGTTTGGGAACTTTTCATTAATTTATTTATTCAGGAAAACACAGCAGCCTCCGACTTTCACACTGAAAACACCACTTTGTAAATAGAGTTTGCTTGTCCAATTACCACTGATGGTATAATGATAATTTCTAGTAGCATTGTTATAATGCCATCAAGTGAACTGGGCTGTTTATTTCCTTTGCCCCAGAGGGTTTAAAACTTCGTATGGCAGCTTTGGGCTGGCATTTGAAGCTTGTAAGCCAAGCATGTATTTTTACATTGTAATTTGCAGTTAAGAGCGTATGCTTAAGTAAACAAACAATGAACATTACTGGAGGTTACTGTCAAGCTAGCCTGGCTCTTAAACAGAACATTGGCTTTGTTTGGTGCTAGGATGTGGATTTAAATATCTGGGGATAAAAATACAGTGAAGTGGCATTCAACTGAGGCTCTTATCCAGAGTGACTTTCAGCCATTAGTTAGAGGGACTGTCCCCCAGTAGGGTTAAGGACTCAGTGTTAGAAAGTGGAGGTTTGAACCTGCAACTTTTGTGATCATCAGCTTCAGAGACAAGTGTTTACTCACTAGGCTACAACAACCCGCAAGCCGCAAAACTTGGAGAAAGCAGGTTTGCTGAAGTTTTTATTACTGGCTGAGATTTAAAAGCAGTTGTTTCTAGCTCAGTGGAACCAGGTCCAGAACAAATGGTCAAACAAATGAACTGAACAGAATGAACTATAAGAAAATCTTTGAGCTGACCATCATTTTGCCCCAGCTGACCCAGACCGCTCGACTGTTTATTTACACTTCAGATACACTTAGAGGTATCGACTGGGCTCTAAGTCCTCGAACATTAATAGCAATGGTTATTGATTGTTAAGATTGATTTTTGGCTGATGGAAACAGATGCATAATCACGGTGGACTTGAGTAATTTACACAGAGAGAGAAAGCATGGCAGGGTGATCTTAATAAGCCCAGACTAATTAACACAATAACAGCCAGCCATGTGCAGCATTTCAAGTATTCATGGGCCTCTCGTAGTCTCAGCACAAGTCGTTCCTTATTATTTCAGTGTCTTTCAAGGCCTGTAATTGCAGTTGGCACGGAAAAGATGCCCGCCAAGAGGCTTTTCGATATTACAAATGAGGACCAACCTTCTTTCAGAAATCTGTGCCCCGCTCGCTTTATTTACACACATTTGCGAGTGTCTCTTTAGATGGAGGAGAGGCGAAACAATGCAACCCATTAAGCTGAAGGCAGAAAGAGAAGGTCACGGACTTATATCTCCAAATGAAACCGCTGCATTAAAAAAAAAGAAAAAAAGAAAAGAAACTTGCAGACAGCAAAAGCCAACAGGCTTGATCGCGCTAGGAGAGTAAGCGAGGGTAAGAAAAGAGAGAATGAGTAAATCTGCGATTTTAGGCGAGTGCCGTGCTGTGTCAAGCTGGATTTGGATGTAGTCGTTTGTGTGTACATAGAAAAAAAAAAAAGTGAACAGTCCTACCAGCGAGAGGCCTTGTAGAAATGTCACCCTGGAAAGGCTATTGTCGAACTGCTGTTTGCCAGCCAAAGCATTTCACCAAAAAAAAGAGGTACTCAAACTGCCCTTTCAATATGGATTTTCTACCCTGGGAACACTAAGCACACGGCGGTAGTATTACAAACAGCATCTGATATTTGGAAAATGCACTGGGATGGACATGCTCATATTCTGCTGGCCTGGCACTTGCTATTGCTGTGTGATGTAGTCTCGGCTTTGCAGGAGATCCCTTTATATCCCGAAAGCTGAGAGGAATCAGCATCCCACATCAGGCAAAATTTGTCCAGTAAGAAGCACAGAGCAGCTCACAACACAGTGCCCCACAGAACAAGGCTCAGAGACGGAATGAAAAACGACTGGGTAAGCCCTGAGCAGAACTGATAGTTTGACGTTTTCTTGCATTTTGACGCCAGCGTAATGACCCCAGATAGGGTTTTCACAGGCTACATGTAGGCAGTGGTTTTTGCATTTAACAAGGATATTCTGACATTTATAGGCTTCGGAATTTGCCTGTTTGTTATTCATTTTCTCCAAAATACAGTCCATAGGCAGTTTTGATAGCGTGGGAAGCCTAATCACAGCAGCATTGCACTACCTATGATATATTAATGACCAACAACAGACAGACCTTCTTATCTGTTCAATGCACATGTGTCAGACTCCAGTCCTTGAGGGCTACAACCTAACAGACCAGCCCTGCAGACATGAGCGCTCATTCATTAAACACACCCGATTCAACCAATTAGCCATCAGCTAATTGGCAAAGGAAACCTGAATATTATTTATTCCGTTTGAAGAGAGAGACTGGTGAGCTGGATTTATCTTCTGTAGAGTTCTGTAGTGGTGGTAGCGCTTTATGCTGGTATTTCTTGTTCATTAAAATTTCTAGGTTATTAAAACATGACAGTGTTTCTGTCCTGCAATGGTTTGGCAGCCTGATCAGTGTTTCCCCCGGTGACCCCTCCAGGAGTCATCATGACCTTGGTTGGGATAATAAATAAATGAATGAATGAAAGAAGACAATCATTTTCTAGGTTCACGATAAACAAGTTGATACTGGAACTGGAAGGGAGAGGCCTTTTCGTCCTGACCTCATACATGCTCTTCAGAATGAATATGCACAAATTCCCACAGAAACTCTCCTCTTGTGGAAAGCCTTCCAAAAAGATTGGATAAAGCATTGTCATTAAAGTATCTGTTGGTGTATAGCCAGGCATCCAAATACTTTTGTCCATATATTGTATTATACATGAAGTCTATGGTTGCATGCATGTACAGTAGTAAATGAGATGCATTTGGGCTCCAGGTATACTGCTCACTCTGCCTATATGTGATCTACACACCCAGACACAATAAGGGGTCTGTGTGAGGCCACATAGGCCCCATTAGCAGCCTAGTCTGGCCCTCTTAGTGACCCCAGCCATGCTGCCCAAAGGGCCAGGCCCAGTTGCCTGGCCATGATTAACCCACATGGGGCCCACATACATATATTGCCTGGGTTCTTTCTAGCAAAAAATTGCTTGTCTGTGTTTTTTTTTTCATTTCAGAAGCTGAAAAAAGAACGAAAATAAGACGAAGGTAGAAAAAAACAAAAAACAAAAACCGTGAAACAAATCATGAGTATAAATAATGGTGGATTATGAATGCAACCGACACCATGCTGCTTCAGAGCATCAAGGACAAGATGATCTTTGTGGTCGATTCATTTACAAGGACATTAAGGTTTATTTGAGTCATTCTCTGTTTATGTTTTGATTAACACCGACTGGCCATTAATACCCTATGAATCATAATACGATGTCATCCAGGCGAGAAAGGGTCGAGCATGAAAAAGCTCTATTAAAATAGACCTGTGACTCTAAACGTGGCCCATGGCTTAAGCATATGCAGTGAAGAGAAAATCGGCTGCGCGTTCTAGTCCAGACCCCACACTGATTTCTGGCAGCCACTAACCACATCAACATATGTTGTTCGCTGTGTTATGAGCCTTCAGAGTTCAGTGCCGACTGAAGCTTTCCAGAGCCGAGCCGTGTTCATAATCAGCGTTATGTTGTCTAGTTTGAAGAGCAGTAAAACCACTGGTCCCCTGTGAACTCTTTAAAGCTGAACCTGCGCAGGAACATCTCCTTAACTCCTTATTATCAGCCCCACGCACACAACATTTCAGTCGGACAGGGAATGTTAACAATGACAGAGTCAAAGCAATATCTGTTCCGGATTGGAGGCGTTGAGTTTAATGAGGTCACCGGGCAGTTATGATGTTTTATTCCTTTTGCTTTGGAACGCTGAGGCTCCATTCCCCCCTCACAGCTTGTACAAGACCCAAAAGAAAATACCAAACTGAAATATTTAAAGCCAATGGAAAATTCTAGGCATTGCCATGAACGTCATCATTTCTTTTTTCTTCTTCTTCTTTTTTTTTTGCTTCTTCTTCTTTTCTTCCACCGCTCCCCCCCAACTCTTACGACCTCTTAATGATCATCATACCAATGCAATTTCCTCCCACCCTTTTCCAGAGGAAATTTCCCTTCGGACGGCAGCAGGGAGATCTCAGAATGTCATAAGTTCTTTGTTCGAAACCGAACCAAAGCCATTACGTCATTCCAATGCAATAAATATACCTTTAATAATTAGTGCAAACAAATTCCTAATTTATTCCGTCCGACACGTCTTGGTGGAGGGAAAAAAAGAGGTTGGGGACATATTTAAGAATAGTACACAAATGATTTCCCAACTTGGCATTGTGGGTCCCCATGAATAATAGCATAAAGAGGCGAGGGAGGGAAAGGTTGCATGAAGGTGAAATGCATTAATTTGCTTTTAAGCTTATGGGAGATTCCTGCATGTTCGCGTTTGCACACCACAGCCCACTGGAAGACACACGGGACCGTTCAGGGGTGTGACTTAATGGCATTAGCATATCACCCTGAACCGGGAAAAAAAAAAACATAACAATAATGACTCCCTTCTGAAGATGGGTCATTGCATCACATTATAGGGAATGCCTTATAAGTGTAAATGGCTCTTGGCCTTTTGTTCCCAGTTATGGGAACTGCCTTGGAATTCATAACAAAGGAAAAGGAAGCATAATGGAATGTCAGCCAGCACAAATCACACTTGCAAATGATTGATTAATTGTATGACAGTGAGTGTATGAAGGTAAGTGTGTGATAGCGGCCCAATAGCCTATTCATTCCCAGCTAGTTGAAAAGATGGAGATAAAAGCAACAGCAGAGTTACAGAAATGAGCGTGTTGTGCATTTGCCTTTCGCTGCTTTTATTGAAAATATAAACACCACCACTGAATACAGAGAAGCATGACGGTGCTGCATCTTCCCGGTCAATATGGAGGATCAGGTATGTATTATAGAAATGTGATCACTGGAGCGTTATCTGCCTGTCTCCTACTTCAATTACATTTTGAATCAATGCAGTACCCGTGTCTCTTTTTTTATCTGTTCCACGCATGTGTCTCTTTTCATTTAGCAAGTCTTTGTACTGTTTGTGAGCAGTAACTCATCTATAGACTGAGTCCCGCAGAACGCACATCAAGGACTAGAGAGCTTGTCTCAGTACAAAGCGTCGAAAGCTGACACCGATGTCAACTCATCGCATTGCATTGATGCATAATGAGGGGGATAAAGGACTGCTTGAAAAGGAACTGCATAGTAAAGAACCCGAATAATGCTACACTTGTGAATGTCGTAATTAAAAGAAATATCTTATTTCCTTGCTCAAAAGGAATTCAGACATTTGAAGAGTTTTATTTAATCCGGTTCAAACACACACACACACACACACACACACACACACAAACACACACAACAAGAACAACGCCAAAAAAAAAACCCAACACGACCTTGCATCTCTAAATTAGACTCTGAGTTTCAGAAGGAAATTAGGTGAAGTTTTCCTCGGGAGTTCTTCTGAGAGTCATCAGAAGCAAAGAAAGACGAGCGCATCATTAAACGGCGCGAGGGGTTCATATTAATAACCCCTCAGAGCCTGTCCTCTTCCTCGTACAACGCAATCAGCAATTACCTGTGCCTGGGCAACCCAGGATTCTCTCACCTCCCACCACAAATTATCCAATAATGGCGTAAAATGAGATTACGCTTAATGCGCTGATGTTATGCTAAAGGTAGGTTGTGGTATCAAGTGATACTAAATGCAATAAGTAAGCAATGGCATGGAGTGAATCATTTGAATCCTAATGGCCGGTGTAATGTGAAATAATATCAAGCGTTCTCTGAGCGAGAGCTTTCAAAAAATTAAGAGGTTAACTTGAGCACGTGCAGAGGCTAATGCATGGAAAAAGCCTATGGACCCCAGCCGAAGCAAAATCCTGCAAGTACAACGACACCCCATTAGCAGGATGGAGGACACGATGAATGCCCATTTGAACAAATAGATTTCCAGGTGGATAGCACAGGAAACCCCCGACACTGGGCTACCTGCACTCTGCCAAACGCACTCATTTGACAAATGATTCCATATAAAAGGGCCACGCACTGATTTGGGCTTAATTGATTGGATGGGAGACACTGAAATCCCTGATTGGTTTAACTAAAGAGAGGCTGAAAAATGCCATGGCTTTGGAGACAACCTGGCAATCTGAGGTGGGATGAGGAAAGGCACGGGGGGTGCGGGGGGAGGGGTGGTGCTATGGCTTGCCTGCCATCTACAAAGTCCAGCTGATTAATACTGGAATATGTATGAAGAATAAGACAAATTAATCTTTCTGTAATGCAATAAATCACCTAATCTGAGTGGTTTAACAGCTCTAATTCCAGGAGTTAGCTTTCCTTTCATCTCTTCATTAGCAGGGTCAAACTGAAGCAGAGGACCTTCCGAGGGCCAAGTCTATAAACACAGTGCATCGTGCGGCAGGCTGGCTTTAATATGGCTGTTTAAAAAATAAATAAAGAATTAAATAGGCAAAAAACATGTGCCAATTAAAGTCGAAAGGGACAGACATCGCATTAACACTTTACATGTAATTAACAGAGGAGCCAGAGAAGCCAGCTATGGGCATAATGCAAGGCTGACTACAGCCAGAGAGCAAAAATATATGGAATATGTGTAAATGCCACAGGTACAAATTATGCCATGCATGGAACAAGTGATTAATATGCATGTCTTCTCTTAATCTGTAATCACAAAATATCCAAATACCTATGTATGTGTGTCCTTTAGAATCTGAGTATACAAATATATGTGCTTCCTTTGTGTTAACAACATGTACACTGATGAGATCGCACTGGGCAGTTCTAAGGACCGTCCTTTAAATAGTTTTTCTCAAAATCAGCTCTACATTCAGCAGCAAATGTCTCAGTATCTATTTATTCTGTAAAATGTCTCTGGACCCACATTCATTCTATCACCATCCAAAGGCTAGATGTTTATTTTTGAATATATGCAAATGTTGAGTATGTGTAACTATTAAAGGAGACAGTTTCCTTCATTGCATTTGCATATCCATCTTTGTTATGGGCCTGCGGCCTGTCCAGGATATTCATCCACATATTGCCCTGTGACTGTTTACGATAACATGGTTTGCAGAAAGGATGGATATCCATAAGCTATGTGTGACATCTATTGTTAAAAAACGACACTATTCACATTTTGGATCAAATTGACCACAAAAGTAGAATGAATAAACCCCCAGTGTACATTTTTTTACATCATACACAACTGCTGCTATAAGTTACTATGATCAGCAGTATTTCCATGGTGACATGATGAGCGGCTGGAAAGCATCCAGCTTGTATAAACAAAGCCATTTATTGTGCTTTCTCTGAGAAATGCTTTCCATTTAGCAACCCTCTCGCTGCAGCAACTGCTTGCTCACATCCAAATCAAGCCCACTTAATGGCTAATGACATGTGACAATGGCGAGGATCGCTGTCAGCTCGTTATGTCAGATTGACCCGATTGATGGATCCAGCATGGCCGATAACTGACCCAATCCGTGTCTGTTCCATTAATGTTTGAGCCATATTCATGAGTCACGCATTTCAGTTTAGGCCATGCTTCTTTGTGAGTCAGTCTTAAAGGACATCACATCTGAGTTGACTGCAAGCGAGTTCAAGCTGAAGAACGGACAGAGCGCCACATAATAATTCGATGAATGTTCCATACATCCGCAGAAGCAAACAGATGGGCACAGACGCATTCCAACAAAACCACCCACACCCACACGCTCACAATCCAACCTGCTGTATGGCAGAGGCTGACTGGCAGTGAGCTGTACCTTTTCTCTGTTTGACATGGACATGCCGTGCGCTCCGGTGACAGGCTCAGTGCAGCCCTGCACCCACAGGTCACAGCTGACCTTTTGGATTGTGATTTTTTTTCAGCTCCGCTACATGTTTGTCGTGAAGATGTCCGCCAAAGCATCCCCAGGCACCACAAAGGGGACCATGGTGTGGGGGCAGGCATTTTGTTGCTTGTCTTCCAGGATCACGCCTACTCGCTCTGAATGGCGTATGCGAGCGGACCCCACCCCCTCCCTAAACCCAAAGCTTGCTGCCTTGAATTTTACATGCTACGAAGCTTAATTGCTGCATGACTAGTCTCGTTGTTTGGCCGCTCGAGGGATTTCCATTTATTATCTCGTATGAATCATTATTAAGATGTGCTTATTCACTGCCGGCTTCCCCCTCATTGGAAATATTGTGTTTTTGAGATGGAGAGAGAGAAGGAGAGTGCACCAGCGGATAGACATGTAATTTCAAAGAGAGGGAATGGAACAGAAAGTGTTTGACATTACTGAGACGGCGACAGTGGGCCACTATCGGAAGAAACATGGCCGGGTTTTTTTCGGCCGAGGGAAGTGTGCATGTTGGTCCCACAAAGCTTGGATTGCTGCTGGTGCCAGGGTTCAGCATGCACCACACATGGAGAAGGAGGGGTCAAATCCTGCCCCATCTGCCATGTGATATGTGGGCCCAACATGGGGGCTAGAGCTATGCGCTTTCTTGAATAGCTCTGTGGCAATGCTGAGGTTAAGCCTGCACACTGTCAGACATAGTTCAAAAAAGGCCTGGAATTATCAGCCGAATCTCCAGGAGAGACGTGCCTGCTGTAATGTCGGATAAATGACTGCTTGCCTGAAGTCGGGAGCACTTCATCAGCGCTAAGCACCGAGGTGTGCCATGCTTCACGTTTTGATAGAAGGGCCGAAATTGGGAGTCTCTCCATTTCCACCATTGACCCCACGGTGAATAGCATTGTCTGGAATGAATTACGGAAGTGAGGACAAAGCGCATAATGTAAGATATTATTGTGTAATTTAACAATGCTGGAGCCTCGGGGACTTTTCACAATCTAATGTATAGCTTTTGGAGTACAATTGCTATGGAAACCGAAGGTCCTGGGTGACCAAGCTTCCCACCCACACAGACAGCCGTTAATCATCTTCACTGCAATACTGGCACAGCAGAATTTGGCCAATGTGTCAAGCAGCAATTATGTATACTTAGTGTTGTCTCCACCCCCTCCACTCCTCTCTTCCTGACTCTCCCTCTCTCTCACTCCCCCTGTCGATTTCTCTTTCTCTTTCTCTCCTCTCTCTCTCTCTCCTGGGTAACTCTGGCTCATCCCTGCCTCTCTCTCTCTCTCTCTCTCTCTCTCTCCCCTACTTCCGTTTTATATAATCACCACGCTTTTAAAGGCTCTCTGTTCATTAGCTCCCTTTCAATGAGGATGCATACAATACCCAGGAAGAAAATAGGAATGGTCTTAGTGCCACATAATAAGACATTCCTATTATATAAATCATATCCCACCATTTAGCCGTTATACTTTCATTCCGGTCTGAGTGACACACCAAATTACTCCACCGCTCCATTGCTTTCTTTGCATATTGGTTTGTGCAGATCACAGACGCTAATGGAAAATGACGAGACAAGAGATTATGTTTTGCTGGTCGCAGGGAAATCGTTAACGCCATCGCAAATCTGTGGCATCCCTTCATTACCTCAGTCCAGCTCGGTTGTTCCAAGGGGAGCTGACAGCAACATGGGAACTGCAACGCTGCCCATATTTCAAGGACAACGTATACGGACCTGAGCGGCTAGCCATTGACTCATAGCGCATCAGCAGTGTACAGAAAGTGTCATTAGAGGTGTTCCCGACAGGTGCTGCGTGGACCCATGAGAAGGACAGGCCAGCAATTAGAGCCTGCTTCCATGTCAAGCAGCTCAGGACAAAGCTGATTGCCTGGTTTTTTTAATATATTGCGCAGCAGCGAGTGCCTGTGTCATTTCGTGCAATGCGCAAAGATATAATTAGTTTGCAGCTTGCCGTGGCACACCTCCGAGTCAATAAAGATGGCCGATCAGTGCATAAAGGAAGTACACTTAAGATGAAGAAGTTTGACGTTTGAATTTGACCACTTGGTGACAGGCTGTCAGAGGTGCCATTTTCCTCCCCCCCCTATTTTTCGGCAACTCCTGCTGAGCCTTTACTCTTGACCCTGCTAGTCACCCAGAAAAGGACACGAGCATTTCAACACATTTGGGGTTAGCGGACTGAAAATAGTGTGAGGTTTCGCAATCCAGCACATTAGCACGTTCGCATGCAGACAAGGCAAAGAGCCCAAGGAAGCAAAACAAATGCTATGTGTTGCTAAGGAAAAAAAAAAGTGAAAAAGCCAAAAGAGGCAAATATAAAAAGAAAAAAAAAAGAAAAACAAGATGCGTGATTATTTCTACTCTTCCAAATAATGAGAAAGTAACCGATTGTTATTTCAGTTTTGCTGAATCCCAAACCAACACGCATAAAATCAGCGATAATCCTGTCGCTTGTAAGCTCGCCGAAATAGAGTAACGTAGTTCAAATCTTATTTTCAACACTAGCTTGAGATAAGGCATTAGCTGAGGAGGAGATATCTGAGGTAATAGATTAAAAAGAAAGAAAATCATGGCCCACTTCAATAGTAAAGTCACATCTAAGACTATGACAAATTGCAAAAAAATGGCTCGCGTCCTCGGTACAAAGTTCAATTAAGAAATGTCAGACGAAGACTGCAAAAAAAGAGAAGGGGATGAAGACTAGCATGCTAACACCTTAAATTGTCATCTTCGAGGTATGAGTGTCCGTAAATTTCTCATTGGTGATCCACATTAAGAAAGAGGGTAATAGAGATCATGACTCACCTTATGGGGACAAGTGGAAGGAACTGCAGGAAATGCCTTGTCTGGGGTCTGGTTCTGGTTCTGCAAGAGAAATGAAGGCATGCCAGTTCATTTCCTGTGCTCAATCCACAAAAGTGTTGCAATAAAGTGTTGGAAACATGGTGCTGTGTTTAGAGGAAACAAGATGACCTATTGCCCACACGCTAATTCGAAAGAATCAAAAAAGCCAAGTGAGTGAGTAAAGGTTAAGATCATTAATCTCTGGAGGTGGAATAAACCCTTAAGTGATGGCTACGGAGGGGCTTTCACTGCTTCCCCTGCTTCCTCCCACATGAACGACTCTGCTAATAATTATAACATTTCCGTGCAACATATGCACTAGTCCAAAACAGGAATTCATTAGGCAATTACCATTTTGTAAATACGCCTCTACATCAGACAGATACATGAAATACGACACTAAAAAGGTTACGCTTAGGTAAGCCAACAAGGCAACAACAGATGGTCCTGCTGTTTGTGATTATGTAGGTTGCAAAGCCCTTGCACAGCGACAAAGGCAGCAGAGGGAAAAATGGCCATTTTTAAAGTGACCTCATATGAGAGGGTGGGAAGGGAAAAAGGTAGTGCTGGGGCACTCACAATGGGGAACAAGTCCCCACAAACTTCTTCCCCCCAACAAACCTCTGGGAGGCCCAGTTGACTCCAAGCAGGGGCCGCCAGTCATTTCCTCATATCCAATTATCTTCCCGTGGTACAACTAATGCACCTTGACACTATTAATGGCTTCCTTATGGTATCACCGAGAGAGATGAAACATTGAACTGTCCCGGCTTCAACATCTATATTTCATTACCACTTAGAAGAGTCAGCGTGAAGTGTGGGGGAACTCAGCCTCATACCCACAGTGCCATAAAAAAAGGCCTTCCACAGCAGCCCCAAACAGGCCTCGCTCAACAAGGAGCTTTTTGTCCCTCTGTCTGTAATGGCCAGACTCCCAGAAAGCACAGGAATGATAATCCGGCTTATTAATTTCTATGCAGCTGACCAATTACTGCCCGCCACCTTTGCTTCTCCGTCTGTTTCCCCGAGGCAGCAGCTTTCCCTTTAATGAGTGTGTTTTAAACAATACCTGATATTGTAACCCGAGCGGCGCTGACACAGGTAGTCAAGAAGG
This sequence comes from Ladigesia roloffi, assembly GCA_037577295.1. Classification (NCBI taxonomy): domain Eukaryota; kingdom Metazoa; phylum Chordata; class Actinopteri; order Characiformes; family Alestidae; genus Ladigesia; species Ladigesia roloffi. The sequence goes on along the minus strand of JBBKCR010000031.1, from coordinate 5,626,033 downwards.
CGAGGCTAATAACATACACCTTGCCTTGGTCGCAAGGGCAGCTCAGAGGACATGTTTATTTAAGAGAGGCGCTGTCAGCATCATTCGCTCTGACCTGGGCCTGCTCCACGCCTGCAGAACGGAAAAAACCTCTACTTAGCTCCAAGCATCCCATTAGGCTGCGTTAAAAGGTGGATTTAATTCAGCTGATTTAAATAAATCCACAGGAATAAATTCCGTCATCCCATTCCAGTTTTCTCGTAGTTCAGTCACCTGGAAACGATGCACATTTCTGGATCAAGCTAATTCAATAGATCACCTAGCTCGGTGGCGCTCCATGCTACTGTATTTATAAGACTTCTTTTATGATTCACTAATAAAGTGGGCGCTCAATTATGATTATAATATTCATCACCTGACACTGAAATCTTTCTGGTGGAAGAAATCCTGATAATGCATTACTTTTACCCTGCAATTTTATTTTTCCTTTTTTTTTTGACCACCTCATGGGTAATTACTCCATATGACAGGCGAGCGGTGAATGGAGCGCATTAGACTTGTTCCATACGTTTAAATAATACATGATTCCATTAAAATATGACACAGGCAAAAACACACACATATTACCAGACGTGCACACACTTCGCACCGAGGTTTCATGGGGCTGCGGACACCATTATCAGAGCCAGTGCTGACCTGGTGTGTTCGGTGTCGTGCCCTTTGTCTGATATGCAGTAAAATTATATGCTTCGCTGGAAAGCTTGGGCGATGCAAATTCTACTAGGTGGGTCGAAGCTGCCATCTCTAGCGGTCAGCTGTTATTCTGAAGAGTTGTTAACACTGCAAAAGCTGGTGAGAATTGAGGAACTGGGTTGGATGTCTGAGATTATTTTCTTTTTTTTTGGAGTGGTTGTTATTCATTCTTGGGTTATCACACTACATTACTCAGGCAGAGCCTGTAAAACCTGTGAAAATGAGCAAGTTTAGCGTGTAATCAAATAAACAGACTGCATACCACAATACACAATATCACTTTAACCATTGGTCCCATATGTTGGGCCACACTAACTCAGATTGACTTATAAAGACCCCCTATAAAGACCAGATACATTTACTCACAGCTAGCTCTCAAATGATGCACTCAAACACATTTGTCAGGAAACTCGTCTGCACTTTCTTCCCTCCCTCATTTACAATGTTTAATGTGTTCAAACCTTTTTTAGAGTCTAGACCGCATTCTTGTCTGTTATTAAAGCATCTGGACTGTTCAGCTGCTCCTCACACCACTTTTTCGAGCATCTGAACTGATTAGCTGTTGCTCAAACCACACTGAGCATTAGCAAACTTCAAATGAGATAAACAAGGCCTTATCTTCAGTTTCCATGCTGACAGACATTAGATGTTCTAAGAAGTTCCAATAAAGTTGTATTCCGCAGCTTAAGGTGCAAACTGATGTATTCTTCTTTTTTCTACTTCTATTACTGATCTATTTTTGTCTTTTGTTATTGCCTTGCATAAAAATACTGTCTGTAAGAATTAGATTAAACTTAAACCCACCTTTGTTTACATAACTAGCACTTTTACAGTTGAACTAGGAGAGCATGTGTAATGTAATATAAGGAATCTGAATGGTTTGTATAGAAAAAAAATATATGAGCATGGTCTCCAAATGACCACGAATAGACCAAAGTGAAAGTTCATGGATGTTTACGTCAGACATGAGAGATACTGAACAGCAGTAACAGCTGCGTCTCTTACCAGGTCTTATTACATTACAGGTAGGTCAATTGGCACAATTGGCACAGGATCACTATTAGCCAGGGATTTTAATTTAGGTTAATCCACTGTAGAATTGTTATCGTTCGACTGAAAAGGCAACAGATCTTTTCAATTGGTGTTGGATCACATATCTAATGACAAGAATACCATGCGATTATTTTCCCGCAGACACTCCCGAGAGAGGCTTATCAAAATCTGTTAAATGAAGTGCTCAGAAAACATTTTCAGATCATTCTTAGTGCAAATCAATTATAAATACAAATACTTGCTGCAGATGTATGTGATATCCTTCTAAATGTAGTTTAAATATAAGCTTCCATGTTACATTTTAGAGTTTATATTTAAGAAATACGATATTTATTTGATATATATACAGAACAGGCCAAAGGTTTGGACAAAGTACCTTTTCATTCAATGTGCTTTCTTTATTGTCATTATTTATATTCTAGTTTTTTTCAAAATAGCCACCCTTTGCTCTGATTACTGCTTTGCACACTGTTGGCATTCTCTCGATGAGCTTCAAGAGGTCCTCACCTGAGATGGCTTTCCAACAGTCTTAAAGGAGTTCCCAGAGGTGTTTAGCGGTAAACACCGGTGTGTAGAGCAGTAATCAGAGCAAAAGGGTGTCTAATATGAAGAAACAAGAATATAAAAGTTATTTCACCTTTTTTTGTTAAGTACATAACTCCACACGTGTTCATAGTTTTGTTGCCTTCAGCGAGAGTCTACCAATGTAACTGGTAATGAAACTAAAGAAAACTCATTCAATGAGAAGGTGCTATATATATATATATATATATATACAAAAAAATTTTTTTGGCTCAGAGCATCATAAATATTTATAATAATATTAACTGCATTCTTATGGTTTTATTATGGTGTTATTTTTAGTATATACCAAACACCTGTTGGCATCCATTTGTTTATAATGCATTACAATACTAATAAAACCATAAGAATGCAGTTAATATTATTATAAATATTGATGATGCTCTGAGCCAAATCAAATTATTTGTCTAGGCTTGACTTTTCCATGGACAAAGCTCTCCCTCCTTCTCCTCTTCTTCGTCTGCTTTTTTTCAATTCTGCCGAGATAGACTGAACGGAATCATAATGTCTGTGCCAGCTGTGCTGAAACTGACTGATGCTCAGTGTGCCACAGCTACAAAGAGGGGGTGCGGGTGGGGGCGGGGGGTTGCTGCGGTTGGAAATGACAGCTTCCTGCAAGTGCACCAGGACATGGAGGCTCGCTGTTCCTGGCGTGCTCATTTGCTAAGCAGTGTGAAGCCCCTTCTTTGAGGCAGTGCTGGAGTGCTGAGAAAAGTCTCAATTAAGGCTTTGTAATAAGCCGGGGTTAGAGACAGGTACATGCGATGGGCCTGAATTGCTAGTACACTCACACCTGGCCCTCCGCTATCCACAGTAGCTGGAGTAGGCCGGGCAGTTCTCACAGCGGCGAACCCCGACCCAATGATACAGATTTTGAAGTAGTGCTGCATGAGTAACTAAATGTATAAAATAAAAGCTACAACGTCCTCTCGTTAACGCGACCACATGAGGTTCTTAAGGACCTATAGAAATGCACAAAATAGTGGAAGGAAATGATATGCTTGGACTCACACTTCAGTGTGCGCCATCAAAGACTAGCTCTGTGCTAATTTAGGAGAAAGTGCTGAGCTCTCCGAGGGTTCCACCTGTGAGGTATCTGCTTAAACATTTATACATAATATTTGAAACCCCTTTTTAGCTTTTGCACATTCTAACAACGGCTCTGCAAATGAGCCTGATCTGGAGACTTTGTTCTTAAGGGAAATATCCGCAATATCCTGCTTTAACTGCTACATTCTAAAACGCATACATAGCTGGAAGAGGCACTGGGCCTCACAAAACTCTCCTCTCCTTCGTCCCCCAAATACAAAAGGTTGTAATTGGCCTCCGGGCAATCTGAGTTTGATCCCCCTTGAGAATATGCAGGGCGTTTTATTTTAGAACCCTAGCTTTTTTTTCCCGCTTCATATTAAAATGAACGTGCTTCTCTCACGTACATGGTGCTCTGTTGAGAGTGGCAAACCTGAGATGAAATTTGTGAATGCATCCTTTTCTTGTTATGGTTGTTAACCAAGCTAATCCATCCACGTACACGCATGCACGCTAAACACACTGCGCATGCACACACACACACACACACATCCACCGTACAGACACTAAAGTGCACACAAACACACACACACACACACACACACACACACACACACACACACGCACACCCTCACGCACACCCACACACACACTCACACTCACACACACATCCACCGCACATACACGAAAGTGCACACAAACACACACACACACACACACACACACACACACACACACACAGGCCGCTCCTCAGGCAGTAATGAGTTTGCTATGTGTTTTAAAGAGATTAGCGGCATTAAAAATCACATTTCATTCTCTTAGCAGAACAAAACAAAGCTGTTCATAGAAAACATGTTCATTTATTACCGTTTTGGAGAAGCTTAAATGTAATGCATGAATATTTTATCACCCGGCTAATGCAATCTAGCTGTGCATGAGATATGCATTCATTATGAAATCTGAAGAAAAATGACAAAAGAGACACAGTGTAGACCGTTTACGCAACTGCAGTAATGACAAATGAGCTAATCAATTTGTCATGCAATGGTAATGTACTACGTTGTTCTTAAAAAAAAAAGGAAGAAAAAAAAAGTCACATCTTAAAAGACATAAACAGTTGTGTTTTTTTTCCTTTTAGAAAGCCCTGGAGAGTTGAAAAAGTAGACCAAGATGAGCCGAGACAAAAGCCTGAGGCTGAGAATTGGCACAAATGAGCACTAGAGTAGTTTTTTTTTTTGTTGCCCTAAAAGCCATCTCTTGGATGAGGTGTGAGCACAGTTACATTAACTTGTCTTCTCCAATACGCACCAGGTGGAGCAGATTCAGCGCCCCCTCCGACGAGCCCCTTTTAAGAACCACAAACAAGAAGGCCATTCACTGAAGGCTAGATTGAGCCTGGACCTTTTCTGGCTCTGCTGGCACTGGGACGCCGCCTGGCCCAGTAACATTCCCCTCACACACTGGGAGGCTTTGTGTGCTCCACTTCCTGGCTGCCACTCAAGAGCACTGAACTTTAAATAAGTCGCATTCCCATCAACTTGCTCCTTGTTTTGTCACCTCTGTTTACGACAGACATTGTTTAATTTACAGAGAGAGAGAGAGAGAGAGAGAGAAAGAGAGAGAGATAAAGAGAGAGAGAGCAAGAGTAAGAGACAGACAGAGAGAGATAAAGAGAAAGAGACAGACAGAGAGACATATAGAGAGACAGAGAGGGAGACACAGAGACAGAGAGAGAGAGAGAGACAGACAGAGTGACAGACAGAGAGAGAGAGAGACAGATAGACAGAGAGAAAGAGTGACAGAGAGAGAGAGAGAGAGAGAATGAGACAGAGAGAAAGAGAGTGACAGAGAGAAAGAGAGAAAAAGAGAGAGAGA
>JBBKCR010000031.1:5609930-5620662 GCA_037577295.1 Ladigesia roloffi | reverse complement strand
TGATAGAGAGAGAGAGAGAGAGAGAGTGAGACAGAGAGAAAGAGAGCGACAGAGAGAAAGAGAGAAAAAGAGAGAGAGAGAGAGAGAGAGAGAGAGAGAAAGAGACAGAGAGAAAGAGAGAGAGAGACAGAGAGAGAATGACAGAGAGAAAGAGAGAGAGAGGAAAACAGAAAAAGATGTCAGTATTTCTCAGTGGGATTAAAGCGAGGCTGTATTTTAAGGATTATCAGATGCTTACGAGCATGTGACCCCCACTGTTTTTGATCTTGGAGAAATAAAAAAAAAAAGGCAAAGAAAAAAAGAAATACATAACCCTCCCCAGATCCCATTGCTGTTGGCATCGCATAATATGACAAGACACGATGACAGCTGGGGAAAATAAAGCACATAACGGGCGCCGAAATAACCTAGTTTACCGCCAAACAACCAACTAGCTTTAGTTAAATGACCGGAGTAGCTGTCGGCTGGGTTTGGTGATATGCCTGTAAATGCGGCTCGCCAGTCTACAAATCATGCTTTTGGAGTGGGCTGGGTGATGAACTTTCTTCTGCCGTCTCTTCCATTACAGACAATCCAGCATACTCCCCATCCCTCACCCCCCAATATCCGTAAGAGAAATGGAGCGAGGTTTCCAGTGCGAAGTGAGCTTTCTCAACACACAACAGCAGATCTGCTCCGGAGTCCCCAGGCACTGCTATCAAAGCGCCTCTCCACAGCTGATCATTAGCAATTTCAGAGCCTTAGGCGACTGTAGGCCCCCAGACTGAGCGGTATAATGTAGCGGCTGTCTTGGCCATACAATCAAAGGGCCTTACTGTATATTTATCATTTCCAGCCAGTAAAGATATAAATAAATAAATAAAAGGGGGATGAGGGGAAAGGGGGCTGCCATGTGACTGATATAGTGGAAATTAAAAATTTGCAAGGCGAGGAAGCATTTTAGTAAACATGTCCTGCCGAAGAATAAAATCACATTTTATGGCTCCCCAGGACCATTTCCATTTAATTCCACTGCCAAATAAAGTCCAGGACAAATCAAAACAATTATTTTTGATGTGGCTTCAAGCAAGGAAAGCTTTCTATTTGAGTGGTCTACCTGAAATCATGATAAGGTGTGGTTCCGGGCACAAACCATCAAACCTGGATTGAATATCCTTTTAATAGTGAAGGGAAAAAAAAAAAAATAATATATATATATAGGCCGTCAAAGTACCCATCTGCCACATTCTGAAATGGGTCCTGTCAGTCACATTCTGTCTAAACTCATAGATTCAGCCTGATGTGGCCTGACAGGTAAGTTATATATTTCTTTTTCTTCAAGTCTATATTTTGTATGTCTCGACATAGCATTATGAATATAGGATGCTCCATGATGGTGACCCACATCTCATCTAGAACTAAACTTCTATTAACTTAATATCTGAATATGTTCTTTATATATATACAACCAGTCCAAAGTTTTAGAACACCCCAATGTTTCTGTTTTTATTGAATTTCAAGTGTCTCATTCTGCAGAAAGTTCTTCCCAACTATGTTGCAGCACCTATCCTTTGCTTTCACTCTTCTGTCCAGTTTATCCTAAAGCAGCTTGATGGGGTTCAAACATTTCTGGCCACTCCATGTTTTCCAGCTAACCATTTTGTTTTGTTTTCTAAGTTAGTCCTGGCAGAGCTTGGCATTATATTTTGTGACACTATTTTGCTGTGGGATGAACTTGAGCAACTAGGAAAATACCAGAGGTCCTGCGTGGATCTACAGAATTATTTCCCACTTCTGGGTAACCTTACCATTTACCATTTATAAACCTCTTAAAGTTCAACGCTGTCCTTTAAACCATTAAATGATAATCATTGTTTGAATCAACAGTTTGTATTTTTATTTTAAAAAAGCTTGAAACACCAGAATGTTCTAAAACTATTCTATTAAATTAATATATACAGCTATGGAAAAAGTGACCACTGCAATTCATTTTTAAATCAGCATCTCTATGACAACCATTCCATGCCAGTGTCTGTTAAATTCCTTCTCAATTCTGTTTTATGAGGTACTGATTAGTGATCACATTATATCAACCAAATAATTATAAAAAACACTGCTGTAATCAACTCTCTCTTCTTGCAATGTCACCAGTGGGATGGAGAAACACTGCTGGGAGTGTAAAGGTAATTATTGCCATTTTATTGCCATTTAAGAGTGAACAAGACATTTGTTATCTTTGAATTATTCAAGTTCTGTAAACGTTGCATAATTTCTCTCATTTTGATGTTTTGTCATCTCCTTTAAAATGATCCTTTAAAGAACATTACTTTTATTTAGATATGAGAAGAAATATTCTCAGCAGTTCTTAAATACTAAGGCGAACCTGTTGAGTTTAATACTTGTAGCTATAAAAGGTAAAAACTGAGAGGGTGATCATATTTGCAGCTGTCTCTTATTTTATTCCAGAGCTGCATATTCATATATATGGAGGCTGTCAAAATAAAACCTCTTATCGCCAAAGAAGCAACAGCATTTCAGGAGGAATATATGTTATTTTGTCGAGGCATAAGCTATTCTGGACCATATCAGTTCCTTCATCACAGTGAAAATGGCAGCTAATAGTTTCAAATTATGTAAACAATTAAAAATGACAAAAAACGAAGATCGTTCCGACAGCAGTTTTCTGATAAGCCGTTCTTCCCTAATTGAAATGACAATTATATTTTCATGGGCTAAATCAATTAATGAACAGATACCTGCATACAACTGCATACAATCCCAACTGCGCAATGCTCAAGTTTTTTTTGTTTGTTTTGTTTTTCTATTCTCTCGTAATCCTCCAGTACCAGATGGAATTCATACATGTCCCAGAGGCACATTGTCTGCACCTGTCATGCAGCCTAAGAAAGAAATAGATCTCCACACAGAACAGCCCTCGTGTTCCCGCAGTCGTGCGGCTGGAACAGTGTCCAGAAAGGCAGACGACACAGAAGGAAACTATCACAGCGTAATTGCAGCGATGATAACAGCTCCGGAGCCGGTAAATAGCCTTATCACTCATACTGCTAACCACACTTGTTGAGCACTTTTATAGCGGATTACGCTTCTCCAGTGGCAGGGGACGTGCGGTAAAAATCCGACTACGCTTGATATATGACCACACTACTGGAAATTCGACCATGTTCCGTGTGCAATATTTCTGCACACTTCAAAGTACTTTATTTTGTTTTGTTTTGTTTTTTCTCTCTTGGTTTTACAGGCTTTAATGATGAAATTCATTTGATGTCTGTTATTAGAGCTAGGTCTGTCTTGCCAGTGGGCACTCCAGAAAACGATGTGTTTTTTGATCTTAATCGAGTGTGTATGTTATTTGTGTTTGTTTGTTTATTTATTTATTTATCTCCTCCATGTATTTAGCTAAATAACACATGCTCACTTCAACCTGAACCTCGAAAAATGAGATAAACAAAGATTAACCTGATGTTTCCGAATCTCTGGTGTTCCATACAGAGTAATGCGTAAAGTCACATTTCCCTAAACACTTGACGAGTGTTTGTCTCGATGTTAAGAGCTGCACGGCGCGTTGAATTTCCGAGTGCGTGGTGCGACTTCGGGCGTGATTGTGAATATCAGCCCTTTACAGTAATCACACTCGCTGGAGCGCAGCCTGTATGTTCAGCTTGTGTAAATTTAGTTCAGATTGCCCATTTGGTGCCGCACATTATTTCCTGGCACCCGCCCGTCAGTGTCTCAGACCAATTTGTCATTCCAAGCCCGCTTTGTGCGCTGCCAGCGCCGAGATGATGGCCATGCGCTGCTCTGATCTTGGCAGCACCCAGGGATGAGGCCAAGTGTTCCACACACACACTCCACAGAGGGACGAAAGGGCTTCTTCCTGCTGATCCCCGTCTCTGAGGGAGAGGAACAGAAGAACCGGCTTTGCTGAACTTCTCCGAGGCAGCAGGCGAAGAGCTCAGCCCCTTGAATGTGTGCGAGAAGATATAACTCGTGCTGAATGGATCGAGGGGCCCTGCTGCGATTTGGGGACTTAGCTTGAAAACGTTAACTGGTATTTGGATGCACTAAGTCATCCAAAGTCTTAGGAGGTCCATGAAGAAAAATACCATCGCCCCCCCTGTCTACCCTATAAATAGCCACGTATTTTGTTGCGGGATAATACATGAGACACAGGATGACATCAGTCCATTATGAAGCTTGACCCAATCCATTAAAGCCATTCACGTCCTTATGCTGTGCTTTAAAAGCTTAAATTGAGCAGTTGACCGGTTTACTTCTACACCGAGTGGCTTATTGTTATCTGGGAGTGTGTGCGTGTGTGTATTTGTGTCTTTTTTTTTATTTCATATAAGTCAAAGTGGTTTCTATGCAAATGATTTGCTCAAATCATCTTTTCCCAAAGACGTAGAGTCTGGAGGAGCTGGCTGGATTTAGACAAGAGTAAAACTCACTTAGGCCAAATGTATGTCAGGTTCTAATGGACTGATTTCTGAGGGTTTTATGAAATATGTCACCCTGGCTGGTCCTATTATCCTTGCATTTGCCCTCCCGCAGCAGCTCCAGCTACATTCTTTGCCCTCGTTTTATTTCCATTCCGTATTGCTTTTCAAGATTTTGAAACCTTTATGTTCAATCAAATGTCAGCGACCACGCAGAGCCCACCCAGCAGTGTAGGTCTAAAGCAGCTAAGACCACAGCTGGCCTGATTGGAATAAAGATTCAATTAAGACACAAAGGAAAAGTCGAACTTTGAAGTGAAATTAGTAACCGCGTATGCAAATCGCTGCCTGTTGCCTAAATTACACAGGCCGTCAGTCCGTTGGTGGAAGAGTATGCGAAATTATGATCTTTATAGTCGACGGACAAGGAGAACAGCCTTGTAGGTCTCTTAGCGTTTCGTGGTGCTGTCGGGGATAACTCCAACCCAAATCATGCAAAGTTCACGTTACCAAAACAACTCACACACCATGTTTTTTTTAAACTCTTTTTCAACTGGATACCATATAAAGAACCAAAAAAACCCCCAGAAAACAAACACAAAAAACCCTCCACAAATCATAGCTGGAAACATTTCATTCTTGACAGTCTTTTAAAAGATATTTTAAAGCCATCAAAGAAACATCTGGAGAGTTGGTTTCCTTGATTCTTGTCAGAGTAGAATGAGATGGACGCCGCATTCACCTTCCCCAAGCCTAAAGTTTTTAAAAGGGAATTTTAAATGCTTTGCGGTGGGAACGGGTGGGCACAACCGTTCATGCGCACAAAAACAACACCTTTTTTTTTTCCATCTCTCAAATTGATCTATTGATTCGCAACGCAGGATGAAAAGGGATTAGCAGTGCAGAGGTAAATTGCCCTGAATACAGAAGCAGAACTTTGTAAAATGTGCCCTAATGTTACATTATAATGATTCAGTGAAGATTTACACTTCCATGCAAAATGAAAAATGGTCTAAAGACGTAATGTTGAAGTTCCGTGTAAAGTACACACTCTCAGATAACACATTAATGCACAATTATGGAGTTACTGGCAGAATTTTGATGTTTTGTTAAATGCATAAGTAGAAATTGTGTATAAATAATTGTAGTATAAGGTAATAAATATGTATGTTTCCTGTAGAGGAGGTACTTATTTTCACTTTTCTGTAGGCGGGTCCCAAGAGCTCTATTGTGAGAAACATTCCACTACCACTAGGAACCATTCTTTTATGGATTGTTCTTAAACATGCACATAATGAAAACATGGTTTTATATAGAAAGTCAGTATTCATCACAGCTTATTCATTTGATCTTAATTAAAATATATTTTCTATTTTTGAGGACAGATAAAACCTTCTTTGTATTTCCCCCATGTTTCTGAGATTTCTTGGCAATGGAATGAGTGGACAAAGCTGCATATGTATGAGGCACTATGTAATTATGCACTTTCTTCCGAACAGTATCGAAAAAAAAGGAACACTGTCAAGTTCTACAGGTTTTTAGAATATTTTTTTTAAAATTCCAGGCAACAATGCACTCACAAGGATAAGCTTCAGAAGTCCCAAAGGTACTATGTGGGCCTCTTCTGAGAGTGCACCTGATTCAACAGTCTTTTTCGTCTCATTTTAGCCCTCACACATTACATACACCTTGTTCTTCTTCCCTTTTCTCCTCTTTTTTCAGACTAAAATGTTATCTGGGAGCTCTTATTATTAGCATCTGTGGTAGTGAATGCGCCCACACAATGGTGGGCCATTGAAAAGAGAAACCACTGGCAGCAATGCACCTTCCAGCACTAATAAAGAGGGGTTTTTTTTGCCTTACTTTTCCTCCTGAAAAGACAATGTCATGCCGTCTCCATTCACGGCAGCATCCTTCATGATTAGACCAATTCCAACCTCATGCTCCTCTTAATCCCACAGCTCCACTCGACTGATCTGAGCCATCAAATCATGGCCTGCGCCCAGATGGAAACAGAAGGCTTTCAACATGAGAACACATACACACATGCCCGCACGTCCCACCCACACAAATAAAAGGTGGCCGGGCTACAATCACCTGCGAGGTACTTACCTTTGTTCAGCACTGCCATTGTAAGTGGGTGAGCTAATGGGTTTGGACAGGGCTAAGGATGGGCTTTATGGGCCTCAGCGTAGCGCAAACGGATCAAATCAGGTTGCCACACTGCCAAAGGTCGTCCATGGCCAGGGGCGTTCCAGCACTGTGTGCCACTAGATGTAAACCTTTGACATATTTGGGAGCAAGCAATTATATTGATTCATGTTAAGAATTTAAAATGTCAAATATAGCCAAAGGAAGAGAAAGGTTAATTGTTTAACAGGGCCCCCAGTGTTAACTTTTATCATGAATGTGTGTGTGCGCACGAATTTGTGTGTCTGTTTTTTTTCAGGGAAAACTACCCAGCAACCTTAAATCTTTATGTGCATAGGCATCGCCAACATTCAATCTAAGGATGTGTCCCCCTCACGTTTAATAATCGTTTCAATTTCCCGAATTTAAAAAATCATAAAAATGTAGTTCTGTTGAATCTTAAATCTTTCACAAAATAATCCATTCCACTTAATCGACAGGAGAATGCACAGACCACTGGAAATCCACTCCAGGTTTGCCACCAGCAAAACCCCGCCCCCACAGCCAAACTCCTATCCAACCAACCACCCACCCAAACCCTGCCCTCACTGCCAAACCCTGTCCCATGACCAAACCCCACCCCCCACACGTAGACTGATGCGTCCCCCTCACATTAAAATGCTTCTGACGCCCCTGTTTATGTATATATACAGTGTGCATAGAGAAGAGAAGCTCTCTCAGGAGGTTGTAGAATCTAGAGAAGGATTCTTTTGCTCAGGTAGCCTTTGGCATCTCGTTCCACCAGCAGAGAAACACACATGTGAGGAGTCTGGACTGGGTTCACCTTGTGTGCTTGGAACTGGCCTCCAAATTGTCCTGATCTCAATCTAATCAAGCATCTGTGAGATGCTCTGTGACCCATGGAGGCCTCAACTCACAGCTTACAGGACTTAAAAGGTCTGCTGCTAACATCTTGGAGACACAGCTCACCTTCAGAGGTCTTGTGGAGTCCATGCCTCCAGCTGTTTGGGGGCACAAGGAAGATCTCCCCAGTATTAGGCCAGCGGTTTGTATTGTTATGTTTGATTTGTGTGTGTGCAGTGTGTGTGTGTTTAAAACCTACAACAATATAACTATGAATTCCATTTGCGTTTCAGTTTCTCTACCTCTCTACCCTATTTTCTTAGACGCAATCCTTTCTCGTCTCTCTCTAGCAGGTGTCCTTCAGATCAGTGAAATATGATGTATTATGAATCTGTATTTCAATAAACCCTCCCCCCTTTAGAAAAAAGATAATAAAAACCAGGACATCCCGTGATAAATTCAGGATCTCACTGTGGGACGCCTTCTGTGAATCCATTTTTTTTTTTTTTGAAAGATTATTACAAAAAGGAACAATGGACAATGTGTAATAACAACATGTTGAAATTTACTTGTGTTCTGCCGCACCACTCGGCGGTAGACACAAATCCTTAATCCTCCCCAAAGATAATAACTATGTAATCCGTGTTCCCAGATGGAGCTGTTTCAGGAGCGGCGCAGCTAGCCAGCAGAGGCTCCTCTCAAGATCAAGAGAGGTGAACTCATTAAAATACAGAGCAATTAGAAAGAGAAATAGTGCCTGTTCTCAGCCATATTGCATAAATAACGTTCTGCTTTCGGCCTCTATATTTATAAACGTGCAGCGGATGGAAGCTAACCTACAGCGCGCTCCAAAATCACCTCGGACCCGGCACCGCGACCCACACACTCAGCGGCATTAATGAGCGCGCTCCCTGTATCTCTCGGCCGTGATGAAAGCTGATGTGAGAGGTGCTTGGCTTGATTCATTTGCTTGACATTATTCAGCGTTGTAATTAAGAGCCCCTGCAACAACACCGCGTTGATTGTTATCTGCATCTCTGCAGCTAATAAAATCTCCCCGATTGTTATGCAAATCCATTTAAATAATGAAGATAATCAAAACACTGCACCGCGAACTGAAATAAAAGAAGAGGACCGCGCGGCTCCTCGTCCAATGTGCCGCAGCAGAGTCTATTAAAAACCCATCGGAGAAGTAAATAGTTCTGTCTCTCCGCCGGAGTGCTACTTCTGGGCCCATCTCGCTTCACTCTAAAGCCTTAGCATATCTCCTCGCTGCTTTGGAAGCAAAAGACAAGCTAGTGGTCATGAGTGATGAGCCTTTCTCTCTCCCTTTCTCTCTCTCTCTCCTTCTCTCTCTCTTTTTTTCTATTTTACTTGTTCCAAACCACCTTTCTTTTTGTGTTTCTCTCCATTACTCTGGCTCTCTACCCACCTGCCCTTTATCTCTCCATCTCTATCCATCTCCCTCCTTCTCATTCTGGTTTCTATCAGCTTCGCTGTGCAAAAGTTGAGAATTGCTCTTCATATTAATGTGTTATTTTATTCAATCAATAATAGCCTATATAGTGCAGATTGAAATATAATAAACAAAAGCTCCAGAAGATATTTTTTTGCATTGTATTCAGTGAAATAATAAGTCATTTTTGCTTGTTCTGTTTTGGGGGGGTGTGGGCAGGGGCACAAGTTATTAAGTGAACAATATTCATGCGTGATGACTTTTTGAAATATTTAAGTAAACAAAATTATATTGATTTTTGTTAGCAGTGTGCTGAGTGAAGGATGGTCTAGGAGGATCAGACATGTGCTCGAGGACTACCTGCTGTGAATGGCTGTGGCATCACATGGGAACAAAGCCTTGGACGATTGCGCCACTCATGGGCCTGACCTTGTTATTTTCTGGGAATGTAACAATATTTGCCTGTCTTGGAAAAAGTCCACTTGATTTTGAATACATCACTATGCAATAATACCAATCCATGATTTTTGATCATCTATTCATAGTAATAGCATATCAACCTCTACATTTTCGGAATGACATTCAAAACCAGGTTTCATTATTTTTCACTCTAAATTCTCTAGGATGTATGGGAATGACAAGCCTTGCAATTAGGCTGATACAGTCGATCCAATCATAAAAGTATTGCACACAATAGCAGGAATGATTCTGAAATATGGGATTTTATATTTCATTTTACATCAGGTGGTCCATGCAAGTTTTTCAACCAACACATTTCAGTGATAAGTATTCTTTTAGTCTTTTTTTAAGCCATCTAAACCTTACTTTCTACGACTCCTTTGGTGTCCATGACGCTAGATATGTTGGTACTATAACTAACAAAGGTCACTGCAACAAAATTTGTTTTGTTTATTAACAACAGTGGCTCCAAATTTCTAATTATTAGGCAGGTCTTTGAGTCATTTTGACCAATATTCATCTATTCAAATTGTATTTGAATATAATTAGCATTTGTGATGCTATTACAGTATGTCTAAAATATACTGAAATTGTATTTCTGGTATTTCAGCAAAGTAACAGATATATATTAGTTATCCTAACTTTTTTCCTCAATCCCACTCCCAGGCCACGCACACGTCCAAACCTTGCAAGGGCTGGACAGCAGGATGTTACGGAGGGCTGCTAGCTCTTTCTCGCTGCCAACTCCAAGCTCGAGGCCTCCCCTCCCTCTTTCCACATGTGCAATACCCACCCGGCCCCCGGGACACCCCTGAGAGGAGAGCAAAGAACAAGCCATGCCCACCCGCGCACCATTGTCTGTGGGGAGGCAGGCTCAGCGCCCTTGGCTGCGACTATAGAGTGGTGCACTGGAGTGCTCATTATGGCTCTGTGGGGACTGTACTCCAGGGCATCCAATGTGTGGCTGAGGAGCTCATTACGGCAGAGACTGCCGCCGAGCCGCCGCAGCCAGAGGCGCGCAGCCTGGAGAGGAGATAGCAGAGAGGAGGGCTTCCAGATTAAACTTAATCAGAGCCACCTGTAGCCAGAAAGAGAACACACACTCCTCCAACTCACCTCATCCTCATCGCTGTAAATCCACCCCATCCACTTTCATTCCTCCAGCCAGACATGCAACATCGTCCCCTGACATGGATTTAAAACAGAATGTATAATAGGAATTATACATTCTGTATGAAGCTGTAATTTATAGGATCTGTCCAGATCAATCGATCTATGTATTTTTCTATCTATCTATCTATCTATCTATGTATTTTTCTATCTATCTATCTATCTATCTATCTATCTATCTATCTATCTATCTATCTATCTATCTATCTATCTATCT
>JBBKCR010000031.1:5571717-5594716 GCA_037577295.1 Ladigesia roloffi | reverse complement strand
GGAATGTTTTTAGTTTTTGAAACCATAAAGTGACCTACATATTGATCTGTCTAGCATAATATAGGCATCTCACTTTAGGCATGAAACTGTGAAAAAATACATGGCAATGATTCCAAATGATCAGAATACTGGTGGTGATGAATGCCGAGTGGTTAGAACTCCTTTATCTAAACACCTTGTATCTTTAAGCCCTTTGCAGGCTGTTACCATAGAACATTTGTTCCCAATGTTTAACCTACCAAGTACGCCAAAGATAAGACAGATTAACATAAAATCATATTTTTTGAAAATGATTGAAATCAAAATTGAAAGAAATGAGGGGTGGCTTAAGCACTTTTGGAAAGGTCTTAAGCCACCCCACAATTTATGTCTCTCAAACTGTTTAATCTTTGGCATATTTGGTAGGTTAAAAGTTGGGAACAAATGTTCTATGACTGCAAAGGGCTTAAAGATACAAGGTGTTTAGATAAAGGAGTTCTAACCACTCAGCATTCATCACCACCAGTATTCTGATCATCTGGAATCATCGCCATGTATTTTTTACATATAAACTCAACCAAACTCAGCCAAGGATAAATAAAAAACTGTTGTTTAATCAGGAATGGCAGAGTCTTAAGCACAGTTCAGTGATTTTCCTACTCAGACACATATTGTGCAAATCACCTGTTAATTGCAGGTTTAGGTAATGTGTTTGAAGAGAGGATCTATCAAACTGTGCCACTGGTCCACAAAACTAATGCCACACACTGGGGAAGCAGACCACTGCACCAGAGTGTCCTATTCCATTCTAGTATTTAGAGAGTATACATCTGTGTAAGTGAGAGATATTTGTATGGCTCCTTTGTTCATTTTCTCATGAAGCGTTTTAGAATCATTTTTTTCTTCATTTAATTCATAATCAAAACAATAGGTTGATGACTTCATTTACAGTCAAAGTAATAGTTTGATTACTAAAATAGTGACCTAATGGATATTGGCATCCATGTTTGCTCCCATTGAGAATAACCTAATGAGGCTTATATTAAAGAACCCACTGCAAACAATTCATAAATAGGATAAAATTCGGTGAAAGTAATTTGCCAGTTGCAATTCTTTACAGTTCTTTAATTACTCAGTAATTGCAAATGCATGTTGTTCGAGCTCACACGCATGTTTTTGGCTCGTTTAAGCACTTCCGAACACAGCTCATGGAGGTGAAGCATTTTATATTTCTCATACGGCACTATTGTTAAACATTCATCTCACTTTATGCTTAACTGGTTATGTTAATAGGATTTCAACTCAATTTATTCAAGTGCTGATCAATGGCATGCAATCATTGCACCTCATGCATTATGTATTTTAATGGGGACCTACTTGCTTTATAGCTGCATGGCGTAAGGTTAACCGGTCCAATAGGTGCAACTCCCGAAAGGCCACTTTCAACTTGAAACACTGCTTTCTATCACTCCACAACGAGCAACAGCTGAAAAGCAGGGCCACTTTTTGCCTGTGGAAAATGATTACTTCCCCTTATCCTTAACCTCAAATGATGATGAGCTATCGTTGCATAAATGGCTAACAGTATATTTTATACTCGGCTGAGAGTGAAGGGGAGAGATGGAGAGAGGAGAGAGATTTCATTTACCGCGCTCAAATAATTGGAAGGCAATACGGCAGCCGGCATGGCATTGCAAACAATTTCGACATCCTGTTCCTCTATTTTGAATGTGCCGCATTGCCCTCATGTCGTACATAAACCACCACTATTACACAAAATGCGTGCCCAGAGTATTACTAGTGGATCTCTAAGAACTCATTCAGCGTTTAGTAAATCCGTGATGTGAGGAGCAGCACCGTCAGTAGGTCACATGGAGATGGGTCTTACTGGCTTCAATTCGTTATTGCGGTTGGCTTTCAGGGTTGATGAAGAGCGAAGCAGACTCGCATCACTATGGAAACATAGTCCATTATAGATAATACAGAAGAAAAAAAAACACCTACATCTTTTTACGGGAAAGTGAAATACATATGGGGTTATATCACAGCCATCACAATATTTTAAGTTGTATGTAGATTGTATCAGTATGTACATTGTGTGGGTTGGCAGTATTTTCCAGTAGGTCAGATACAGGCGGAGGCACCGTCTTTAAGAATATAGGGGAGCTTCCAGCCTCAGACATGCACTGAGATGTGTACTAACAAGCAGCAAAACAGGCATATCTTGTGTTAAAAAGCAAGCTGTTCGCCTGACAGGTCAGTATTTAAAGTCCACATAGCAAGCTTGCTTGCTGGGGGACATTTGTCTCTTTCCTTTGGAAGATGTCATGCGGCAACTGTCTTCGAATCTCATGAAACATTTCTATCACCCTGCTTTGCAGGAGAAATCAAAATGATTGCAACCTTGATTCCTTCACTGCCGGCGATGTAGGCTGGTTGGATTCCGCTTTTAAGTGCAGTCGCAGAGCACAGAACACATTTTCTTCTGAACCCTGAGCTGCAGCTAGAAGTTTAGTCCCACATCACAAACGGCACGCGTGCCAAAGGAAAGGGAGCCGCCTGACTATCTTAGATTCAATTCGAGGAGTGAAATAATGAGCCAATGACTGAATTAATGAACAATCAACCCCCGATCCAGCGCACCATCCCTCCAAACAGGGCCTTTCGAAAAGCAGCGAGCACCACAGCAAGGTGGCTAATGCACTTGACTTGTTGGAAATTGGTGGCCTGCCTGCTCTGATAAAGCATAGGAGGGGGCGTCTAAAATCTGTTGGAAAATCACTTAGTCGACAATAAAAGATCCCAGCTGGAAGCTGGAGTGAGAGCTGTAAAGATGCACTTGTCTTCGACACAGCTTGAGCTCCAGCCAGCCATTTTAACCGGCGCCATCCGTCTCTCCTCCAGGTAATGCAATTAGGTACCACTAATATCTCGAGACACTCTTCAAACTGCAAATGTATTTTGCTAACCAGCAAACCATAATAACCAGTGACAACATAAAAAATCTTAGCTTGACTCTTAAAAGCTGCCACTTTGATTGTTTCAATTGATTGGTTTAGCAAAAAACCCCCAAAAAAAACTAACAAAAAAAAAAGCTCAGTTCCAGAAGGCAATACAAAGGGCATCATGAAGAGACAGCTGATGTTACTAGGCAACCGGCACGAGGCATGACCATCTCGTGTGTATAAACACACCCAGCTGGTCTCTAACTGTGGGCAACACTGGTCTATATGTGCTTGCTTAGAATATCCAATGTTGACAAGCACAGCCAGCAAGGTGTGAGAGAGCCGCAGGCCATGAATAGCACACCTTGAGATTCCAATTAACAGGTCATTGATTGATTGATTGATTGACTGTCCTTTTCAGAATGCTCCAGTTCACTTTTTAGTCCTTTAGCACTCAGCAGAGGAGCTAACTACCAGCCATGAGTCCAGAATCACAATGAGAAACGTAGTGGTATATCTGAGGGGCATGCTGAAGGAAGTTTACAGGAGGCAGCAGGAAGTGACCTCGGCACACTGCCTTGCCAAAAGCAATTCGAATCCCCTTGGGCTAAAATCAAGCCAGGCCTGGCACACACGTAGAGAAGGGTTAAAGAAACAGGTTAGTCATTAAAATATTTACACAGTTTCCATTTTTGCTCTTAATATAGTCAATCGTTGCAAAGGTTTTGGGGAGAGGCTTTGTTCTATAGATTTTCACTGGAGCCGAATAGAGAATGGGTGAGTAAGCAATGGGAAAGTCTCACATCACCTGCATTATCACACATTCACTCCAAACCACATCAGGTTTTTCAGGAATCTTCATTTACAGGAAGTAACAAAAGCATGACACATTGCTAATCAGTGTCTTTTGTCCATTGCATTTTTCTTTCCATGCATCCATTCATGTAGCTCTCCATCCATCCTACCATTTATTGACTGATCTGCTCATCCTTAATCAGGGTCAATAAGGTCAAACAGGTCAAAACTACAAAAACATGTGTTGAAAAGAGAGTTCCTATTAAATCCTAATTCTTAGAAGACATGTTTTGACTTGGGATAAGAAATTACATTGAAAAATGTATATAACATTTGCTGTTTTTACAATTTTGTGCAAAGTGTTGACTTATTAGCACTTATTTACAAAGGAAGTTACTTTAGTGAAGTAGCCCCACATTGCTATTATTATTATTAGTAGTAGTAGTTGTTGTTGTAGTATGCATGATTAGTACCTAATTGCTTAAGAAACATCTGTTATGATTGTGCATGCCTACATATTAGATATATCAACTACATTTAACATCATTTCACTTGCTATACCATTTTTTGCTGTGAGGGAACCACATACATCTTCATCTGCTACTCTACATTTGGGTGAGAGGATGACGTTAATTTGATGTTTCACCAAACTATTGCTTTAAGGAGAAAAAACATCCATCAGAGTAATTAAGTGTGATTCCGTGATAGGACAGAATTACATATGCAGAGCAAAAGTCTCTACAGAGCTAATTTCATGAGCATGAGGGACGGACCAGTTTGTAAGTGGTGCTATTGGAGAGCAGAGTGAAAAGCGCAGAGTAAAAAGGCAGCTGGACTCTTAAGTGGCTAATCTAGCATTGAGACTCTAAGTGCTGACGGTGGATATCAATCTTCACATTTATCAAGAGCCAATCACTCTGGCCTACTTTCTGCAAGGTATAAAAAATTAATTATAGCAGAGCGCTAAACTAGCTTAAGACGACTTCACAATGCTACGCAGCTATCAAGCAACTCATTAAAATCCAGGAAACCGAATCTTCCAGCTCCGTTGTGCTCATTAGGACTAGTATGGGAACGCTGGGCTAATGGGAAATCCTGAAACCCCACCCACACTCGCACATCGCGGGATGATGACACTGCCTCAGGACCCCCGTTCGCACTTACAAGTGTGCGCATCGACCCCGCGTTCATAGAAACATCGGATTATCTCAGGTTCAATCTTTTCACTCGAAGGATCAACTGCAATATCAAAGAACAGAATGCAGTAGCACTAAACAAGAGGATAGGCAAAACAGATAACAGTTGTGAATTCAGCCGGAAGGAAGAATCTGCTCCCTTCTTCTATTCCCCCTTAGGCAAGTTCGGGGTAAGTCGTGTAAAGGATTACGCTCGTCGCATAATGCTCTTTTTTTTCTTCTTCTTCTTCCTCCTTCTTTCCTCACATGCACACAGTGTGCCTATTTAAACAGTACTGATACATTAGATATTCACGGATGGATGAAAATCGGAGACAGGAAAAACATTCCTTGTGCCTCACTTCCTCCTCCAATCTGATAAGCAATATCAAATAAACAATATTTACATGAAATATTTGTGACTCTGGCTTGATACGGCGTGCTGCGATCGCCTCGGGCCGCCTGAAGATGGTCTACACGTTTTTCCGTCTGTTGGGTTTAGGACGAGTGAAAATTGGTTTGTACCGCGGCCCCCCGCTAGCGATTAGCAATATGTCGTCATTGGTAGTGCACTGCACGCCATTAGTCAAACGCAATAACTTTGTTCCAGAGCTGGCTAAACAATGTTTTCAGTAGGACTCTTTTTCAACAACACACACCGCCATTAATGCTCTCGCCCTGTGGACAATCACCGACTTCAGGTTTTAAAACACTCCCTACGTGTCCATTTCAAAGGGTATATGGAGGAATCGCTGGCTTCACTAAGTCCCCAAATCACTCTGGCAGCACTTAGGCTTTTGAATCTTTAAGGCGAGCCATTGATTGGGGGACTAGATTGGATTTGATTTGCCCAGCATCCAACAACTGTGCATTTGTCCGATTTGTATAGCTGCTCCAACTCTACTGTTTGGAACAATGTGTTTGTGTTTGTATCAGACCCCTAATTCAGCCCATTACACAATTAGGTTGTATTATACTGAGCATTCCTAATACTGAGACTCTGGTTCCACTGGTGTATTGCAGTGCCAGTTGTCTAGGCAGTAAACTTTAATCAGATTACTGAAAGAGGACGGGCCGGGGGACTTAAGATATACTAAGCCCGACTCTAAATTCTGAAAGGATTTTGAGTTTATCAACCTGTTTGCTATTATATGTGTATTATTGTATACGATTTTTTACTTGTCCAGTGAAGTTGTTTGTACAATTGTCTGTAAAATTTTGAGCTTCCCTTATTTTTTATTTTCTTCTAAAATATCCACTGCAGAGAACAGCCTTCTGCACATTTGAATACATAATTAATGTTTAATTGCTTCTTTTGAGGGGGAACATATTGGCGGACCAAATTACACAGAACTGCAAACATAAAATAAGATTGTATATTTTGTTTTAGTAAAACAGTATGTTTTACACTATGCTAAACTGAGCTAGTAAATAAAAAATGGACTACATTTTGCAACATGCAAGTTTGTACCCAATATAGAATTTCACCTTGATTACAACTTTTGCATACAGATGTGAATGATTAAAAATTAATAATGCTAAAACGAATAAGAAAAATCCTATAAATACTTTGAATAATCTTTAAACATTCTAAATATAATGAAAAGTACTGAATATAATGACCTGATTTACAAAAATTTTAATTTGTCACAATAGATATTTTTTGCAGGCCAG
Source organism: Ladigesia roloffi (assembly GCA_037577295.1). Classification (NCBI taxonomy): domain Eukaryota; kingdom Metazoa; phylum Chordata; class Actinopteri; order Characiformes; family Alestidae; genus Ladigesia; species Ladigesia roloffi. The sequence goes on along the minus strand of JBBKCR010000031.1, from coordinate 5,588,148 downwards.
ACATGTAACCACTCAGGATGCCAGATTAGAAATAACTTGCTATTAATTGGTCTTCTGGTCTGTAAACATCTGGTTATATCTGGTTAGTTCCATTACCAATAGTGACACAGATTATGTGATACTGTAAAGCGAAATGAAGAGTGGGAGTTGACACAGCTTTGAACACAGAGGATGTGAGTCGATGTAGCACCTCTAATCTCTCCTGCACCGTTGTTTTTAAAACGCCCGATTGCGGCAGGGGAAAATCAGACCGTCTGCAATTATGTGAAGTGTCATTGCCAGGGCAACATGATTGCTCACCTAAACAAAACGGCTCTGAGAGCTCATGAAGACGCAACTGTGGAACGCGTCTGTCCCTTATCTTGGGATGTTGGGAGAAAAATGGCCTTGGCTTTCTGCTTCTTTTCAAAATCAAGTTGCTTCGCCAGTGTCACGCTTCCACTTGTCAAGACGTTAACCTTGGCCGAGGTCATAATTAGCTTGTTAAATGCCACTGTCGAAACGTTCCTCACCATTCAAAGCTCCAGTGAAACTTAAAGCACGAGGCAAGATAAGGGGGAGGGTCAAGGGTCGATCTTTGGTCGTCCTCATCTTAGAAACAGACAGCAACATAATAACGTGGGTTCATGTGTCTGTGCTTTGAGGGAGAAGAAAAACACCATAAATTTAAAAGTGTTTAATTTCACATTGTTGATGCCACAATTAAACACAAAAGGAGCGCTTCGGATGGGAGAGATGAAAGCTCCGAAGCCGTACATTTGCAGACTGAATACATTTATCTCTATTCAATGGTGGACGACCAAACAGACACGGTTACTTAAAATGCGACGCTGAGATATTACACGTGGGTGCAATCATTTTTGCGTTCAAAGAATTGTGATTTAAAATGTTCTGTATTCTGTATTCTTGGAATGCCGCTGAGGATAGGCTTTGCGTTTAACTGCTCGAGATGGTGGCTATTAATATTGCAAATTTGTGTGTCTCAGGTTGATTTTCTTCAATTCTGGAAAAGGAACTGTTTGCGCTCTGCTGTGCCAAAAATGGGAATTAATGGAAAGCTTTGGGAAACCCACACAAAACTGTTGGCCATGCGAGCTTCTCGGTCCGGCTTTGAAGTCGCAGAAAGACTGCCTCCATTCTCTGCCCAAGACGCTTAATTATTCATGCTTTTTAATTCATTTTGGGAGGCCTGGCCAACCACCCAGATTATATGAAGTGACAGAGAGACTCAGTCAGATTGAATTACCCCCTCCGTCCGATTCGCTGCCATCGCAGCAAACCCCCCAAAGCATTCCCCTCCCACCATCCTGCTCTCTGTCTCTCTAAACCTTGCACGGTCACATGGCTTTGTTTTAGCTCTCCTAGCCCGAAGCGCATGTAAATGAATTTGGCGCCCGAAGTTTGAAACAAGAGATGAAGAAAAAATTCCCCAAGTGCAAAATCAAAACGATAAGAGGCAGGTTTCCTCACTTTGCAGGAAACAGCACAACTTCACTTACTTCTGCCTTCTTTGCAGCTAATGCCGTCAAGGATGGTTGGTTCGTGTTTTTAAAACTCCAGTTCTGGTAAGTCACGGGTGAGCATGCATGCACTTCAGCCATTAAAAGGTGACATGGACTGTTTATTGGGTTTGAAGTAGAGAGAGACAAGCTTCCGAATGACCACTAGTGCTGGGAAATAACATTACACAAAGAAGCGCTGACTCCACGACTACCTTGGCAAAGAACAAGAACAACAGGATTTGAGAGAAAATGTCAGAGTCGGATTGGGTTGCTGGGCCCGTGTTCCCCGAAAGCATTGCACTTCTAAGATCAGGCATTAAAGCGATACTTGCTCTACTGTCTTACAACAGGCTTTGTGCTACAACTCTTTTGGGAAACAAGCCCCCCGGGTGTAAACTTCAGAGGTGTAGAGTGCATGAATACAACAGCTTGTGAAACTCAAACCTCTTATTCAGATGTTCCCTCACCCGTCCTCCAGGTTTGCCTATTATTAGAAAGAGAAAGCAATGCCAATCCCTGCTCCCTGATCAAAGATTGGCTATTCAGTCTCGCGCTAAGCTGTAATTTGGCACAGATCAGCCTGACTGTCATTGCGTTTAAAAACTGACACAATAAGTGCTGAAACAGACGTGTGAGGATGATATTATCAAGGTCTCCCGTGTAACACTACAAGCATTTCACATCCACCAATATTTGCCCCCTGAGTGTGTACCATATACTCATACATTAATGTAAATCAGAATGTTACAGCTGTTTTTATTGTTTTTTTTATATGCCCATTTTGCTCAAGCAGAGGTAAAAACAGATTTCCCGCTGTAATGAAAAGTTGTGGTCTCCCAGAGATTTCTAGACGCCGGAAGAGAAGACTTTTAAGGCCACACTGAAGGAAAAGCAGAGGAGCGAGATATAAAACTACTCGGCGCTTTGCCTCGGCCTCTGGGGGTGGTCATGATCTCATGTTATCCGTGTTTCTCTCAAGCATAAAAGCATTCTATGCCATGCCAATGAGATCCAGACAGCAAGTTAAAAAAAAAAAATCCTCTTTTGACTTATCTGTTTAATTAATAATTACAGAGAGGAGCTCGTCTTGAGTGAACAGAATAATATTGCCTGAGAAGCGCTTTCAAAATATTTTGCATCTGGCTGCCTTGAGAGACCCTGTTTTTTTCTTCTTTTTTTTTCTTAATTACGTTTTTTTTAATAAATGCAAATCTGTTTTTTTGCCAAAAATCACGATCATCAGTTTCCTCCACAGTGAGGTTTAGAGTTGCGTCTCAGAGGGCTTCAACGTCAAAGGGTGCATGGCTGCAGCATGTAGGCCAGACAGCAGTACAAAGCCCTGTGTTGTCAGCACTGGGAGAACAATGCTGGTAGGTCCAAAAGGCTTGGGGATATTGTGCTACGGTCATCAGTTATTTTACGCCGTGCACATTGGTCAGTGCAGACAGGACAGTTAAAAGTTACAAAAGCATGACTTTCAAGCACTGACAGGGCGGTGAGATCACAAGCGCTGAAAGTGAACTCTGTGCAGGGACTCATAAATCTCCAGTTACAGTCCATATTCAGCTGGGGAAAGCTCAGGACATGCTGCAAACACGAGCCCCCTTTCTCATCGGTGGCCATCTTACTAATTACTCGACATGCCACTTTTAGCAATGTGGTCATGACTGAGTGCCTGTCCTTGGTACGTTAGTAAGTAGAATGGTAAGCTTTTTAAATCCCCCTATGACCACAACCAAGCTGTCACATATAAAGACCCTAGCACTACCTACCACCACTCCCCCCCAAAATAAAAGGTGTCCCTCCAGGAGCATCTCATTGTGATGGCCTCCTCCTCACTCCAGCACATTGGGTTTTTGCATTGTGACAAGTGCCACAATAGGCTCCCCAATGGATTCAGTCTGCGGCCGATGTGAGCAAGAGGTCAAACAAATCCAGCGTGTCTGGGTGACCTTAATCACTTTCAGGTTCAGGTCGGCTCCGGTTTCACTCGTGGGTCTTTACTTCAGGTCACTGCCTCAATGTCAAAGGAGGCCACAGTCATTATCTCCGGCAGCAGAACCCAATCATCCACACAATAAAATGAGCTTTGTTCCCACAATGCACTCAAGTGTCCCCTCATGCTGAACGTGTGGCCCCCCTCACGAAATCCCCCGCCCCGGTTCATGCTAATCTCTGGAGTGAACTTAGCCGGAAGAATCGGGAGAACAATAGGAAATCAAAACTTTATCAAAAGTTAGATCAGACAGGCAAGCAGACGACACACTCTGAAACCTATTTTGAAAATAAGCTTTAATTATTCCAGTTTTACTGTGCCTGATTATCGATGGCCCCGAAATCGCTTTGAATTTATCATAGCCACACGATTGACTTCTCATTAATGATGCACCATGAAACATCAAAGATGATCGGTACAAGGAATGACTTCCATTCATCCACCCATTCATCCATTCATCCACTCATTCATTTTCTGAGCCAATAATTCTAACTAGGGTCGTGGGCATGCTGAAGCCCAGAGCTCATATGGTGAAAGTCTATTAAAGGGTGGACAAACTCCAATACACTCATACACAAAGTTACTGTGGGGAAGTTCAGCATTGCCAGGTCACCTAACTTTAGACTGTGGGAGGAAACCAGATACAAGGAGATGTTGGACTTCATTTGGATTCTGTTCAGGCACCAAAGTTCAAACAATTAAATATAAGCAGGGCACCATTTGTGGACAATTACAATGTACATCTGATTGGCCCTTAGAGTCTTGATTTGGAATTAGCAGGCTCTAAATCAAGTTAGACAAAGCTGACAGTTCGCCAGCTCACTGGCCCATCCCTTTTAATTAGTGCAGATTGGCTCTAAACTCACTCATCAGAGCAGAGCACACCGCTACAAAGGGAACATGAATGGGGCTGCATGTGGCTTTTCCTTTGTGTATAAATGGGCCCCTATTCCACCAAAGGTAACCACTTTGCCAGTTGTTGGAGGTGAACTTTGTGTAGCCTCACTTGCCATTTGGAGTAAAGCAAAATATATTTCTAAATCGTTACATGCAGTAAACGAGACCTCGTCTTTGTTACACATCAAATCACGTGCAACTGAAGCGGAGTGACAGTTGTTTGGAGTGAAATCGGAGGTGAAAGCAACATCGCCTTATAATGAACCTCCAAGCAGCCTCCCTTCACCATCGCTAGCATTGGTTGACTGCCTCCAAAATGGCGTGTCATAATCCGCGAGGCTGATCTAAAGAACGCGCACACCTCCCCAGGTACACTCCATCGTCTCCGCGCATTAATCATTCACGACCATGAAGTGGCTCTTGCCTAAACGCCTGCTCAAAACAATTTTCAACAATCCCGTCGCGTTCCTTGTTTGACTACTCGGGTTTTTAAGACAGTAACTAATTGTTTGGAGGAAGGAGTGAAATTATCTGTGAATGTGCCTGGCATCTGCTCACTGTGATGTGTCACAGACACCACCCATGGCACTCTGCAAGCACTGTCCCATGCAGACAGATTGCTGAGCAGCCAAAGCCCATTTGCATCTAAACCTCTTAAAAAACATGGCAGGATTTAAAAAAAAAAAAGAAAAGAAAAAAGAGAGAGAGAGAGAGACAAAAGCGATTCAAAGTACGCTTAAAAGCATGCCTCACAAAAGAGAATAATGCGGTCTTTTATCTGGCAACACAAAGAAACTAAATTAATACAACACTGGAAACAGCAAAGACCATATGAGATTTTCATGTTTTTTTATTCTTTTTTTTTCTCCGATGTCAAAAACATCAGTGGGAACTGGATAAAGGAGCCCTTTGCTCCTGTCTTATGCTCATATACTGTACTTCTACTGCTCGCGTATTTGTTTGTTGTTAAAGTTTCAAACCCTGATCCAAGCTGTCCTCTTCAAATGTTACAATATCTGGTGCTCGGAAACAGCTCGCGTAGGTTGTATTACACGGATCCGTGTCGCAAAAAAGTCTCTCGCTTTGACGAGCGTCTGGTTCGAAATCGATGATTATTTACTTCTTTGCCTTATGGCATGTGACGAGAAAGAAACAGTTATGGCTTTATTCTTTAAGCGAGGGGGGGTGTCATGTATGAAGGTCATCCGTTCTGGTTTTTAAGCAGCTTCTTTTCTTCTATTGATTTGGAAATTACGTTAGATTTTTTCCTCACCCATCAAGTTTGACAAGGGACACTGTGGGGGAGAAAGGCAAGTGCGGTAGGGTATTAAACAATAGCTTTCAAAATGCTTACTAGGCAAGAGGAAGGCATGCGAAGGCACTGAGGGTCTGATGGGGGCAGCTCTCCAGGGTCGACAATCTGTAGAACAGTATGCCTCCTCCTGCTAACTCTTGCCTGGACCTTATGGCAGCCTCTCCCAGAACCTGAGTGCCTGGAGCCAAATCTAATACAGCCAACATATAAGCCTAATGGTACTGAAAGTGTCCCGCAATGAAATCTCCACTACTCTGTTTTGCAACATAACACCACTCTGACGTTCTGTTAACAGTTTGTATACATTGTTCTATTGTACCTATTGAAAGGTATAGACCAACAGTAACGACCCCTTTGTGTATATGTGAGGATACACTTGGTCGTATTTTATCATGTACCTCTTTTATTCTTTTGCATTGCATTGTAAGAGCATATCGAATGGACCAATAAACAGTTCCATATTTCCTGCAACAAAATCCCATTTACATACATATATGCATTGTTACATTATATATGCACATATGGATGTTATGGTTGTGAAGTACAAGCTATTGATCAGGCCTGTAAAGCAGTTATTTTTGCTCCCTTGCTCTTCACTTAACTATTTCAGTTGCTGTATATTTTTGGGCTGTCTTGCTTGAATGGCCTACTTCAAACTAAGCCACTGCATTTTAATGAGATTGAGGTCAGGATTCTGACTCGGCCATTCTGAAATACGAGCTGCCCTGTTGTTGATTTATTCCTGCATTCTAAATCGCTGTCATGCGGTATGACTCAACCCATTTTTTAAAAGATTTAGGCACCCTGATAGAATTTTCTGATACAGAACAGAAACTATTGGTCCCTTAAAGACTGCATGTAGCTAAACACAATAAGACCCCCTCCAGCATGCCTTGCGGTTGTAACGACACTTTGGCGTTGACATACAGAGGTTTGTCTTTTTATGACAGAACACGGTTTATTCTGTATATACGGTTTATTCTGTTTTTTTTTTATATTTTTGGCAGTGGTTATCATTGTGGTCTGCGTGTTCAGTGTTTTCCCCAAGATAGACTCTTGAACACAGATGCTATCAAGTGCCTGCAGATGTTTCATAGTCACTGTACAGCTCTTTTTCTTTTTCTTTTTACGTTTTAATGTTTTCTGTGATAGCCTCCCATTAATTATATTCTTATTTAGTGGTGAAACTCATCAACAAACATTTTCCGTCATTTGTCCAGGCTTCTACGGCTCTAAATTGGCTTCTGATATTGATCTTCTTCTGTGGAGTAGCAACATTACTGAGTTTCTCATATTTGTCTATATTTTTGTCTTTCCAGTCCTATGATGGCAGGGTAACTCAAAGCCACATTCGATTTTATCCTAGACATTCAGTTTTTTCTATCTATCTATTTAAACTTTTAGCATCTTATTTTGCTGTGGGTATATAAGAGATGCATACTATTTAAAATGAAAACAACACAGGATTATAAAGAGCAACCTTGTCAATTTCATTTATTGTAATGTTTGCAAACTATTAAAAACGAAATGCTTGACTTTGTCCGAACTCAGATGTTTTTTAGAGGGTGGTTGTCTTTGTGGTAACCTGCCATAAATGCTAAACACGCTAAGTCCTGAACACAGATCTTATCAAGTGCCTGCAGATGCACTGCTGTCATTGTAAGCTTAAGTGTTCTCTGTGATAACCTCCCATAAATGCTAGTGTGCTCTTCAGTGTTGAGACTCATCACAATAGACTTTATCAAGTTCAAGCCTAGTCACTCAGATTTTTTAATTCACATACCTGATTATTCAGCAATGTGTTCTTATATTGATATGTTACATGAATAACACTCTCCTTGTCCTTTATATATATTTTGGCTTTTTGTAATGTTCTGCCTTGCCCCAGTTTTCTGGTCTGATGTTGTTTACCTTCAAGATGTGCATTTGTTTGTGTGTGTTATCCATTTGGACATGCCTTGGCCCCGCCCCCTTTTTGTCCTGTTCACCTGTGGCTAGTTTCTGTCTCCACCTCTGCCCAGATGTGCTCTTTTTCTAAATGAGTATAAATATCTGTGTGTTACAGTCTGTATTTTTGGGGTTCTTTGGAAAACCTCTTGTTGTCTTGCTATTGTTTTTGGAACTCTTTTATAGTTTTTCTTGTGTTTTGCGGAACCTGTTTTTTTCTCCTTTGTTTCTGCAGCGCTCATTTTCTCATTATTACTTGGACCGTCTTGTATTTTTGTCATTTCTCGTTCTTTATGTACCCAGGATCTCTCCTTTTCATTTCATTTGTGTTACTTGTTCTTTAGAATGAAACCTTTTGGATTCTGTGACTACATACTGCTTGCCCTGACCATTACATCATTATAGAATGACACTCCTGCAGAGCTGCACCGATACGGAATCTCTCATCTGTCTTTTTGCATTTGGAAACTCTTTCCAGTCTTATGACGGCAGGGTAAATCAAACCCACATTCGTCTGGATCTAAATGTCACAGTCTCCTATTATTCTTTTATCCCAGATGTTCAGTCTTTTCTATCTATTTTAAACATTTAGGACATGATTTAGCTTTGTAAAGTTAATTAAAATTATGAACGACATAGGATTAATAAATAGCTACATTGTCTAATTGTGTCTGTTCAGTATTTGGAAAGGAAAGAACACGGAATATTTGCCTAAGAGTCAACCCAGTCTGTCTCTTGCTCTTTTTTTTTTCTTACCTTGATTGTGGAAAATAAAGACTGGCTGGTTGAAAGCAAAACACTTGAGAGCCAATCACCCTTGTGCCTAATCACCTGTTTTTCCCCCTCTCCTATTAAAGCCAGCACTAATTCAATTACAGTTTGTATGACTTCAACAAGGCACATGACTTTAAACTTTTTGATTTTACAGGGCACATGTCATGTATTTATTGTTATTATCTGTTTTTTATTGCATTGTGAAGTTCACATTCAAGTCCAGCTTTCTAGATCTGCTCTATAATGGCCTACTGGCTACATGACAAATAGACATCACTCTCTCTGAACCTTCTTTTGCGGTTCTAAGCTTTCATTAGTCAATGCATTGGACTAATTAGGCAAAAATGCCTTTGTTGCAGACGGCCATCTCCTGATGGATGAGACTGCTGAAGGCAGAGGGTTAGGATCGAGGGGTTAAGGAGCAGAGATCTTAGGGCTTAAGGGTTTTACTGTGTGTGTGTTCATTTGTAAAAGGTAAACCTGTAAGTGGAGACCGTACAGCCAAGCCGAGAAGTATTTAGGACGCTATGGTTTGAAGCGTGGTGTGCTAAAAGGTTCAAGCCACCTAAACAGGTTGGGCCTGTACTCAGTGATCCAGCTTTTTCTCCACAGAGGACTAGCCCTACTGAGGGGCTGCCGAACGTGACAGCAGTGCAGAGCAAATCGCTTGTCCATTGTGTGGTCAAACATTGTACTGAACAGAGTTTAAAAGCTCGTCCTAATTGGGTCTCACTCTAGGGACGTCTACTCCGTGTCAAGCGTGCGGTGTCCACTCAGCAGCTGAGCGGAGCAGAGGGTGTCTGAGGCCCAGTAATTAGCACCCTGCTCAGTTAATTTTAGCAGGGTTTGGAACGGGACTAATCAGGAATTAATAGTCGGCATCCACCCTAAACCGCCTTCTGTACGCATTTGCAGGGGGGGAATACGTTCAGGATGGAGCGAGGGAAAAAAAGGCAATTGTCTGGTGCCTCCGATTATCCCCAGGAAAGCCTATAATCTGGCTGAAAGTACTTAAGGAGTCAAGCAGCAAAATAAACAACATTGATTATCATCCACTGTTCTTTTCCGTGGCCCCTCCCCCGCATGACCTGCCGACGGTCGGATGAGGAAGTTTTGGTGGCTCCTGCCCCCCTCGCCACCATCTGCTTCGGCAAATGTTAAGGCAGGATAAATACCTCTGAGTCCTCTGTTCAAACCAGATTACCAGCTATTCTAAGATGGGGCCGGCCTCTTATCATCTCCCAATCTCTTTTGCGAACGTAAATCAAGAATGCTGTACTGGATTACCCGGATTACGGTGGCCAAAGACAAGGCTAGGGGTTGAGTCTGTGTGTCAGCGTCGGGCAAATGTTCTCAAACGCCCAGCTGGACACAGCTTCCTTGAAAGGCTCGAGATACACAAAGCTTTCCTCGGAAAACAGCAAAGGTGGATTTGTTAAACTTGTTAAACTGGGTTTAAATGAAATTATTCTATGGATATTTCAAACAACATTACTGGGGAGAATGATATTAATACACCATGTGTAGTAGATTTATTAGTCCACCGATAGCTTTATGAAGTCCTTCTTTAGCAAAAGTTTGACTTTTGGTATCAGTAAAAATGGTATTCAATCTACAAAAGGGGGAGTTAAATAAATGTGTAACACATGTCAAGAAAGGTCTTTCAGGGGGACACGCACACACAAATTGCTAACAAGCTACTGTGACTACTGTCAAAAAGAAGATTCCCAAAAAAGAAAATCTGGATGATAGTAGATTGCAACAGGCTAAACTCCAGCCACTAATGGGACACCAAGTGTAGCAGCAGCTCAGGAGAGCTCTACCAGTGACTACTTGAGGTTTTTCACCATTGTCTAGAGAGGGAGAGCCTGTCTGCTGCAACCAGTTTGATTTGCTCTCTATCTCTTAGCAACTTCCATCGGTTAAACAGTGTAGTCTTTCAGTGTTCAGTAAAAAACACCATAAGATTATGGCTATAGCATCTCATGTGCATAGTATTAACAGACAGACCATCCTATTCCTAAAATCACATACAATATTATAACTGCTGTAGATGAAACTATGACACGTTGGGTAGGTGAAAAGTAATCCAAGCTAATTCACCTTCTGCTCAGACAGGTTAAATTTTAAAGCAGTGGTTGCATCTTTCACATTCTGGGAAACAGCGATAATGACACTTCTTTTTACTTCACGTCTTGGTGTACAGGTCATGTTCATGATCTTCCAGAAGGAGCATCTGACCGCACATTTTTGTATGTGTATCTTTGTGTATTTGTACCAGTGTCCTTGGAATACTTTGGGACAACCGCACTGTGTTTTGTGCATTAGCAGTAGTGAATGCTGTATTGAATAATGTTTATAAGCTCTGCAGTGTTTGTGTCTGATTAAATCTGTTGTACACAAGGTATCTATATATCTATGGTATCTATGGTATCTCTTCTGTCTGTGGATGTGACGCAGCAGTGTTTGCATACACAAAACCCTGAACAATGAGTTGTACTCAACTTATACTATAATGTTTAACTTCTGTTAACCTGGCTAGAACCTGGCATGTGGTCAACTCAGGTCATTCCCTGCTCCAACTTCCCAGTTCTGAGGTAGAAGGAACCCTGATTCAGGAGAAAACTGCTCCAATGCATTGTGAAAGCTGTTGTTTTTAAAAGTAAAGCTCACAAAGACCTCACTATGAATAAACATGTGCATTTCTTAAGCTGCGGTTCGGCAATTTGCCTGTGATTCACTTTCCGGGAGCCTAAATATTTGTACATGCAATAACAACAGTGAATCATTCCTTTAGCCCCTGTTCAGTAAACTAGAGTCACCTAACTGATGTTTTAGAGCTGCTGCGAGAGAATACAACTCCGGCATGGGTCATTAGTGCAACCAAGCAAAGAGGGAGATCAAGATGACCTAGAATAGTGAAACAGTCCGATAAAATAAAGCATCGTACTGATGCAATGACTGACTGCAATCTATATTGAAGAAACAGCAGGGGAGAGCATGGTCAAAACGAGCACAATTTTGGCTTTTGCAACATTATTTTAAACATAAGTGAAGTAGAATAAATTATACATAGTCAACTTGCACACATCTGCTACAAATATGAACATGCACTTTGGGCACCCACTGTTTGGGAGCTATTCCGTATTCAGCGATAGTTAAAAATGTACCTATTACGGTTAGTATTAATGGGGGCTTAATATAGTTGCTTAAAAGTCTGGTTAATCACACACAACGAATGCACTTCTGTTTTGTTTGGACCAGTTTTAATACCTAAATACATTATAAAATACGCATGGAAAAATCTGATTACTGAAAAGAGCCATATGTGGCATTTTTGACCACAAAATTACATTGTGCTACAAATAGCTAATTCTATAGAACATTTGCTATTTAAAAACAAATGCATAAAATGTAGTGTTAGTAATATATAAATGGGCAAATGGACTCCCAGTTGGGAAACTTGTTTGTTATATCAGTACAGGGACTGTACTTTAGCCTGGCTATCTCTGTCTGTGAGTTGATTATGTGCTTGAAAACACATAGAAATTTGGTTTATGGGTGAGAAATATGTAAAAGTATATCTGTCCAATTACTGTACCTTGATACACAGTGAAAAGTGTAATGTATTAAATATTCTTGGCTTCAACCGTGTATATCATATCCATATGGAATACATTGATAACTGTAGTTATTGCCAAAAGTATGTAAACCTTGCCAAAACAATGTCAATGCGATTCTATCAAGTCTGTCCATTACTTTCAGTGTGTTAAAGACCTTGACAGCTTGCTGTTCAGTGTGCTGCACTGCAGTCCTGCATCCTTCTGTGGCAGAGACCTGATGCTCTGCAGTTAATTTGTAAGAGAGAAAAACAAGCTATCGGAATTGAATTTTGATCCCCTGTCGTCGTGGAATATACTTCTTCAAAAGCTTTCCGAGCTAAGCTTAATGTAAAATAATATTCTCTCTTGAATTGCATGTCGAGTGTGTCATCCTAAAGAGGTCTTGTTTTTTTCCTTGTCAGAGAACAGAAAGCATCGACAACCTCCTGATCCGCCATGTACAAGCGTGATCAAAAACAGTTCTTAATCTCTGGAGTTCAGCAAACACCTACATCAGCCATAGATAAGCTTTTGTGTTGTTTCAGGTCAGGTCTCAGCTCTTCAATAGGAAATGTGTGTTTTTTTTGATTACCCTTTGGAAAGAACGATGCTATTTTTACGCTTTCGCACTCGCTGTCGATATTTTCTAATAACACCCTGGCATAAACACATCTGTCAAAACAGTGTATAATGAGTAAAACATGCCCCTTGCAAAGAAGGCATGATTTATCTCCTCCGTCTCCTACATTTGTGTATCTATAATGTAACAATTGTATGGAAATCTATGCAGCCCCCAAAAATAGTTATCACTGTGTGGCCTGGATGAATATTTATACTGCTGCACTGTTTTTAAGCAGTGGGTATAATTTCAAGCGGGCAGAATCAGCTGTGCAGACACTCAGTGTCTTTGAGAGGGTCCTCGCTGGCTACAGCACTGATTTGATTGTTGTACACACAAAGGTACATGGCGGCAGAAAAGGAATGATTGAATTATTCAGTTTGGCAGAGATTTGGCAGCAGTAGTAGCAGCAGCAGCGTCCATCTCTGCCTCCAGTGCAAGGAACAGCCAGTGTCTCCCTGCGTCCTGCACCACTGCACCTGCAACATGCACGGGCAGCACTGGCCCGAGTCCTGACCGAGCTTTCGGGCCTCGTCCGCATTACTCTCTCTCGGCACTTAACTGCCCCCCTAATTCCCCAGCGCGGCCGATCATTTATAATGACACACGACTTTGTCCTCTCCGTGCTTCCCTGGCCCCGTTCCGTCCATTGGCGTGATGTAACATGGAGGACACAGGATGTGATCGATATGAATTATGAATATGATCTCAAGACGTATGTTTTGTTGCACTTTCTCAGCAATCTGATAGCAGCCTGCCCTCCTCAAGATATATTTTGTCATTCTGAAGTCCAACCCATTTATTAATTCATGACTTCTCAGAATTTATACTGCAATACCCCCAAGTCAGCAGCACCTGCTGGAAAGAACCCATTCTAAAGGCCTCGAGTGAATTCTGGGCCATTAATGCAATATCTGAATAGTTTTCACCTTCATTTCACTAAACCCTGGAGAGAAAAAATGTTTTAGAGCAGTTTGAGTCTGTGTGGATTAGTAAAGGCTTTCTTAAACAAACATGATATTAGAACGCTTCTCCCACTCCTTAACAGTCAAAGTATGAATCAGAAACCTGTTCAAATTAATTGTAATAATTCCTTTTCAAAGGCAGACAATAGAGTGACTCACACATGCAAAATAATGATATATCTGAACATTTAGGAACTTTGTATAGTATTTGCAACAGAAGATTGTATTGGTATAAATGGAGCATTTTTAAACAACAATAATGCACCACTTCCATGAAATAAAAGGTCTAAAGAAAAATGTCTTAAAAATATATATAAGGACAGTGAAAGATTCCATGATATTTTCTAACAAAAATGTCTTTTATCCACTTCAGTTCGAAAATGGCATATCTGGTATAAAAGTTCTACATAAAATAAATAGAAGAAATTTTCACTACTTTATTTTAAGATTTTTAAGACAATATACCAACAGTGACTTCGTTCAACATGTTTTTAGATGGTCAGTAAGTGTATTGGGTAACTTTGCTGCTGTCAAAGCAGGACAGTGGGGTTCAATTCCTATCCTGGGCAACACAACAAACCAAAAACAGTCTTTGGACAAACCACAGTATACTGAAAATAGCCCTTGGATGAGCTACATTCACCTATATCTGTGATAACCCATTATGGTGCTTTTTATAAAAGTGTCTGTCTAATGTAAATGTCTGGCGAATACAGACATAAGCTGTTCATAAATACTGAAATATTGCTTTTCAAATACATTATTCAGTTCTTCTGCAGGCGTCATAAAGCTGCTATGTAGGCAGTCTTCAAATAACCAATACGTCATTCGATTTGTTCCCACACTAAACGCGTGTTCCTTATTTATGCGGGGATATAGTGTGGGGTTACAGTAATCTTAAGATAGATTGCAACTCGGCCGCCACTGCAATCATTTGAGTGCACACATTAACATTTTCAAGGTTGCACAGTGGGGCTAAGCGGTCATTCCTTAAAACCCCCGCCATTATCTAAGCCATTACATTATAGGCTTCATTAATCAGTCTCCTTATCAGCATTTGCTGATTATGAGCGAACTTATGAGGATTCAGCAGATCCATGTTGCACATTACATGCACGCCACCTGAAGCCACATAAATTACTGCCATCTGTCCTTTTGTGTTCACGTTAAACATCAGATAGTGTCAAAGTCCCGTGCGTGATTATCAACGCTAAAAAGCCCTGGCGCCTTACGCATTGTTTTAAAACAATCCAGGTTGTAATAGGCTTGTGGGTGGGAGAGAGCGGAAAAGAAAGCGAAGAATAAAGTCTTAATTAACATTATAATGTACAGCGTTACCTTCTCTCTGGCTTGTCGGATGAAAACTTATACGCAGGCCTCATAAATAATGCATTGGCGTGTCAGCGATGTAACAGCTTTTTGCCACTGACATACAGCAACTGTTGGATAACCTCTGAAAGTCACCTTAAAGCAGATAAAATCAGGTGAAAATGTACTCCACTCACTTACAGGACACGAGGATGGGACCCTGACACAATTTCCCAGGCATTTATTGAAAGAAAAAACAATAGACAATTACGCACTGTATCTGTATGATCATCCCCTCCCCATAAAAAAAGGGGAAAAAAATGTTTGCCAGAAACCCAGATGGAATCCAATCTGGCAGAACATGCCTGTGTTTTTTTTTAATGTTGAAAGTTCTAATGGAAGATTTTAAGAACAGAATCCACCGCGTAGCCTATAGGGACAAAGATGCATTAATTAAACACGTTTTATATTTAACCGGTTATACAATCTGGTGCGAAGGGAATTGGAAGCGAGGTACGGTTCCAGTGGAGGAAGTCTTGTGATTTAGCGGTAGAATCAAGCGAGCTCATATGGTAAAGTGTTACTTGCGCTGCAACAGTTTTATTTCACAAATGTGTCGAGCCGGTTGACGGTACTTAGAGAGAGAAATGGACAGTTTCAGGTTTGCATTAAGCTGTTAATAGCAGTCTGACATTTGCACACCCTCTTGCAACGAAAAAAGAAAAAGAAAAAAAAGAAGAGGGGGAAAAAAAAAAGATGTGCATACTCATCGCCGCCATGTGCACCATTTTCCCTAATCACCAAGGACACACTTCCCTCAAGGGAAATGATTAGCTCTCCAGTCTTGCAATATAAAGTAACTTTGATAAGCAATTAAATTGTTTCCCATTGCCTCTCATCCCCCTTCATATGAACTCATGGAAAAGCTGCTTCGAAAACCACCCCCAACACCGCGCTCGCTCTGATGAGGAGTGCTAAAAACAACCAGGTCTGAGTGAAAAGACCAAACAGGTTGTGCAATATTTTACTACAATGTAGCAGAGTTGTGGCATTAAGTGTTGCAGGTACCAAGAACTATGAACCATACATGTCATCTACAATTACTTATCCTAGTCATTAGGTGTATAATAATACACTCAGCCTCATGAGAGTTAGTAGCTCGATATTAAGATATTATGAAGATAAGAAGAAACAAAAGACTTCTCACTTGTGGTACAACATGCTAATGAGATCAGAGACATTGGTCTGAGGTTTAAAAATACAACTGCAATACTTATCATAACAAATAAAATCTTCATTCACCATAGAGCATTTCGCATTTCGCATTTTTACATTGCAATATCTCTATTTGATGCATCGGAACAGCGCTAATAAACACATTATGAGACGACTTATGTCCTCCCTCTGTGTCTTATTTACACTTACGTTCACATTTACATTTACATTTACGGCATTTAGCAGACGCCTTTTATCCAAAGCGACTTCCATTCCCTAACTACAGGGGGC
>JBBKCR010000031.1:5546188-5568449 GCA_037577295.1 Ladigesia roloffi | reverse complement strand
TATATATACATACACATATTGCTATAGGTTTGGTATGCTTATTTTGCTTTCCCCCTCCCACAGGATAGTAGTTCGAACCATCGCATTTCTGTAAGACAGCTAGTTAATCAGCTGCTCAACACAGAATATGGCTACAGTTTTTTAAGCTCTGTTGTTTGTGACACTTGGGACATAGCACTTGCAGCATTAATTTATGCCTAGCAGTGCCATTCTAAATCTGATGATGTAACTGGAGATTTGACACACTGATCCGTGTTTGGACGTAGGCTGTAAGTGGGCATGGCTTATGCTGGAAGTCACACTGAATCGAGTTGACATACATTCTAACATATATAAATATATAATTTCTCTGTCTCTCACTCCTATTCGTGCTTGAAATGCCACCACTACCCCCTCCCCAGAGAAAGGGAAAAATAAAACAAGTTTTATGATTTGTAAGATCCTGTTTTGTGCTGGAAACAGAAAAATATCCTTTAGTTGGAGGGAGTAATCTTAAATTCCACTGTGTTCACATTTCTTGTTGAGTTATTGCAGTTTGCTAGGGAAAGGGGAATTATCACTTTACAATTGTAATTACATAACAGTAATA
This sequence comes from Ladigesia roloffi, assembly GCA_037577295.1. Taxonomy (NCBI): domain Eukaryota; kingdom Metazoa; phylum Chordata; class Actinopteri; order Characiformes; family Alestidae; genus Ladigesia; species Ladigesia roloffi. The sequence continues at coordinate 5,567,860 of JBBKCR010000031.1, read as the reverse complement.
CATGAAGCCTCCTCCTCCTCAACACCAGAGCTTCCCTGAGAGATAGCTGAAACAGTCAGCTCTCAGTCTTCTGCCTGCTTTGCGCTGACTTGGTGGGGGCGACTACAGACTATAGGGATCACTTCAGTAGTGTGTAGTAAATGAAATGATTTTGCCTAGATGTTTAAATGTTTAAATGAAGGAAGTTAGCACATAGAGCTAAAAACCACAGTGGATTGGGGGGTTAAAATCCTGTTCTATCATGGTCAAATTTCGCAAAGAATATTTTTCTTGTGACCATTTACACGGTTTGAAACAAAGTCAGTTTTCTTTTTCCCAGAATAGTTATGAATACCTTTGGGTTGTTTGTTTTCTTCATGGTATTTGTTCTTTCCTGAATATAAAAGTTGGATTTAGGTGCACCTCTAGACATAACTCCTTTTTGTTTCCAGTTAGGCCAGTTCAGGTATAAAAAAAGGCAATAAAAATTATGCGTTTCTTGGGTAAAGGATGTATTTTTCACCACAGCTTCTGTAAAACAAGTCAAATCTTCCCTATAAGACAAGATGTCCCTTATAGAAAAAGGTCCCTGTTGGTGTGAGACCTTTGTTTTCTTCCTAGAAGACAGAGGTCACTTGTGTGGCTGCAAACAATCTGGTGAAACTTTTTAGGTTTTTGTCTTTCGGCAGTAGAAATTGGCTGAGCAACACAGTTCCCACTTTCCGCCAATAGCAGAACTGGCTCGGCATGCTGCAGCCATACAATACACTGCTTTCAAATTCAACCCACGCGGCCAGCACAGCGTTTGAGCTGTGTCTCTCTCAGAAGGAAGAGGTTTGGTATGACATAGTCGGCACATCATGCTTCTGGGACGTTAATAGAGCCTGGCATGTGAAAGCAATAAAAAAGAGAATCCCAAAGAGCCAGAGTTTGTAAGACCAGGGGCAAAGGAGTCTTACTACTGCACTGCCAGCAACAGCCATTGCATAAGAGAAATCATAGTGAAATTCAGACAGTAATACCTCGCAATATGCGGCAGAGTGGATGCCTGACTGGCACCAGGCTGCTAAAGCTGTTCGAAAGTGGAGGCCAACTTAATCATCTCCACAGTTCAATGGGGGAAAAAAAATGTGTTGGGTTTTTGGAGACCATCCTTGAGATGGTCTGATGAAACATAACAAACTGCCACTTAGGCCTGTCCGTGTAAATGGACCAATCTAAAAAATATCCAGCCTCTTGCTCTCATTAGTGGGAAGTGTGATGCCTCCTCGGGTGACAAAAAAGATTGCTGGGCTAAGGACCACTGCTGGATTTTGTAGGCAGCGCAGGCTTCGAGGAGGGGATTTCATGCACTTTGAGTAGGCACTGGCGTGGGCAGAGACACCGGAGGTTTTTCCTTGCCTTTCCTTGGACTAAAATGCATCTTCCAGCAGAGTGTCAGGTGGACTGAATAAAAATCATGACGGTGTGACTGAGCCACAAGTGGCACTCTCCCATCATGGCTAAGACAGCCCAAATATCTGCCCAGATGTCAATGTCTGCCTTAGCCCTTGTAAGAGCACCCGACACATTCTCTTGTAGTTCCGCCAGATATCCCTGTAGCCTGGTAAACCAAGGTACTGGCTAAAAAAAAAACAGGATCACTGGCCCGATGCCCAAGCTGATGGACAGTAACAAGCAAGAAGCGAGGGGCTTTTCCACACGTGGGCGAAGTCCAAATCAACTCCGCGTGAGGAGATTCGGCACTTGATTTTCACACTGGAAACGGCAAGAGAAATGTAAAAATAGCAGAACCCGAAAGACCACTGCAAAACAGAGCAAGTCTTAGTCATTCCTTCTCATCCTCAGATGAGTAGTCAGTACTCCTCTCCTGTTGACTGGATTGAGACGAATGCTGCCAAGGCTGTGAATTTCTCCATGTCCTCACTTAAGTGTGTTAGCATAGAGCAGCTGTCTGACAAGGCACCAAGTTTACCAAGTCAGAGGCAGCATCGATCATAAGGCTAGAAAGGCCACACACCCTGGGTAAACTGAAAATAAATAGATAAATAAATGCTGGGAAGAGATGATCCTCACCATATAAATTCATTTTCAACATGGACGACAGACTCACAAACGATCTGAGAAATGAGACACAGCCTTTTAATCTTGATGAGTGCAAGTCGTGGGGATTTAAGTTAACACCAACAAATGAGGTGCATTTGAATAAAACGTAGACTTATGAGAGGGATATTATTTGTGTTTCTCTTTTAGTTCAATTTACCAGCACTGCCACGGGAATAAAAACATGCAAACTGCAGTTTCTGGGGCACATCTGTGAACTACCTGATAGCCTGAGATTCATAACCGCTGACATGTGATCTGGTAAATATGTGGTGATGAATCTCTTAGCAAGGTTTCACCTGAGCTAAGTTTATACCTTGTAACTTGCAAATTTAGGAGGGTTTCATATATCAGGCCTGATGTGTTCACTTAATTAACCAAACCAGCTTCCTAGCTGAGCAAGCCAAGCAGTAAAGTATTCCATGCAGAAGTATTTAAATTCAAATCTGTTCTAGGAGCTGGATTAGCGCAGCAGTGCCCTTTGTATGAAAGGTAAGATACTGAGATTCAAAAGGAACATTTCAAAATATAAGTAGATGGTCTGGTATGAGTGCTTAACTAACACAAATCAGTGCACACAGAGCAAATTACAAATACTTGCTGAAAATATACACATATAATGCACCAAACACGTATAATGCAACTGTGTAAGAAACCTCAGAAGCACATCTGAAACAATTGGCAAGGCAGAAGCTAACATTTCAACTCCATAGTCTAAACAGGTGCTGGGATGCAGACCAGAATGCTGAGAGTGACTGAAAGGCGGAGAGATGAAAAGATGACACGTGACCTGCAGAGCAAAATGCAGTCTTTTCTAAATGGAAGAGTTTTCAGATAACACGTTTGACATGGAAGAGTTCCAGGAGATTTTGAAAAGAAAGCTTCTTCCGCAGATGGAAGAGCTTCTGAAAGCAATAATTATGAAGGTGCAATTTGGGCGAGCTGGTTATGAGCTGTTTTTCACTGTCAATACGTGAGTGCTCTGAGTGGGTAAGATTAAGCGTGCGGCCTTCTTCTGCCATGAGTCCAATTTCAACCTTAGTGTAGAACACAAAGCTTATTTTGCTTTCCGTATTTTCGCCTGCGTTTGGGCCAAATTTCCTTCAACATAAGCTTCCCAGGTGACTCAATCCCTTAATGACACATGAAAATTGAAAATTACAGCTACAATTTTGAAGGAGGGCGACGCCTCTGCCTTTTAGCCAGCTGGTGCTTCCTCAAATCTCGCCTGTAAAGTGTTTTTCATCAAATTATTCAGAGGAAAGAACAAATTTCAGCTGAGTCGGGCAAGCAACAACAGAGAACTTTAGTTTGAGAATGGACATAAAATCTGCTGTAAGTGAAGTGAAATCATTCTAGATTAATGCAATTCTTCTCATTTTAAGAATGATGTAAGAACATGATAACATCTAACTGCTTTTGAAATGGTCTTTTTCTATTGGTTGATCATTTTGCTTGCATTCTGTCTAGAAGTAAGCAAAGTTACCTGCCAGCAGAATCTTTTTTAGACATCTGGGATGTAGAATAAAGAGTAAACCTTGTAGCGCAGACAGTGTTATCATAGGTGATCAATAGACAGAAAATGTCAGAAATAAAAGGCTTCGTTTTTTGAAGCTACAACTTCACCGTTCAAAAACCAGGGCACATCTGCCCTGTGCCCAGTGAGATTCAGAACTGAAGTCAAATTTGAATTATTGAAACTCAGGTTGGTCGGAGCACAAACCAGGGACTCAAGGACATCCTCTCTCATATTTTATGATGTTTCTGAAATGCTGAATGCAACATGAATCTTGATGCAAAGTAAATGGCTAGTGCTGCACAAGCTCGAATAAATCTGCAGGCAATCTATATTAATGATACACGCAGTATGCATGTATCTGTTCTACATGGTTCTACCAAAACAAGCTAAGTCACAAGAGCTTTGCGTGACAAATAAACTCACCTTAGGGACACCCTTGGTCTGTCTAAATATATAGACCCACAACCATCTACTTAGCTTTTATGCTAATGCATATTCAGCTCTGTCTGGGAACAGACAAGGCGCTTGGTGCTTATTTGATCTGCCGCAACCAAAGCGTGTATTCCAACACAAGCTCCCTCATCACAGGGGGTGGTAGGGGGGGACTGACCTCATCGGCTGAGAACCGGGAGAGCAGAAGATAAAAGAGAGACAGTGTGAAAGGAATGAGGAAGGGAGCGAGGGAAAGAGGATCCCGCGCTGCACAGAATTCAGCAAATGGACCTCTTACAGTATTATGAGCCATATGGTGCCATAAATATGTTGCTTCTGAAGTATTCTGATGAGCCATTCTCTTTAGCTGTCACAGCTCTAAGTCCTGTTAAATATCCAATTGACCTTCATCTGCAAGTGACTCCTGAAAGATAAGCACATCTGAACCCTTCTAAAGACGCTCTCCATTATCCCGTTATGCTCGCGGATGCTCTGATTTCCAGCCATCATGCCCAATGGGTTGTTTTTCAAACTTATCTTCAACTAAGTCTAGCTACAGGGTGCCAAATAAAATCTGCTGCTTCTAATACTAGTAATATTTCGAAATGACTGTGTAGCAACTTTAAAGCTCGCTATATTCTGCATGAAAATGGTTACAGAAAAAGATAATAAACATTCAACAGTCTGCTTTAACAAATTCATCAACCTGTACACCCCAAATAATTCAACAAATTTTCTTTAATGTGCTGCTCTAAAGATGTTATCACTGGTGTAACCCTCTATTTCATTACATACCATATAACGCATGTTTGGCCAAGCACAGTAAATATGAAGACCCTGCTGGCTACACTCAACCGGTCTCTCCCGAACGCGTTTGCTGTTTCGTTTTCGGCTTATTTTCTCACTCACAAGTGTGAGCCTCATATGTTACCTAGGATAACAACAACAGGAGACAAGAGAATGCCAGAATAAACCTGATTTTAAAGTAACAGAAGCAGAGAAGGAGACTAAAATAAGAAGATCAACAAAAGCATGGGGAAATAAGGGATAAAACAGTTTCAAAAAGCATCCCCCAAACTAGAAATGAGAACCCGACCTGTGTCCAACACATGCATAGGAAATGAAGACTGAATCCGACCTGAGCAGTCAGACCCAGTCAACAAATATTCCAAGCTCTGGTATAAACCCAAAAGTTTATATGTTTATAAGTCCCATGGACATTCTAGGCTTCAAAACTGACTTGCCCTAAGCAAGAGACGCTCCAAACAAGCCAGGAAGCTTGGTTTTTGTTCTCTGATTGTCCCTTATTAGGCTCAAACCAGAGATTTATGTTGTAAAACAGAAAAGATTAAAAAAATGAATGTCCTAAAGGTGTACACAAGCTAGAAAATAAAGCATTGCTTCCTAGAAATACGCCATTAAACTCAGTCTGGAATATGAAATATATTCAGCAGCTGCTTTGGGTGTGCATTTTTATTAGAGTAGGCTGCATCATTGAAAGGAAAGATGGTCCAGGTACTTTCAGCTTACATTGTTTTATTTTGAGTCTGTTTATCACAGACATGGCTCACTAAATTCTGATGGAATACTTATGAAAACCCTAGACATATTTTTGCATGTTTCACAATATTCTGAACATGAACCAGTGGGAAGCCAGTCAGACAACTTGACAACAAATAAACCTAAAGTGAATTATGAAGAGAAATTATGTGTTCTTTAGTAATCTGCCCATGTAAGTAGGCTTATGTATAATGCACCATGGCAGAGCAATGCTTTTAGCTGCATTCTGAAAGAAAGGGCTGATGGCAAAAGGGACTATCAGCTGTGTGTGGGTGTCACCTTAAATCATCATGCACATAATATATCAGAGTGGATATACTCTAATTTGCAGGGAATATGCAGAGAGGGATTTTCTGCATTAGGGACAGGCACGGAGGCAGAAAACAAATGCCACGACAAAACAAAAACAAAAGAAAACTCTCATTTTTACTATCTTGAATGACAAGAACCCTCCAAAAAGGTAGGAAGCAAAATTCAGGAGATTGATAAGGCTGGGGGGGGGGGGCAACGCAAACAGACACATGGTGGATCATAATTATTTTCTCCATGAAATCTGGGTTTTTTGGAAGAACTTTCATCAAGTACTCTCAATATTAGACAGCCTGGCCAAGAAAATGGCTTTGAAACTGGTGAATACAGCACAGACTCTCTGCCTGGTCATTAAAAAAAAAAAAACAACAACAACCAGCTGACGGGGGGAAAATGGATGGTGCTGAAAGCTATTAGTGAATCTACTTCTTCTATTTAAGTCTCCAGGTCCCAGAGCTCTGTCTTCACCTTGATCTCCCTGACCCACAATCGGAGCGCTCAGTCTTCATCTCCACAAGCAAGAACTGTCACCACCAGGCCACCTCCCCCTCCACCCACATTTCCATTTATTTCCCTCGTCTGCTTTTATTTATTAGCCACTTTGCATTTGGCACATCTCACTGGGAATCATAAGTTAAAATACACCAGCATTCAAATGAACCTGCCTCTCATTAATGCCGGTGCTTCCCCGTTGAGACAACTTGTAATGGAGTGCGTTTTGGATTCGTGGTGGAAAAATAATCAGCCGTCCTCCACAGCTTTACAACTTTCGGCTCTAATGAGGTCTATCAAGCATTTCCGTAGAAAACAATTGTTTCAACCATGTGCATCTGTTCAGCTGTGTCTGTGGAATGCAACTCTATCTTGTTTGGTTTGCTGTCAAGCATGCTCGGTTTTGGTATGTCAATCAAGAACAAACATCGCTGTAATCTCAGTGCCGAAAGCCAGAGTTTTCTCGTTTGTCACTTTTTTTTCTTCTATTTTATTTTGTGCGCCTGTCTAATAATTACTCTTTAGAATGGAATTTCACTCTAGGAGAAAAATAACTTCATTCGCATTCTCAGACTTGATCAAATCTTTCCTTCTTACAGGCTGACAAGAGCTGATATTACTTTAACCCAAACCGTGACTTTTTCTAATGTCTACTTGTAGGCTTTTCTCTATTCACCAATTGTTCAACGGTCTCTCCTACATTTCCCTTTTTGCTTTGAAATAGAACTCTAATGCTCCTTTTTTGTGTTTGTTTCATAAAGCAACCAACCAAAAGTGCAACAGATGCCTTCTCCTCGGGTGTAAGTTTTTTTTTTTTCTGTTGATTTTTCCACAGCTTTCGCAGGACTCAGTGCTGATAAGCATTTATGCATGTTTGAGCTTTTACGGGCTTGAATCCTTGCCCAAACCCTTGCCACCCTCCACTCAGAGTCTTTCCAACAGAAGGGCAGTGAGACGGGGGGCTCGAGCAGGAGCAGTGAAGGGGGTTAGAAAGGAAGTTGTGAATTACCTGTCGGGTGTGGATTTGCCCGGGTGACTTGAAGCTCCCTTGACAGCTGCACTCGGAGACGCTGTAGGGGTCAGAGCTGCTGGAGGAACATTTGGAGAGTGAGTCACAGCCAACTACGAACGTGTTGTCCAAGGGGAGCTCCTGAATCACATGGTGCTTTTTGGGAGCCACTGGGGTCTCTGGTTTGATCTGAAAGGTAGGCTGGGGAGAAGCCGACTTGTAATGCTTGGCTAAATCAGGGCTGTCAGGTTTAAAGGTGGTCGGTGTGGTGGCCCAGTTATACTTCCCCATTGTCTGCTCCTCTAGCTCGACTGGGAGGTCCAAGGTGCCGTTGATGTGCTCGTGGGTGGGGTCTTCAGACTTGGATTCTTCAATTGTCACAAAGTTCAACAGCAAGCTCTTAGGGGACCTCTTCTTTTTCTTCTTCTTCTTTTTGATCTGGCGGCCCTCCTGGTTCGGCGACACCCACTCTCCACTCTGCTTGCCCTTCTGAACCACTTTGTGTCTGGGCGTTTGCCGACAACGTACCAGGGCAGTCACAAAAATCACCAGTATGACAGTCATGGTCCCAGCAATTATGGCTATGACAACAATCACATAGCCATTGTTCTGAGGGGTCACATCATTGTCCCCAACGTTTCTGTCCAAAGGGGTCTCCATGCTTCTGCGGACTTGCTCTTGAATGAATGTGGCATTGGAGACAGTGTCGTTCACAAACAAGTGAACAAGGGCAATCGCATGCAAGGGATGTGGATGGCCTAGGTCTTCAACCTTTACCACCAGTCTGTGGAGGCCTTGGTCGGCATTAGCTATCTTCTCTTGTAGGGTAATGTTTCCGGTACTTTTGTCAATAGCAAACAGTCCTTTTGGTGACCCTCCAATGATGCTGTACTGCAGCTCTGCATTCATACCAGTGTCGTTGTCAATTGCAAACACTCTGGTCACCACAGAGCCAGGGTTTGTTGTGAAAGGGACGAGGTCATAGGAGTAATTGGATGAGGGGATGACAAAGACGGGCCGATTGTCATTGATATCAACCACATTTATGGTGACCTTGGCGTATGAAGTTGTCTGAATTTGTCCTCCATCAACAGCCTTAACTACAAAGGTATAGGAACTTTGCTGCTCCCTGTCGAATGTAATATTTGGTTTGATCACGCCAGTTTTGGGGTCGATAATAAAATTGTCCTTCCCATTTATGATTGACAGATTGACGTGGGCATTTTCTTCCGCATCTGCATCTGTGACTGTGATCAAACCAACTGTGCCATACAGAGATAAGTTCTCAGGCACGTAGAAATTGTATTCAGGATGGGTGAAGGCTGGACTGTTGTCATTTAGGTCTTTGACAATTAGCTTCACAGTCACATTGCTCTGCAGAGGGTTAGAACCATTATCCCTGGCAATGACTGTGAAGGAATAGTTTTCCTGTTTCTCTCGATCTAGTCTCTTGCTAACATAGAGGACACCAGACCGTGAGTCTACGTTAAAACCGTCAGGTGCATCTGGGCCCAAGGAATAAATAATAAGGGCATTAGAACCACTGTCTGCATCTGTAGCACTGATCTTTATCAGCTGAGCGCCAGGCTCATTGTTCTCTGCGATGGTCAGAAGAATCTGTTGCTGAGGAAAAACTGGGGCATTATCATTCTCATCCTTGATTTTAATGAGGACCCTTGCAGAAGTGTTCAAAGGAGGTTTCCCTGAATCCGAAGCAACTATCTTAATTGCATATTCTCTAGTAGTCTCGTAATCTAAGGGGGCAGCAGTTTCCAGTAAGAACTGGTCGTTAAAAACTGGCTTCAACCGAAAAGGTACGTCATGATCTGTGTAACATGTCACTTTACCATTCAGGTCAGCATCTCTGTCAGTCACAGTAATTAGAGCTATTTTTGTGTTTAGAGGGGCATTTTCAGATAACAATACAGTGCCATTAACAGGATTCATAATGTACCGAGTGTCTATGGAAGGAACGTTGTCATTAACATCTGTTACATTCACTATCACCGTAGCTCTCGAAGGAGTGGCACTACCGTCACTGGCAAGAACAATAAGCTTGTGGACTGGGTTGGATTCTCTGTCCAAGGGTTGCTTGACGGTAATCAATCCAGTGGTACTGTCAATAGCAAAATGTCGTTTGGTAACTGGGGTGTTTTGGTTGCTGAAGGAAAAGTGGATCTGGGCATTGGAGCCCAGATCAGCATCAGTGGCATGAAGCTGCGTGACTGATGTGCCCATTGGGGCATTCTCAGGCACGTTCACTTCCACCTCACTGTCCTTGAACACTGGACGATTGTCGTTCACATCTGAGACTGTGACCTGGAGAATGGCTGTGCTGGACTTTGGAGGGTTGCCACCATCTTCCACTTTGATTTTCATCACAAAGGTGTCCTTGGTTTCTCGATCCAGGTTCTGTTGGACTATGAGTTGAGGCCATTTGTCTCCTTCCGGAGTTTCGATGATGTCCAAGCCGAACTCACTCACCCTCTGAAAAACAGAGACAAGAAGGCATCGGTGAAATTGTTATTCGTAGAATGAGAAAAAGACGCCTTGCTTTTCAAATCAGTTTGCCAAGATAATATGCAATTTTCTTTACATAAAATTCAGACATAAACAAATCAACACCCCCCACCCCCCTTCCTGAGAAATGGCAGAGGCTTTAGTTTATTTTGGCTTTAAATATATGTTTATTCAAGCTGCAGCAACAAACCTTAGGGTTAAAGTTCTTTAATCCTGTTAGAAACTGCATAAGGTCTTGAAAATATTGACTTAAAAAAAAACACAACCAGGGGATATGATCCACTTATAAAGCAAAGGCTTCTGCAAACACAGGCTGCTGCATACATGGTAAACACTCCCATGAAGCACCTGGAAGCTAATATACACAGATGAGCCATAACATTAAAACCTCATACTATGTGGGTCTCCCTTGTGTCACAAAAGCATCTGTGTACCAATCATGACTCTACAACATCTCTGAAGGTTATTCTGTGATATCTGGCAATAACATGTTGGCTGCAGCCCTGGAAGTTGAAAGGTATTGCCTCAGTGGATGAGAGCAGATTGTCCAGCACATCTCACAGATGCTCGATCCGATTAAGATGTGGAGAAATCAGAGTTAACACCTTGAACTCTGTTTCATATTCTTCAACAATTTATGTCAGTATGGCAGGGTGAATTATCCCCTTATGTGGCTATAAACGGATGTACTAGGCCTACAGCAACGTTTAGGAAATCACACTACCTCCACCGGCTACAATGCATCTTTTCCCCAGATAAGTGATACACACAAACCAGGCCATCCGCATGATGTATAATTAATTCAACAGACCAGGTCACCTTTTTTCATGCACCATAATCCACTTCTAATGAACAGGTCAGCATGGGCACTCTGACCCATTCGGAGTCACATACTCCCATTCACAGCAAGCTATAATAAATTGTCTTCAGACACCTTTTCTATCAGAGTCAGCATTAACTTCATCTGCAATCTGTGCTACAGTATCTCTTCTGTGATACTGCTTCCAACACATTGTCTTCATAGAACTGACTGTTCACTTGCGGCCTAATAGATCCAGCCACTTGACAGGTGCCATTGTAACAAGAAAATCAATGTTATTCATTATACCTGTCAATTTTCATATTGTGGCGGATGTGCTGCTCAAGTTAATCAAGTCCGAAATACAGTTAACGGTCAAAAGCATTCAGGAAAAGGAAAAGGAAATGAGATGCCATTCACAAGTAGAAATTAATGTACAAATTGCTTTTTAGTGCCATCACAGGAAGTCTCATTGTCGTCCTTCACTTGGTCTCATTCCGGTTTCTTCCTGTAGGCCTGAGGTTTATTTTTACAGCATTTCGAAGCTAAAACAAGGTTGCTCAGACATGTTTGCTAGATTTGAGGCGAGTGGAAACTTTGACATTCAAATGCAGCGTCCCTGTTGTGGAAAGTACAAAGCAAATGGCGCGAATCAATTCAAGTTACAAAGCCACGCTGTCCAGCGCCATAGCGGTACTTTAATGAAATTGTGGATGTAGTCTCATTCCCCCTCCAGTGCACTCTGCTATGCCGCGGCTGAAACAAGGTTCTGTTTTACCTTTTCACCAAGCACTTGATTTGATGTAGCCGAGACAGTTCACCTGGTTTCAAGTTCATATTGTTAAAGAATCAGCCGAAAAAAGGATGCCAGAGAGATGAGCTTTGGTTTCAAATATGCTGCAAGACCACCGTAGATTAAAGAGAGGGAGAAAAATAAAAAGCTGCACATTCTAAAAAGCCTTTCTCTCCCAAGGAGGGCTAAATCTAGGTAAAGCCTAAGGAAAAGGAAAACAAATGCATATGTAATCCCCATGAGAAACCAGCTTTGAGTGTTCAAAGTAATTGCCTTCGCTTCACAACTAGCACTAATATTTACGATTACAGATCAGGCAACGTGAAGCCTGGCAACGTATTCCGTCCTTCCGAGGCAGAGCAAGAGAGGAAGACAGAAGGAGGAAAAAGGGCTCAGTGCTTGAATGAGAGTCAAGCACATTTGAGAAACAAAGAGGCTCTTTGAAGCTCTTTCAGTCAGAAACATTTTCATGCTAAAACAAGAAAACGCATCTTCCTTAAAAGATAAGCTTCATGGCGCACATAATGCCGGGAGAGATTACTCTGTCTAGGCACATATTTCAAAGACGATTAAGATATGTGCATATCGCATGTACAGGCTTCACTCCGCTGATTTAGACCGACTTCAACAAACCACAATTTATTGGCACCTTGCTTACACCATATAGTAATGTCATGCTGTCATAGCAACAGGCAGCCTATATTGTTGTGTCGAAGAAATAAGCTGCGTGCACTTCAAAAAAAAAACAAAAAAAAACCCCAACATATCTTCTTTGGTGGTTCTTGGCACTGACTACCATTTCACCATCTGTAGTCAGCTCAGAACTGTAAACACAAAAATGGGTTAACGAACCCCTTGGAATCATCAGAAAAAATTGATATTAAGCACCTACACTACTACTCTCACACTGCTTAATCAGCATGATATTTAGAATGGAATCTCATACTGTCTGGCCTACACATAAATGGTCACATACCCGAACCATTTATATTAACTGAGCAGTAAAACGTGCTTTTATTTATGCCCGTTAAAATGTAAAGTGTTCAAAAATGAACAGACACACCGTTTGTCCATGTAGTCTCACTAATACCAAGATTACCCATAAAGGTATTTATAAATGGGGTAGTGTGTTAATTAATGCTTTACTAATTTGGTCATAAACTGCTCCAAAATCAGTAATAAGCTGTCATAACAGTGACCTGTGGCATGCCCATATGTGAGCCCACATTAAATTATACTGTTAACTCAGGTCTTACTGTTTTTTTTTTTCTTCTCCATCAGTTAGCATTATGAGTTAGCATTATCAGATATTTATGATATTTATAGTCACTGAATATAGCAAGTCACTGATAACTTTCTTCTTATTATTAATTATTATGTTATATATGGTCATTCAATACTGATAACTAACTATTTACATAACAAATAATACATTTTTAGGCCCTTTATATGGGTGCCCCAAATATAAACTTCTCCTTTTTGTATTATTTGTAGTGATGAATTGTATTATTTGTAAATGAAACTCATTTGGCTAAAAAATACATCATTAAAATAAATTCTGGTGCTGGTGATGAAAACAGATTTCAGAATTATGTTTGATGATGGATTTACTGTACCCCAGAAGAGATGGTGCTGGGCTACAGAGCTAAAACATCTGCACAGTCTTCCTTTCACTGTATTTGTAATTAAACCGAAATAATACAGCTACTTCTGTGTTATGCTAATTTGGGTAGATGCCATCCAAATTTTATTTCTGCACTAACATAGGCTTTGGCATCAGTAGATATATACGTGAACGAAATACCAGATATCGGTGTCAGCTCATGGTGCCTTATCGGTGCATAAATATACCGAGAATGTACACTTCTCGTACTCCCTGGAGTAATACACACTGTTTTGTAGTCATGATGTTACAAAGCATTCACTATAGCCATGGGTTATGAGGCGTGTGAAGGCTGGATCTCTTTGACTAAATGTCTATGTTTAGTTTTGTTTTACATGGGCAGCTGCAGACAATACACAGAGGATCTAATGAGCTATATTTTTCTATGGCCAAAGGCTGTATGACTTATCAATCATCACTTTTGTTCTAGTCTGGCCCATATGAAATGAGGCTGGGGGATTCTGATTACCTTCAGGCAGGCTAAGGAAGAGTCAAAAGAGCATGAATCACCAGCCCAAGGGAAGTGACAATCATCTGAAAGTAATATGCATGCTGCTCGAGAATCTCTACATATTTATACCCATTGACCCGCAGCTTATTATGAGAAATGCACGAGGTGAGTCTGCTTCTTAGAAGGATGTGAGTGACAGGAGACAACACCAACACGAGCAACTGCAATCAGATGTCCTATATACACACAGTGCTGTAATAATCAAATATTCCCACTGTTGCATATTGCATTAAGTCTGTGTATTCTACACGGCTGGGAAATTCCTTTTAGTAAGTGAGAGCTGTTATTTACTCGATTTATATTAATGTGCATTATTAAACATAAATGATACTTTTCAATCACTTTTCGGTACTATCAGTGAGAAGGGAAATGACTAAATTGCAGATTTCAAAATAGCTCAGAATTAACTTTTTTGCCTGAGCACTAAACTTGTTGGTATCTGCTTAAATGCCAGACACAGAACCAATTCCCTAATGCTAACAGATAGCAAGCTAACACAACATGCTTTCATTACTGCTCTGCACTGAGGGCATGCTAACTTGCTAGCAGGATGATGTTGGAAAGTTATATCAATGATACATGATATCCCAACTCAAACATATAAATTAGTGAAACATTTTTGAATTATTTCATTTGGGCTGATATGAAAATCATCTTACAGGCTTCGGATGCTGGATGCTGGTGGCGTAGTAGAAGTTGCCCCCATGATGGTACTAAGGTACCATTGAGCAAGATACACTCACACTACACCCTGGGTGCATTGTTCCTAGCTTCTCGCTGCTTTACTTGCTGAATGGGTTAAAATGCAAATATAGAAATTCACACTGTGTGCTGTGGCGTGTTCACATCTGACAAAAATGGTCACTTTACACTTTTTTGGCTTGAGTACTCAAACTCCATTCCAAAACAATCCTTATAAACGATAAGACTTTTGTTTTACATTACATATTGTATTATATTTTAACTTTATTATTAAACCTACATTAGTTATCGCAGTGCAAAATAGATAGAGTGGGCAGCAATGGCATATTCATCTTGCAGGATGAAGCTTCAAGCTATGATAAAATCCACAATTCTGTTCTATTTTTATCAAGTTACATTTGGATAGAAATGCAGGCTTACCTCAGTCATGGTTTGACCCGAACATGCAACTCACAGTGCACAAACTCAAAAAGTCCCTGGCTAGAATAGCCGAGGAAAACTTTACTCCCACACCAGACTCATCAGAGTAACCAAAACACCAGTAGAGGCATCCACCACCCGCCCACCCTGCCTTCAGCAATGCCAGAACTCACCACACAAAACAGATTTTATGCTCTAAGCTCCCTGCTCATGGAATTGTCCCACTAGAGCTTTGTAATAAGCACCGCTTTGATTACATATCATAGCTTAAATGGCCAGTGGGAAAAAAAGAAGCTTCTGAATACTAAACTGACCAGCATAATAAACAAATACTCCAGTATTCAGATAACAGTGGCCAGCGCAAATTTAATTTGATCAAATTCAGTTGCACTTATAGTTTACTAAGTAGTCATTACAAAATGTATGTTACAATCTTAAGAAGACGACAATTTTGTTTCAGTTGGTTTCAGCTTTAGAGGCTCTTTTAAGATGCAGATGTGGATCAGGCAAAGCCTTTAACATTATGAGCCAATGAGCTGACCTTGTCTGGAGCCAAGAGCAAGTGAAATCCTATAGAGAGCACCTATGTATGTAGACCACAGTAACCTATATACTAATGCACTGTATATGGAGCTCAAGTTTAGCCTGACAAACGCGGCTGTTCAAGCACTGTATTTTTCAATCCACTGACCATGTTCTCACTCTTTCTCGTTTGCCACCGGCTGTGATCAGATTTAAACCATTTGGCCGAGACCAGAACACAAGAGCTGTCTCCTTGGACCAGTCCTAGCCCAAGCCCCCAGCCAAAAATCAGCCACAAATGAAATCTGGAACCAAATGAAAGGGAACAATATGGCTGGAAGCTTCCTCTGTTCCTCCACTGTCCAGTTCCATCCAGAACACTAATAGAAATTAGTCAGCCATTCCATTTACACTCACACGTCGTCCACTTTGTGCATTTATTCAAACTGAGTAACATAAAAATAAATAAAATGAAAACAGTGAAATATTACATGTAATGGCCCATCCACAAGCTTCTACAGCCCTTGCTCACAACATATTTGCTTCTTAGGAAACAGTTACGATTATTAACTCAAACATTCATTACAGTCAGTGGCTGGAGCTTTTAAAGTTTATATATAGGAACAGTACGAAGGGCTGGGGTTGTCAGTCTGTTGTCAATTTTCGATCATTAGTACTTTAATTATTTGCCTCTCCTCATTATCTGCTGAGATAATGCAGATAACATCACCAAAAAGTAGTTAGGCTAGCATGTAAATGTCTCTAAATGTAAACAGAAACACAGATTGTGTTTACTGTCACTGTTTGGTCCTAAACCCAGAGGAGGGTGAAATCCTAATAAGAGCTTTAAATCTGATGCAGGCATAAACATGGTGAAAAAGGGCAGGAACCAGTCTCTTAATGTGGGGTTAGAGTGCTTAAATGGTGGAGTGAAAATAACAATGTGTGGGGTGGAACCCACAACAGAAAAGTCAATATCTTCATCCCCTGAGCCTGATCTGATCCACATGCCTCTAGACAGAAGTTGTAAAAAGGCTCTCTTTAAGTGATAAAATCTCTTCTAATGGAAAGCCCTCCTCCAGCCATGCATGGTATTACTTTCCCCAGGCTGACCTTGATGGCGTCCACAGGAGCTGGGGAAGCGTCGTTCCAGGTGACATAGCAACACTAATGCTGATGGAACAATTAATATGGCACCTCAATTAAAACCGGGAGGAGGCAATAATGCCCCTCCGTGTCATTTGGGTTGGGCTTCCTCTTTGCAAGACATGCCCTGAATGAGCAAAGAGCAGAGATGCGGATCAGCAGTGGGGCTCTTTTACAGCAGAGCCTCTTGCTGCACGGTGCAAGCAGCTGCCGTGGCCCACAATGCTAATCATGCTTCGCCACGCTGAGAATCAGGCCGTCTCTCTGGGTAAACTACTACCGTGTGGGAGCTTCAGAAACCATCTCTCGGAGGACTATGCAAACACAGTCCAAGAGGTGGATTCACGGCCAGATGCTACTCGAGGGATTTTTGCACCAATCTCCAGAAAAAAGAAACGCATCCTCCTCGCTGTGTTTTGCACCCACTTAGACCCACCATCACATACCGATTCACAAATGAGGAAGACTGCTTGTGTACTAAATGAATAGACGGAATGATCGAACCCAGAGGAGAAGTTGGGCAAATTTATTGTAATATGCGGCCTTGCTGTAACATTAGTTTGGTCATTTTCCAAGCAAAAGCAATTGAGAGCGGTGCACTAGAGAGGTCTTGGCAGTGAAGGCTCTTTAAAAATGCAAATTGGTAACCTAATCAGACATGGAAAGCAAGGATTCTGCTAATTCTCACAAGAAAAGGTACAAATTACTCTTTCACGCATTAATGACACACTTGACTTCTTTGTTTCACAGTGTGCTATAGTCTTAATCAAAGCACAAGGCAAACTTGGGCACACATTTTGCTCGGCGTATTTGCTTCATTCGTTGTACTTTATTATAAAGAATTGTATTGAGACTGGCCGGGGGAGAATAGGTGATCGGCTTTATGAGATGAATTTGTCCCATAACCTGAGTAATGCAGTGTGTTCAAGCTGTTATTATGCAGCATAGGCAGGATCAAATATGCAAAATGAAATTCATCTGTGACACATTAGGAGTCGTACATGGTGTAATGGAATGCATTCCATTATCCTACTTTCTGGTTTAGGCACACTATATTAAGGCACAGAGAATATCGTGCTACCTTCTAGGAGAACATCAATTAGTTGGGGAAAATGCATGGGCTGCACATTGTCCCCATCCTTCTTGCCACAATTAACAACTTACCTTAAACAAAACACAGCAAATTACTTTGGGAACCTTGAGCCACAGCACTATGCTATTTTTACCGGGGACATTAACCATCCCTTTAATTGCAATGGCACTTAATGAATCATAGGATAATAGTGTGCTCACCTTGACGAGTTCATAGTGCTGGATCCCATTGATCCCCACATCAGGGTCAAAGGCAGAGGGGACCGGATAGCGGTTGTTGATCGCGGTGTTTTCAGGAATGGAGATGTTGATGACGGTCGACTGGAACAGCGGGGCATTGTCGTTGATGTCTTCGATGAGGAAGCGGATCTTGACCAGACGAAAAATCTCATCTGGGAGCACGGCCACCTCAATCTCGTAGTAGCAGCGCTTCTCGCTGAAGACCCCCGAGCAGAGCTTCTCGCGGTCGATTCGATTAGAAGTGGTGAAGATTTCCCCAGTGCTGGCCTCCACCCTCACCAAAGGCACATCGCCTGTCTTATAGACTGGTTTGAACTGCAGGGCTGAGGACAGTTTAATGTTGGGGTCCAGGTTCAAGTTCAGGTCTTTGCGCAGATTTCCAATGCGCACATTCTCCGGCTGCTCCTCCTTCACCGTGTATTCCTTCTCCTGTGCCTGGCACAGCGACGCCAGGCAGGTGAGGAAAAGCACCAGAACATGGGCCTCACTCACCAAGTCCATCGCTCAGAGTGGGCGGGGATCTCTTCTTGTAAAGGTGTGTAATTTCTATGGTAATAAGGGAAGAAGAGAGAACGCAAAAGATAATTATTGTATCCACAACCACGCAACACACAATTACACATTTGGCTATAATTAGCATCCTTTTCTCTCTGGGTTTTTTTTTTGTGACTGACCTTCCACATCTTAACAAGCCTGCTCCTTAAATCTATGGGACAGCATTTAGTGGTGTTCAACACAATTAACCTTCGGTGCTCCCCATCAAATGCTCACTGTATGGGCAAGGGACTGTTACGGGTTCACTTAACTTTCATAGTCACGCTAATTAAAGCTGTTACCCACTTCAAGATACAAGCAAATTTATAATCAACTGTTGTTTGGTTTTCAGCGTATTTTTTCGACAGGAACACCTTTAAAGCTATGTGAGATTTGCTTTAATGCGTTATCTATCGCCACAACATTCTACAGTGTCCTTTTGCAATTATCCACAATAATGAGTTCTTTGATCGTTTTAAAGAAAACAGGCCTCAAAACGGTCATAATTATTCCATGGTGGAACACAAAGCCATGTTTCTAAAGCCCGCTGACATGATTTATGAATCAGCATTTTGGCGTTTGTTGCCAACTCAATGGCTACATCAATCCTGTCAGGGCATAATATAAATAAAAGTTGCCAGAGGGCTGAGGCCTTCGCTATGTGCCAGCAGCTCAACTAGGTCACTGAAAACTGGTGGGGAGGATGCCTAGCACTTCCACAGTCTGAGTATTGTTACTTTACAGAATTTCATAGGCTGTGCTATTTCCGTACGAAAATGTGATTTCTGTAATTTCCCCAGACACACTGAAAAGCCATTCTACCCGCTTTCTCTTTCTTTTAATCAAAGCAATGGTAACAATATGAAAGTTTAAAAAGTACAATCTATGCATCTTTAATTTGCTTGACTCCAAAAAGCTTTGCCCCAAGAGTTGACAGATTCTCACGCAGACTTTTTTTGAAGGAAGGCTACATTAAATATAGCTTTAGCATATTAATGACTCTAATATGTGACAGTAGAACAAGGGCAGATAGAAGAAAGTGCTCTTCTCTGAAAGTTTCATAAAAGCACTGAGAACGATTCAACAGAAGGGGGACACAAATAATAAATCTTCAGGCTTCATCTCGCTGATGTGAACACTTATTTGCGTTAGCACATCAAACTTAAGGGGGTCTAATGAACAGTTCGCTCCAAATATTTCCAGTCTTGGTGGCAGAGGCTGTGCAGTGGTCCTGGCTCAGAGATCCACTCTGGATATCAAAAATTAATCATCAGTTTATGAGGAGAGTCTGACATTTACCGCCAATATTCCATGAGCTTACTATGAAAGGGTGACTTCTTTAAATATAAAGGGTTCGTGGAGGCTATTCTGACGTGCAAGAACTGCAAACAGAGGGAAGCTCAGATCTGGGCTGTCAGAGCTCGCTCTGTATCTCGCGGTGAATGTTCAGTGGCAGACCTCTGGAGAGACTCATTAAAGGTGTGCTGGACAGAAGAGCGCTGCTCATGCTATTTACATGACAGTGATCAATGGGTAGCTTATTCGTCACACTGAATTGCAAACCGGTCGCTATGTGTTGTCCTTTGGAACAACAGGGAGATCATGATTTGCTTTGCTTTGATGTTTGGACCTTTTTTTTTTTTCTTCTTCTTTTTTCTTCTATTTGCAGTCGAGGCCCGAGCAATTACTACTCACCTACTGTACTGTGATAAGTCCTAGGCTGAGCCCAACAATGCATAATGAAGAGAAAATTTGCCGGCTAAGGAGTACATTGCGGAGTGGTGAATAAAAGATGAAAAGATGATCCAGATTTTTTCGACATACAGTAGCTCTGTCTCACATTAAGGATGAGGTGGGAAGGCCTTTGCTATGCATTCCGCAGAGCTGCCACCCCTCTTTCAGCTTCTTTGTTGTGTGAAAACAGATCCAGTTTGATACCATCCTACAACGCCTGTTTATTCGCAATACTGAAAATATCCACTAATAATGAGATCTTTTTGGAAACGGGCCCTGCTAAACTTACGCAACCCTGAAATAGAACGGCGTAGTGTACACAGAATAAGCATCAGCTCAAGTGAGTGCTGTCTGGCATTTTGTAAGGAGCTCTGCTATCCAGGGACATGGAGCTAGGATTAGACAATTCCACAAGGGAGCCCACATGTCATTCCTCACCATATTTAGGACAGTTTATCTTGTTGCAAAACATGTATAGCCATTTTATGCTCGGCTTTCCTCTCGGGACCAGCTCTCTCAAAACTATGCTCTAGATAGATTTGTGAGGCTTTGAGCTTCAACTTTCTCAATCTTCCGGAAAAACTTCCAGTTGTTTTAGCGCACTGGGAGAACGCGCCCAGAGAAATCACATGCGCGTGTGTCAGTGAGGACATTTTTCCTGCTTGCACTGGGTTCCAGTGATCTATTTTGAGCGCTGGACCATGGATTCCACAGAGTAGGCAAAAGCCACCCTTCCCTCTGGAGACGGAGCTGAGGAACACACCGAGTGTGGATCACTTTACAAGACAATGTGATGGACTGAGCTGCCTGTTTTTATTATGAGCCGAGCTGTCAAGGAGGAAAATATCTCGCCAGCCCAAGCACACTTCATCTTACGTTGCAATGGGAGGCTTACTTTGAATAATTGTCTGTATGGATCAAGAGTGTCTAGCACTGACTGTGAAACACGGGTAGGGAATTCTTGGAGGAAGGTGCCTGATATTCGCAGATTAAAACCATGGCGCCAAATCAGAGCTTTAATTAAACCGTGAAGGCGTTTCACAGAATTATTAAGGGTGCTTATGGAAGTTAATCTGGGACAAGTGCCTAAAGCATGTCACTTACTGTAACTCATTCATTTTCATCAGTCAGGCATCTCTCTCCCCCTTGGTTTCAGGGAACCTCACGAGTGTGTGTTTCTTTGACATTTCAACGTCTTCTTTGAATTTGCCCTCAACCTCCTGCCATCAGCAGCTTGAGGCCCATGCCCCCCTGCCAGCTGTTCTGCATCCTCCCCTACCTGCCCTCCCTCCTTTTTAGCCAGAATGTCAATCTTCTCTTTCATTCAGAATGTGCATTATTTTTTAAATACTTTATCTTTTCTTAACATATTACAAGTATATGTA
The DNA here is from genome assembly GCA_037577295.1 of Ladigesia roloffi. NCBI lineage: Eukaryota > Metazoa > Chordata > Actinopteri > Characiformes > Alestidae > Ladigesia > Ladigesia roloffi. Next base: position 5,546,396 of record JBBKCR010000031.1, on the reverse strand, counting down.
TATATACATTTAAACACGCGCATATATATTTTTAGGGTGCTGAATTTTATAAGTGGAGGCCATCCAGCACTATACTCTGGATAGAAATGTAGACTTGCTAGGAGATTTGTAATATGTTAAAAAAAAGATAAAGAATATATATATTTTTTTTTTATTTAAACATATACACACACACACACACACACACACTCACACAGACACACACACA